>OU426979.1:106916826-107280658 GCA_911387785.2 Aelia acuminata | reverse complement strand
GGCTACCATGGCGATGCGAATTGCGGGCTGGACCCTACGGTCTGATACAAGCTACGACCACAAGGTCATAGCCTTCAGTGTGGGACAGGAGACTGGCATACCTCTCAGTTTCCGTCTTCACTCTGGCTCTGCTGTTGGCGGCCACGATGACTGCCAGGTCGTCGACGTAGGCCGTGACAAGGAACCCTCTGTCTTCTAGCTCCCCCAGCAACTGGTCAAATACTAACTTCCACAGGGCCGGACCTAGTACCGAGCCCTGCGGGCATCCTCTTTGAATCTCGTCAAGGAGCTCTCGAAGAGGAGCTCTCTTCGCGGAGAGCAGGTCTTCTCTCTTCATTCCTGCACTCCTGGTACCTACGCGGAGCCCTGTAATAATCCTTCTTCAGCTACGTAAGGGCTGGCGTCCACCATGGGACCGGACGTGCTCTCGTGGCTGGAGGGTGAGGTCCGCCGCTTGGGTGATGGCGCCCGTCAGCAATGCCACTCTGCGGTCAATGTCTGACTCACCTTCCATCGGCGCCATCTCACCCCACTCTCTATCTACCATCATCCCCTCTAGTTCGCTGGAGAACGCTCTCCAGTCCGCCGTTCGGGTCACAAATCCCCTCTCAATGTGCTGGGGAGTGCCTTCCTCCTGTCCCACACTGAAGGCTATGACCTTGTGGTCGTAGCTTGTATCAGACCGTAGGGTCCAGCCCGCAATTCGCATCGCCATGGTAGCCGTGGTGAGTGTCACGTCTATCCAACTCTGGTCCCTTGCTTGGTTACTCTAGAGCTAACCATTATGGTAACCAACCTATTCTAACCATGGTGGGACGGTCGAGATTTATTCCTTGGGGCCTCCACGAAATAAAAGTCAACCCTCTCAAGGCGGATTCGACCCGCCACCGTTCGGCTCGAGCATGCTAAAGCGAGTCGCGATTAAACATGCTCGGCTATCCCGGCCAATCGTTGAATTTGACTTGGAAATGCTATATATATGTCTACTTACTTACTACTCTATCATATTTTAGCGGCTTTTCTGGTGGTCCTCTACCTCGTAGTAGTTACCCCTGAACTTGACTTTCCTTCCGCTGAGGTAGCTACTAACGAGGCAGTACAAATTGCTGTGGGTGTCGAACTCTTGCAGCCGCTGGAGTACGCAGGGCCACCAAACACTGTCGAAGGCGGAGGATATGTCGAACAAGATCAACATGACGTACTTCTCCGCCCTCTCCTCTACATCCCTACGCACTCTCAGCAGCGCATCTCTGGTTCCTCTGCCACGGGTCGAGCCGAACTGCCGTGGATGGCTAGCTGGATCGAGGACCGGTCTCAATCTTGTTACTATCAGGTACTCCAGGACCTTACTCATCACCGGGAGGAGGCAAATTGGTCGATATGCTTTAGGACTCTCCTTGTCCTTGCCCCCTCCTTTGTAGAGCATTCTCAGGTCTGCAATCCTCCACTTGCTTGGAAAGCATCCCTTGTCCAGGCATTCATTAAAGATGCCTAACAGCTCATGTTCTATATAAGGGGTGCTCCTCTTGGATTGCAGCGTCTATAGCATCGAGTCCTGGAGCCCTACCAGTCCTCTGCCTATCCACGGCCAGACGCAGGTCCCTTATGTCCCATGGTGGGCACAGGTCGGTACCCGGCGGGTACACCGTGGTGCGTCTAACCACTTCGTCTTCCTCGTTATCCTGGGACGGGTCATCCCTGGGGTAAGTATATTCAATATACATCTTCGCTGCTTCGTCCAGGGTGGTTGCCTGGGAAGTTCTTATTCTGATAGCCGCCATTATTTGTAGCGGCTTTACTTTTCCCAGTGCCACCCTGTACGGAATACCCCAGGGGTTCTTCTCTGTTTCTTCAACTATGAAGCTGTCCCAGGATATCTTCTTCTGGTGACGCACTCCGTTTCGGTATACCCTGTACCTGTGCTTAGACTCTTCGCGGAGAGCAGGTTTTCTCTTCATTCCTGCACTCCTGCTACCTACGCCGAGCCCTGTAATAATCCTTCTTCAGCTACGTAAGGGCTGGCGTCCACCATGGGACCGGACGTGCTCCCGCCCTTCGGCGCTGGAGGGTGAGGTCCGCCGCTTGGGTGTAAGTATGGTCATTAAGGAAGTTCCGATGACGACTTGACCTCAAAACCAACTTGTACGTCTTAAGACATTCCTCTGTAGAATAGGTATTTATTGAACTGAAGCTTTATAAATGTATTCATTAATTCTGCATTTTATACTGAATCGGATTATACCATAAATATTAGAGACATTATTTTTCATCATGGAACAAAAAACAATTCTTAAATATAAATATTTAGATTTTTTCCAAGTTGTAAAACAGTCATCGAAAGCAGAGCTGCTTTCTGCAAAGCAGCTTCCCTGGGACCAAGATTTCATATTTTTTTCTTTGACCTACTTTGCTTTCTTCAATGTGATTAACCTGGGATTGTGCTTCTTTGTAACAGGAACTAGATGTCTTTTCCAAATTTCCTCATAGAACCATATATTGCTAAAAGGAATATGTACCTTACTTTCATATAATTTAATAAAATTAAAAGCCCATACTTTTAAGTCTTAACAGTTTTTTTTTTTATAAATTATACTTAATAATATCAAATCAACTCACAACTTTATATAATTAAGTTAATATACCGTAATTGTTAAAACCATAAGATTCGGCTACAATGACTTCATAATCTCAGAAACGGTATCATATTAAAAAAGGCAAAGTATGTCTAAGAAAAAAAAAAAATCGTGGTCCCAGGAAAGCTGCTTGGCAGAAACTGCAGAAACTTAATAAATGACCTAAAACCTAATGAACATGTTAAACGCCATCATAGCGATGAAGAAAATAAAAAGGAATAAGTTGGTGAAAGAAAAGTCGTGAAAGATAAATTAAATTATGTTCTTACAGCATTAGATTTAACACCGCTGAAAATGAAATCATTTTCTGCAACAGTCAAAAGTATCAATATGAAGCTTCAACAGAATCGGTAAAAAAAGAATGCAGTTTTTAATGAAAATGAAATTAGACGATTTTCAAATTGAACCATGATGTGGAAATATATATAAGCTGTATTAATTTGCATGCGACACTTTTAAAGTTAATTTTACTATATTACATTCAAATCGAAATATGACTCTTATAACTCAATAACCCACTAATAATATTTCATCATTAGGTAGAAAATTCTATCCTCCTTTCAGTTATCACCAATCGTCCAATTCTGTATGAAAAGCAGAATTAATGAATAAATTTTGAAAGCTTCAATTCAATTAATACCCATTCTACAGAGGATAGTCTTAACACGTACAAGTTGGTTTTAGAGTTTAAGTCGTCATCGGAACTTCAAATACCTCAAAGGTTCAAATGACCATAATTCTGAAACTACTTGTTGGAATTGTTTGAACTCGACATGTACTTAATACCTAAAAATTTTTATCTAAATCTGAGGGGGAAAATAAAAATTTTGAACTTCGGCAGGATGATTTGTGTGGAATGGCCCTCGTGTAGTTGAATCAATCTTTCTTTTCGTTTAAACTTGATTCTATTCACAATTCTCAAAGGCCTCTAAAAAAATGTAAAAATATAGGTTATTGTCGATTCAATATCAATCATCACTAGAGAATTTAAATTTTGTTTTGACATTGCATCATTTTCGTTTTTCGTTTGAGCCAGTAAATTCAGTACATTTGTTTGACAAGGTTGCACTTGACATTTTCATCTAATATGAGAATGAATAATTGGGTCAACAAACTCTTCTAGAATGGATAAAAAAAGGGGGGGCGTAAGCCGGTATAAAATCATATTACTTTTATTGAATTAATAAAGTAAATAACTACACATAAAGTACAAGGAAAAAATTTAAAATGGAAAAACGAATATCTAAACCGCTGAAAGACGGAATAAAAATAACTACTTGTTCCATTAATGAAAGGAAATATTACTTATACTTATTATAATACATATTACAGTAGAATAAAACAAAAAGCAAGGTTAGGGTGACTCCAAATAATGTCAGCAATTTTTCCCTTTTTACTTGTGGTGTAACAGACTCCTAGTGCGGTTTTGTGAGGTAAATCTAAAAAATTTCGTTGAACTGATTTTATGAGTAATTATTTTATTCGGTCTGCTCTTACAACTTTTTCATTATGCATATATCTCTTAAGATTATGCCTGACTTTGGCTTTCCAACCTCTTCACGTTCATCGTAGGAAGTTAAAGACATCAAAATAACTAGTATGAGGTTCCTTGAAACAAGGGCGTTCGGGGCACAATTAAATGCTTTTCGTTTCATCGTGCCGCATGTATTTTTCATTGTGCAATAAGCAGTCGGTTTTTTTTTTTTTTTTTTTCATTTTCTTACAGTTTGGTGCGAAATTGAGAGCGGAATTTCTTCCAAAGTCAAACTTTCCTCTTTCCTGAAGAATTTCGTGGCTATCATAAAGCAGAAGAATAAAAAACCGACTGGAAGCCGAATAAAGTTTTTTTGTGTTAATTATGGTGTAGTTTTTTTCAGCTGTTTCATTGTATTCCGGGCATCGGGCCCCATGAAAAAATTTTTTTTTGGAAAATAGCTGCTCGCGGTCAGACATGATGCATAAAATAATTTTTAACGCATTTCTTACATAGATTAGATCCTACGGTAACATCGAAAAAATAAAAAAATGAATATGAAGTCTCAGGTTGGGTGCTATGGGTAAAAAAAAACTTTTGTGTTTCATTGTGCCCCATCTCCCCCCCCCCCCCCTATATATATATAGTTTGTGACTGTTGAAGGAATAACGTCTACAGTGAATATCCGCTCAATTGTTACACAAACAAAATTAAATAATTAAAGTAATAATTAAATATAATAATAATAATAATAATTAAATTCGGATACAATAAAAAAATGAAGATTTCATGATCACATTAAATATCACAATTCTTAATTTTAACAGAACCTGAATCCATTGTTTAACAAAGAATCCTTTTTTACAACGCTCCTTACATGACAGATGTCATAAACATAGAAAAAATAAATAAAAATGATAATTTCGGAGGTGGAAATGGTGACCAAGACACTCCTAGGGGTGGAACTTCTTTTCTTAATTCTATACCCCTTATGACTATTTTCCCAATGTTTCAAAACTTTTTTGCTTAATATAATTGCTCTTGTTTTGACTAATTTGCCTAAACTATTATAACGAGAAAGAAAAAGTAAATTTGTTATTTACAATTTAATAAATAATTAAATTCGGATACAATAAAAAAATGAAGATTTCATGATCACATTAAATATCACAATTCTTAATTTTAACAGAACCTGAATCCATTGTTTAACAAAGAATCCTTTTTTACAACGCTCCTTACATGACAGATGTCATAAACATAGAAAAAATAAATAAAAATGATAATTTCGGAGGTGGAAATGGTGACCAAGACACTCCTAGGGGTGGAACTTCTTTTCTTAATTCTATACCCCTTATGACTATTTTCCCAATGTTTCAAAACTTTTTTGCTTAATATAATTGCTCTTGTTTTGACTAATTTGCCTAGACTATTATAACGAGAAAGAAAAAGTAAATTTGTTATGCGAGCATTGTAGCCCCAAAACGCCGTTTTATCCCGCCGAGTCCTTTCCCTCGCTCTTTCCCGTTTGGGGCTCTTTCCGTGCGGAAAGCGTGTATGCGTAAAGGCACCTATTGGATCCCCCCGGCCTCCTATTAACCAACAACATGGCCCTACCATGCCTGATATTGACCTATAAAAATGGTTCAGCATGGGATAGTAATTCATTGTCAATGAAGATGTTAAAAAAAAATAGTAGCGTTAATTTTCATTTTCAGTGTTAATTTTGCCAAGGTTAAAACCTGTAAAAGCTATAGTCGTCTATGCATATGTTTAATGCACTATAAGCAGCCTGGTCAAACACATTAGCCATTCTTTTATTATTAGTGTAAATTAATGTTATTCCAATGTAAATTAACAAACTAGAAATTCCATAAGATTTAATAGTTCTTGGTGTAAATAAATTCAATAGAGCGCAGATGAACAGGCAAACCAGTGATAATGTAGTCATTTAAAAAGAAATGTGATTCTCAATTATATCGGATGCTTTATTCACAGAGACTGCATTCAAGTAAATCTATTAAATTCAGCTGCAACAGACTTTAACTATGGTTAATAAAAGACAGCATATTTTATAAAACCTAACCTAACATAGGTTAAATAATGGTCAGGATTTTCAGTTTACAATGATATTTATTATGGTAAGCCAACGTTTCGATCCAGCTTGTGGATCTTCATCAGGGCTAAAAGAAAACAAATATATGAGTATCTATGCTAGAGGGTGACAATAAATGGATACATTACAGAACTTCGGCAAACAGACCCACAGACAGAAGTCGGCAAACCTACCCCCTACCACTACCTCTCACCTTATTTTTACCTTTTTGTCTTAGTATCCACCTGGACTCAGTAGGTAAATATCATATTCTATTTTATCTTGTTAACCAGCCTCTTATTTTAATATTTATGTATACCATCTTTTATATTATTATCAGTTCTGTAATGTATCCATTTATTGTCACCCTCTAGCATAGATACTCATATATTTGTTTTCTTTTAGCCCTGATGAAGATCCACAAGCTGGATCGAAACGTTGGCTTACCATAATAAATATCATTGTAAACTGAAAATCCTGACCATTATTTAACCTATCGTAATTGAAGAACAGTTGACCATCTCTCATCTCTACTAACCTAACATATTTCAATGCCTGAATTCTTCAGACTAATTGAACTGAAGACAATACTTACTTTAGTTATAACAGTTTTTATTCATGGTTTATTCACTTTATAGAATTTGCTCTAATGTCTCATAAACTATTGATAAAATTACAGTATTCTAATTAACAGAAGCTAGTAACATCACACCAAGAGGCATGCTATCTTGAGAGCGAGATCGAGAGTGTGAGACCCGATTGACTGTCAGTTTTGTGTTAGTTGACAATTCTTGGCAATAAATTTTTGAAAAATCGATTTTGTACAATTAAATTTGGTTCAGGGCAAAGATGTTTATTAATTTATCGTATGTCATGTTCGCGGGACTTTCTGGGGTTGTTAGTGAGCACAACACACCATGAAGTTTGTGTCCGATATGAAGTAAAATTTGATGCACAGGGTTCTATTATCAAGGATGCCCCTTAAATCAGACCAATTTTCAAGACGGCATCGATATTGACGGAAAGTTTCTTTTGATTAATCGTAATATTAAAAAATTGAGACGAAATTGACATTATGTTGTGTAGTTTGACTTTTCGAAAGGGCTTGAATGATTTCATTATTCTGTTGTAAAACAGAAGTCATAGTCGACAAAATTGATGTTAAATCGTCCATGTCTATGTTGCTTGATTGAATAAGGTTAAAATTACTGACAGTTTGGATCCTGTTTTATCTTTTTAATCCTCGTCGCCACTTTGTTATAACTGGCATTTAGGAACTATTTATTTATAAACAATCCATAAAATGTTAAAACACTTTATTTAAATATCACTTTATATATAATTACATTACATAGATGGTCTATTAAATGAATAAAAACTGTTATAACTAAAGTAAGTACTGTCTTCAGTTCAATTAGTCTGAAGAATTCAGACTACTACTCAGTACTGTAATGCCATATCTCGTTACCTTATGTCCCAAAAACTCCAACTCTTCCACCGCGAAAACGCATTTTGAAAGGTTGATGACTAAGCCATGCTGATCTAGTCGACGAAATACGTCCTCCAGGTGCTCTTTATGCTTCTCTTCATCCACGGATGCTATGACGCCATCGTCTAGGTAACTATAAACGAAGTTGAGGTCACGTAGTACCATACGCCATACGACACGTACGTAGCTAAGAAACTCTGGAATGACTGAGCAGCGTTTCGAAGTCCAAAGCACATCCGCGTATACTCGAAGAGATCAAAAGGAGTTATTACAGCGAGCTTTGGTATATCATCCTCAGCGATGGGTGTCTGATAGTATTTCTTCAAGTCCAATTTGCTGAAAAACCGCTTTTCATGCAAATTAAGATTGACATCAGCAATATTTGGCACTGCATACCTGTCAGGTACTGCCTCCGCATTCAGTTGTCTATAATCGCCGTAGATCCTTCAACCTGTGTCCTTCTTAGGAACAATATATTGCGGACTAGCCCATTGAGATCTCTCTTATTAAACCCTAGTGGTTGCGTCCGGATGTTAGCTGCTGAAACTGCCTCTACTGATTGCGAAATTAAAGCAGGGGCTTTGGTCTCACCTTCGTTAAATGTTAGTAGGTCAAACACGTCCCTTGATGACATAACGACAGCAGAAAGATACATGCGTATAAGTAATAATAATAGCTACTCGTCACATCAATCAATACATATTCCTTTGTTTAAATTCTGTTCATATCTCTTCTGAAATAAAATAACTAGGGCTCCTACCCATTTAAATTTCAGACGCCCGAGCGAAATATCTTTATCTATTCCTTCTTTATTAAGAATAAGTTAATTTATCGTTTTCTAAGTCTTTAATCGTCCAATGAATAAGATCAAAGTTTCTTAATTTTTACTTTATTGATATCAAAACAGTTTTCAACTACAGAGATATTAACAATAGCCTTTAATAAAAAAAATTAGGTAGTTGTTTAACATTCATGTAGTCCCTATTTTCATTCATTATTTAATTTTGAGGATATCTAGAGAATCATTTTATTATACCTACAGTTGGGCGTATTCGTATTCGCGAATACGAATACAAATGTCGTCCGAAGCACCTCCATCCTGCGTATACGAATACGAATATTCGTATTCGCATATAGGAATACGAATATATTTGTATTCGCAAATGTAAATACGAATGTCCGCAAGAAATATCTGCGAATATTCGCGTATTCGCAGGGAAAATCTGCGAATATTCGCGTATTCGGAGGGAAAGTCTGCGAATACGTTCGTATTTACTTGATAAAAATACAGATACGCTCATATTCATAAACATTATTATTGTTGTATTAAGTTTTACGTTAATATTAACAGTATTTATTTAATTGTTATTTATTTATTACTTTCACTTACCTATAATGAAATATATAGTAAAGGAAAGTCTGCGAATACGTTCGTATTTACTCGATAAAAATACAGGTACGCTCATATTCATAAACATTATTATTTTTTTATTAAGTCTTACGTTAATATTAAAAGTATTTATTTAATTGTTATTTATTTATTACTTTCACTTACCTATATATGAAATATATAGCGGGCGAAATTATTGCCATCGTGAAAAATTTCGAATTCCGGTTTTCCCCAGAGTACAAATAACCCGCGAAAAGGTGTGTATATGTGCTAGCGTGCGTGCGTACTATTAAAAGTATTTATTTAATTGTTATTTATTTATTACATTCACTTACCTATTTATGAAATATATAGTAAGCGAAATAATAGCCATCGTGAAAAATTTCGAATTCCGTTTTTCCCCAGAGTACAAGTAACTCGCGAAAAGGTGTGTGTGTGTATGTGTGTGTGGGTGCGTAATAATAAGATTAAAACACGTTGACTCTTTTCGCAGGGTCAGTACGCCTTGTCTTGTTATCAATGAGCAATTAGTAAAGATGTACTGCGCATGCGAAAGTTACCATCACCGCTTTCCCGACTTCCGAACTGATACCTCTGCTGCGAAAGCTAATTCTTCTGTACTCCGAGACTCTGTAATATCTTTAATTTTATTGAATTTTTCTCGGGGACAGCAGTCCTCGAATCTTTTAGCATGGCGACCAAAATTGGCTGATACATGATGTGACTCAGTTTCTTCACACAAGCACTCAAATGATAAAATGTTGTCAAGACAGTCATTGTTTTTCGTGAAAAATACGTCTAAATATCTTCCAGCCTTTTGCCATTTCGTTTTAATTTTTACTACTTTTCTGTTAAGTTCTATTTACATATTTTTTGTAATGGTTTTTTTTTTTTTTTTATTCTCGCTCACTCTCGTCACTCCATATCACGTCGTAAAAACTCATTTGTTAGGCATCGAATTTTGTTTTCCTTTTGTTATACAATAACTAGCATTCCCAGTCGCGGCTTCGCCCGCGAGCCTTTAAAATCAATTCTGTGACCATTATCTTGGTATTGATCCAATATAATATGTTAACTGATGTTAAGGAGATTTAGTAGAATCTGAGCTTCCGGTAGGTGGAATGTTGGAGGGGGAAGCTGCCGGCTCAGTAGAAGAGAGGGAGACGCGCAATGCACAGAGTTCACTAAAACCGCCGAATCAAAAAATGACTTACTTGTCGTGAACGCTACATTTTTCGGCTGTAAAACATGGTTTTCGACGCTCAATAGGGCCTTTCGAGTTAATCTCGTCGTATCAAATTCTTTAAAATGAGTACTAATTAGATATATTTTCTCGAAGTTCGAAAATAGATGTCCGTTAGAGTTAAACGACAATTTCGCCATTTAAACCCCTTAGGGGTTAAATTTTTTGTATTCCTTTCTTATTGGTTACCTACATCGCTTTTAAAATCTAAATTCCGAACTTCAAGTTTCTATCATAAGTAGTTTTTGCTCTGCGTTGATTCTGTTTGTCAGGACAAAGCCTCTTATATATATGGAGAAGAGATCGAAATAAACACGCACCATCCCCAATAATGGGAATCACAGTGTGCATAATTTTATTACCACTAATATTTAAATAATCAGTAGCCATATTTTATGTGAATGTCTATTTTAATACTATTGTAACGTTAAATCGATATTCAAATAAAAAACATATGGTTTAAAATCTCAACAATAGATTTCCGTTAGAGTTAAACGACAATTTCGCCATTTAAGCCCCTTAGGGGTTACATTTTTGAAATTCCTTTCTTAGTGGTTACCTACATCGCGTTTAAAATCTAAATTCCGAACTTCAAGTTTCTATCATTTGTAGTTTTTGCTCTGCGTTGATTCTGTCAGTCAGGACAAAGCCTCTTATATATATAGAGATTACGAGCCTGGCGTCTATTCCTACTCCTTTACTTGCCAAGCTTAGTGGCCTGTACTTTCTCGCTAGTTGACCTATGAATAAGTCGTTCTGTCAAGCCTTAGGTTTTTCGTCGGATATTTGCAGCTCATTGATCATCTGGTTGTGAAATATATAAGCTGCACAGTTTTTACTCAGTTCAGTGTCAACGATTCACGCATAATTAATTCGTTCACTGCTTTACATGTAGCTCAAACTCAAAGACTGAGAGGTATTTTCACAAGCTGAGTAGACTGAATATTTTTACAAGCTGCCGATTTGCTTATTTTCTTTCTCTTGGCCAACATCTCTTTTTTATTAAGAATATATTTTACATTATGTCCCAAGTCTATTTTTTCTTTTCTCTATTGCTCCTTTCTACAGCTTGTTAAAATGGCTATACAAAAGAAATGAATCATGTAGGCATTTAAACATAACAATAACAACACTTCCCCAGATTTTTTTTTCCGTCACGAGTGTTACGTAACACTCGTGACATTTTCACAAAAAATCTCTATCCTTAGCTAAACCAAGTGTCGGACATATATGAGAGGATAGACTCGAATAAATGTCCCTAACCAACATCTTTTGCCGGTATCATTCGGATTTTTCAATGAACGCTGATACATACAATTAACGTAACACTCGTGACAACTAATTTTTGTGATATACATTATTTTGCATTGGATATCAAATAACTGCCTATTAGATACTTTCTTCACGAAGTTTGCACGTCGACTGATAGCCGGTATCATCTACAAAGGTTATCATGGCCATTCCCAACATTTTTTAAAGAACAGTGTTGCCCAGAACAGCCGACAAAACTTGCCTTGAATTTTTCTACTAACCTTGGGGACAGATGCATTTTCCTGATTTACATTCGAAGTATTACAGAGAACTAAACATATCACTCACATCTTGAAACACCACCGTATTACAATGAAATACCTCATTGTTCAAATTTAATCAATTATCAGGGGTTCATTTCTGAATGTGGTGAACTAAGCATAACCAGCTTGGGGTCTGTAACACTCGTGACATTTTCAAACTTCACATTGAGATATTTTGTTTTTTATGAGGCCTAGATTCATTTAAATGTTACCATCGTATTGGTATAATAGCAAACTATAAAATAAATATGCAACAACATTTTTTGGATATGAAAAAATATCTCAAAAACGAATGTTAAGACCGGGGACACTAAATGGTCAATTAATTTGAGAATCACCCATATACTATTTACATCATTGTGTTTCTTTCGGAATCCACCTGCTAAAAACAAAAGAACCTCAAGTACTATTCTAAAAACATCTCCCCTTTACACTTAGTACAAGGGTTTCATCAATTTCGATCATGAAGTTTTTCCACCTAGATTGGTCATTCGTTCCACTGTGCGGTGGTTCGAATCCGCCCTGGGAGGGTTGACTTTTATTTCGTGGAGGCCCCACGGAATAAATCTCGACCGTCCCACCATGGTTAGAATAGGTTGTTTTCACCTGTAGAGTAACCCCCCCCCCCCCGTATGCCACACATGGCCAGGTAGGGGTACCGAAAAAAAAAGTATAGGCGGGCGCAAGCGACGGTGCTGCTTCTGCGACGGTGCTACAGGAACTAGAGAAACGGTGATAAATCCGGACCATTACCTGGGATTCATAGGGTTTTTTGGCGTTTTTAATTTATTTTTCCATAATTAAAACCCGATTGAGCAAAAAATCATTTGAAAAATATCTAATAGGTATTGCTCGGTCCCTCAGTGTTCAATTAGAAAGTCAAAAGACGTGTCATTCCCTTTTATTTCCAAAAAATAAAAAGCTTCTTAAAGAGTGGATTGTAAAATAAAGAATAGATAAGCCTGTTTCGAAACATATGACGATATGTAGTCTTTATTTTAAAGAGAGAGACTATATTTATCCTAGTAAATATTAGTATTTGACATTTTGTTATTCCAAAATGCTAGTTTTATGCCAATTACATTGAGACCATAGTGTCATAGATTTGTTTTTCTTTTTTAATTTTCCCCATTTTTGTATTACATCCGCTGTGCTTAATTGTTCCATGTTTTCAATGCGAAGCCTGAAAGTTTTGACAAATAAATAAATAATATGACAAAGAATCTAAGCTGTCATAACAATGATTGTGTAAATAGGTAATTAATGTTATTACTAACCGAAAAACGTCGAGTAAAGTTACAATGATGTGTTTGCATTTACCAGAACTACCAGCTTTACATGTACAATGACAAGAAAATTGCGTTATTATTATTAATAAATTTGATTTCCACTTTTATTTGATGGGGCAGTCCTTTAAGATTGCTAGTTTAAAGGCACGAGGCTTGTAAAATAACTGTTTTTTTATTTTTAGATATTACTCCACATGTAAATATGTGGTTTGCATCAAGAATAGCCTGCCCATCAATTAATGGTCTTTTAAAATTACCAATTATCTCTATCACATCAACTAGGTCTTACACCGTTCTTTCCGACATTTTGCAAAACTACTAGCACACCCTATATTCGATTGCGCCCGCCTATAGGCAAGTGAAAGTAATAAATAAATAATCACTTTTAATATTAACGTAAAACTTAATAAAACAGTAATAATGTTTAGTCATGGATACCTTAATTAGTATTATTTGTTGAGAATAAAGCTGTTTTCATATTTTTTCCTGCGAATATAAGTGTATCTATTCGCATATTTTGGCAGCGAATATGAGCGTATCTGTATTTTTATCAAGTAAATACGAACGTATTCACGGACTTTCCCTGCGAATACGCGAATATTCGCAGATTTTTCCTGCGGATATTCCTATTTATCTTTACGAATACAACTATATTCTTATTCCTATATTCGAATACGAATATTCGTATTCTCGAATAAGAATACGCCCAACTCTGATTATACCTCTTAAGAAATGAATATCCTTGTTTTAAATGCTTTCTGATTTTTTTTTTTTTTTAATTGACACTTTCAATTTTGTTTACTTTATTGTCTAGTGTTCCTAATCGTATTAATTTTAAAACATTTTCGTTATTTTAAAGCATTCCTACTTTACAGATGTTATTATATTTGTTCATTTTTTTTTAAATGGCTAAAGACCTCTTTTAGATCTAAGAATCAATTTTAAAGATTATTTCTAGTAAAAAAACACCTTAAGGTCCGGGCTCTATTTATCACATGCCTGTGATGACCACTTACGATTTAGAATTTTCTGCTTTGCCGAAACATTGCGAACTTACATATTTTTTCACCCCTGTTCGCAAAGCAGGCAATCACCAAATGTGACACCTATTTGTTGACAAAATATATAATTGAAACTATAAAAATCCAGGGATAATATACTTAATAATTATTTTAGAACGTCTGCACATAAGGAATCGTAATAAATAATAAATCGATTTAGAGGTAGTATAAATGTAGGATACAAGAAGCAAGAGTTGAATTTATTTATTTGACGTATTATAAGAAATTTGAGAACAGAATCTAGAAAAATAGTCCAGTGTGAATCTGATAGGTACCTATAAGTATGAAATTTGATTGTTTGAATTACATAGATTTGCCAAGCAAAGAATGTTCACGCTTATGCGCATTTATTAAGTACATATTTTAATGAATGATCTGTAAATAGGTTAAGCCCATACTATATAGCAAACAAAGTGATAGCAATTAAAAAGTTTCATTTAAGACAAAAAATAGCTATGTACATCTAAATAACCATATTCTTTGTCATACATAACCCCTAATTATTATATTAGTAATTAATGTATATTATAATACATTAAAATGGATCACGTCGGGGTCACCACTTTTATGTGTTAAATACCACAATAGAGCTCGGAGAGCAAGTGGAATGCAACCAAAATTTTATATATAAGGTCGCTTATCTCGAACTGCTGGACCGCACGAATACAACCTGAAATTAGAGCTACGTAGCAGAAGGAAAAAGGGGGTAAAGGGAAAAGGGATGACATAGGACAAACCACATGGAGCCCTAATCCTGGTGATCGGCAGCTGGTCTCAGGCTGGAGGGGAAGAAAACAAGCTATCTTTTCCATGAGATTACATGAAAAAGCGGCGTACATAAGAATGACGACACACGCATATGTCACGAATTCGTAGTTAAAGCACAGGAATTTACGCAAGCACATAAAAATGTCCGGTAAAGGGCTAATGAATTCGGAGGACGTCCGCTCGCTCTCATTGACGAAGCAGGAGTGCCGGCTCAGGGCCCGAACGAGGATTAAGGGGTCGAACTCCACATAGATAATTTAACGTAGTTTAGTCTTTGAGTGCCTCTTATAGACAAATTAATAATTCTGAAATTATTTATGCCAATGATTATAATCATTTTTAAATTTGTATGATACATTTTTATAAATAATTATTTATAAAAATGTATCATACAAATTTTAATGAAATTAATGAACACCGCCCGGCAATGAACAAGTTCTGGTCATTCAAATAAGTAAAAATAAACAATACTAAACTCAAAAACGTAAGGACGAACAGAATGTAAATAAAAATCATAGAATTCAAAGAGAAAAAAAAAAACTTCTCAAAATAATTATTTACAAAATATAAAACAGATGAGTTATTTTACTCCTCTTGTTTATTTATGGATAGGCAAGGTGATGAACTGAGACAAAACCAAAGTAGAAGCACCTATTACCTTTTTCAAATGTAATTTGGCGGAGCCAACTGCTCTCTCCCAGAGACCTTGGTGGGGAATAGTAGAAGGGGGAATAGTAGAAAATTCAATTCTATTGGATAATAGAAAATCACGAATAATGTCATTATTAACGTGCTTAGACAAAAGCAGCCTTAACTCTCTCTCGAGATGTGCCCTTGTGCCTACAAAATTTTTACAACAATCCGAAAGGAGGCGAGAAGGAACACCACGTCAAGAAATGAAACGTTTTAAGACATCAATAAAGGAATTAGAGGACAGATCCCGAGCAACCTCTAAAAGGACTGCCTTGGTTGACATACATATACAAATGCACAAGTAAACCTTGACCAGGGTGGCCTTACGCAATGGATAAGGCTTCACAAGAAAGGGGCCACAATAATCTATCCCAGAATGCCAAAATGGCGGTGAAGGATTCACCCTAACGGCAGGCAAATCTGCCATCAAAGGAAACGAGGGGCGAGGAGCAACACGGAAACACCGAACACAAAGATGAATAACCTTCCAGACGACTCCACATAGACAATTTAACGTAGTTTAGCCTTTGAGTACCTCTTATAGCCAAATTAATAATTCTGAAATTATTTATGCCAATGATGATTCAGAAAAAATGTATCATATAAATTTTAATGAACAATATTTGAATTAATAAAAACAATTATTTGAAGTTAGTAACATTAATTCGTAACAAACAATTGTAGTGCGATCTAGTTCGTAACCACTCCGCCACATCACACCTCCCCCAATGAATGCGTCAAGGAAACGGGCAGGACGTCTGATCTGTCTTCCACTACTAGTGATTGATTCAGGATCCTGGAGATCGGCCTCGGCGGAGTCATTGTTAGCAGAAGTTGGCACAATTGTAGGGTCCGGATGGAGTCATCCTGGAACTGGAGTCATATTCGTAAAGCAGGAATGCGGGCTTCAATCTGTCAATTTTCACAGTCTTGGGGCCATTCGGTAGCTGAAGGACAAATGCGAACTAGATGTAATCACTCCGCTACATTAAAAATAAGATAAAAATAAATCCGTATTCGTACTTATAAATATAAATATGCCCAACTCTGTGGCAGGCAATCACAGCTGTTCTTCAAATACGTCACTGGCTGGGCAGCCATATTAAGGCGCAGCAAGTCGGCTCACTTTCTCACTGTTCACCTTGCTTGAATGTAGTTAGTTTTGAATGAGTCGTTTTTGTTCTAGCTTTGGTGTTTTGAAGTTTGGGCGTGCCTTGTTTAATTTTGTTTATTCTTATCTTAATGTCATGAATTTTAAAATATGGTTTTTGTTTTTAATTTTTAATGTTCACTTGTGTTTAGGTATTTTATTTTTAAAATTAATCCTGTTTTTATGTATTGTTATTGTGTTTTTAATTTTTTTTTCTGCTATGTTTTAGGATATGTTAACAACAATTACAATTATGCCCCTGATTATAAAAATAAAGAATTAAGATGGTGCACAGTCGGGTCTCCAGAGTTTAAGAAGTGCCAAGCTTTTTCTCATGCTGTGAAAAGGGATGCTTCTCATTTCAAGAGTTGGTTCCTAGAAGTCAAATGTATCAATGTAAGAGATGTTACAGCTACTTTGTTACTTTTTTGTCACTGGTTTGATGTTTATTATTTCTATGTTGTTTTTTGGTTTTAAGATTTGTTTCCAAATCCTATACAACCTATGTTGTTGTTCTTATACTAGTAATTGTGCAAGGTTGCCGTTGATGGTAATTGCATGCAACAGCTTAATGGCCAATTCAATGTAGAAGACTTTAACTATTTTCTTGAGCAATGTTAAGCAGATGGAATTGCATCGGTTCTAAACTGCATCAGCCACAGCAACTGAAAGTGAGTGTGGAAAACATGTAAACAACACAGTCTTCCACACTCACATTCAGTTGCTGTGGCTGATGCAGTTTAAATTGATTAAATTGATGCAGGCAATTAAAAATTGATGTCCAGTATGCTGTGTGATACTATGTAATATAAAAAGTGTCATACATGTTCAGTAAGTGGATGGGTTCTAGATAGCATGATGACATCCGAAAAAATATCCGAACAGGGCATGTTGAGGGGGAAATTTGCCATTAAGGTTACAATCTTATCTCAAAAGATCTATTATATTAATTGTTAGCATTAGTTTTAAATTACATTTTTATTATTAATAGTATATTCACTAGTTCAGTTAACTATGTATTATTATTTCAATAATAAGCTTATTCATTCTTTTTAACTACAATCAATCAATTTGAAATCAAAATAATATATAGTAAACTGAATAAGTGAAGTTAGTATTAGTAATAAACATGTGATTTAAAACTAATGCTGAAAATTAATATGACATTCATCCTCCCCCCCATAGTTGATTAAGTGATAAAATTATTAATGAAGTTGCTTCGTATAGAGTTTTTAGCTCTGTTGAACTTGTAGTGGTGCATTGTTACAATTCAAAATACTATTAATATTTTATCGATTATTGTTGTTATCATATGTTATCGATTGTTCTCTCTTTATGAATTATCTGCGTTCAGAATAAAGAATTTAATCTCTTGTGTCACACGTATATCAATTTAACCGTACGACTAAAAACTCTTCAGTGCTTATTATCAAATTCCAATAAGACCTGTGGACAGACCTTACACAAACCACTGGACGACTATTTCAATTCAGTCATTCCATATGGTGTATGGAATGAAGTTCCGGCAGTCCAGACAGCTATAATGAATATTATCTCTGCTGAATTGAGATTTATTTTAAGATGTGATAATCTGTTGTCCTATCTAAAATATAATCTAAAAATACATTACAGAAATTTAGACAAATTTTTATAGGCTGTTAAGTAAAATTTGACAATAAATCTAATATAAACAGGAAAGGGCATTATATTTGAATGCTATTGTTCAGATATGAGATATCGTTAGGTATCTTAACTTAAAAATAAGGAAAACCGTATAATACTTTTATTTGGAAATAATAAATCTATAAAAATCAAAATTAAAGGTTAGTTTGGAGTAAGCAGTCCCAGGGGCACGCTTATGATCTGGAATTTATGGTCCTTTTCTGTAGTTCTCTTTTTTCATCAAATGCACAGTACCGTGGTGTAGAGAAAACTCTAATGTGTGTATGGGCACTTGATAAGAGTCTCAATTAGGTTATGCTAATTTTTTAGATCGATAATTGGTTATCGAAAAATCGATGGTTACTATCTTACGAATGCAACCGCTACACTATTAAGCTTTTGGGATTATTCATAAGTTATAAATCAATTAGTCCAGATCCTGAATGATTAAAACCTCTTCATGATTTACCGTTTACCAATTCCATCTACATCATCATCAATCACTTGATCGAACTCTTGGTATGTTCACCCATTTTCTCAAGATCTCTAACAAATAGCATCATTTGTCTATTGAGGAGGAAGCTTATGCGACAGTAGAAGCATTACAGAATTGGAGACACCACCGTTTTGGTAGGAATTTTCGTTTTATTACTGTTCAACAAACAGGGCCTTTCATGTTTTACTGTAATAACAAAGAAAAAAAAAATGAAAAAATAAGTTGGAGACTGGAACATTCAAGCGACAAACATGAAATAATGAACAGACCAGGCAATGAGAATGAAACTCCATATACATTATCAAGAATTTGTTCCTTGATGGAAATTTCCCTTCCAAAGTTGCGAAATCTGCATGAGGTGGTGTGCCATCCAGGAGATACGAGGTTGTATCATTGAGTTTGAAGTGAAAATCTCCCTTACTCATTGTAAAAGATACAAATAGTTACTTCAGAATATCATATAATAATGTTTATAATACATGTTATTATATAACACATGCACAAATAACAGGGTTTCTTCAAATCTGATCAATCATGGTTTTATTATATAAATCCATGATTGATCAGATTTGAAGAAACCCTTATCAAAGCTACACAACCGTTTGACAGGATCAAGATGAATTTCAAAGGCCCTTTACCATCATCTACAAGAAATTGTTATCTCCTTATTCTTTTCAGCGAGTATTCACGATTGCCTTTTCCTTTCTGTTCAAAAATATCTCGGCCACTGCAGTAATTTTGAAGCTTAAAGAACTTTTCTTTTTGGTGCACCTGCTTACAAACTGACAGAGGCTCAAGCTTTCTTTCTCAAGAACTCAAATTATTTTAAACTAAAATAGGTGTTGCTGCAAGTTGAACTACAGCTTACAACCCTCCAGGAAATTGGCAGTGGGAAAGTTATGTTGCGATAGTTTTCCAAACTATAGAACTATCAGTAAGAAATAAAAATATTGATATTTCTTGACAGGAGGGGGTTTGTAATCAAGCATTACATTCAATCTGTTCACTGCTCTGCCCATCAACAAATGGGCACTTTTTACGAAGTTTTTATTTTTAATTTTATGGTTAAAAATTAACATTTTTGTCGGTGTAATACTATTGCTTTGGCTATCAGAAGAAGGGAGTCGACACGTTAGAACACCAATTCACGTGAAACGTGTTATACAGATAACTAAAAAAAATATGGAATGAATTACAAGATCTTTGGGATTAAAAGGATCGCAACAGTGTTTGCTAGATAGCATTGATATCCTCTTTGAATACATTTCGTTTAAATAATGCCTCTATAATAAAAGACATATGTGCATACTTTATTAGATGGTATAAAAAATATCGAAATATTTTTTTCGAAAAAGCGATTTTTTGAAAAAAATATTTCGATATTTTCCCTTAGTCTTTCATATTGTTCATGCGTTATGTTTTCTGTGGGCAACATAGAATTATCTTTCTACACTTTCGCTTTGTTTTTATTTACCAGTTTCCTTCCACGTATGTATCGAGGAGTGGGTGGATCTATATTCTCACCAGCAGTTGAACGACGAGATTTTGTATCATCAAATCAACAAATATACATTAGCATTCGTTCTTAATCGCTTCCGTTTCAAGTGAATTTCACAGAGAGTCATTTCAAAAACCAACTTTACTTTCTGTTTTTGTCGCCTCATTTTATATTTTTTATTCTCTTTCTCAGAGGAATTGGATCATTTTCTTGTTTTGATATCGAAATCTTTCAAACAACTCCTATCTTGACTTGTATTTTTTGGGGCCAATTTTTTAACTATCTGAAAGTGTGATAAATTTATAGGATAAATTTGTTCCAAAAGTTTTTTTTTTTTTTTTTAATTTCTCATTGTTAAGTACTGATGATGCTTTAAAAAAGTTGTGCAGCAAAAGAAAGCTTTAATCTACGTTGCTATCTTCATTCTCCTGCAGTATTTGATTTACATTGACAGGGGAATGAATTTTTAAGGTTTATTTGATAATCGTTGGAAGGGAAAAAGAGATATGATGATGCTACTTGCAAAGCGAAATTTGTGCTACAAAATCATTCATCTTGGAAAAATTAGAAAAGAAAAAACTTACCTGACCAAAACTATAGAGGACAGGGGAATGAAAACTATTAAACATAACCTCTGAAATTTGAGAACTTATTTGCTTTTGGAGAGCTTGAATTCGTACTGAGATTAGGTTAACAGTTGGGGTTGATAGGGGAAAGACCCCTTCCTGCTTACTATATATTTTTTACTAATTTCCCGCCACAAAAATTTGGTGAGAATCTAATTTTAAAAATTGACAGGGGAATGAAAGAAAACCTGTGGGACATCATTGAACGTATTGAATGTTACACAGAAAGAAATCCGTAATATTCATATGTGACATTGCCTGATGAGAGGAAGACTACCTAAGATCCTACTAGATATCTTGCACCAATAGGCAAGACAGAAACTATTTTGAAGAAATCAGAGCAACCCTACACTAGTCGAAACATTAATTCGAGGCATGAATATCACAGGTCAGCCAACTCCATCTCTATTACCAAAAGAGGTTCTTAAAGAATATAGAAGAGTTTTCTGTATGTTCTGAGAATACAACAGAAATACCTTACGTAGTTGAATCCAATTTCGAGAGATCACAAAATTCCACCTGCTCAACAATCTGGCACGCAGGTCTTTGTTATCAGAAACTGCTTCCCGGACCAGGACTATGGCCCTCCATCTACAATCTGGCCATAGTCCTGGTTTTTTGAATCTCTAGTCTCTTGCAGACTTCCTGGAATAATGTGCTCTCGAAATTCCTTCCCTGATCCGAATGTAGTTCAATTGGTACTCCGAAACGGGTGATGAACTCCTTTACCAGAACGTCAGCCAAGGTAGCAGCCTCTTGTTTGTCTCTTCCACCCACTTGGAAAAACAGTCCATGATCACAAAGACCTACTTATTTCCAGAATCACTCTCTGGAAATGATCCTATTATGTCCATGGCTACCCTCTCGAAGGGACTCCCCACAATGTACTGCTATATCCGTGCACGGCGTTTGCGTGCTGGTCCATTGCTTGCAGAGCAGGTGTTACATTTATGGCACCAATTCTTGATATCGACAGAGCAGTTCACCCAGTAGAACCTCTCGATACTTTATGGAGTGTTTTCGTCCCACCAAGGTGTCCTTACACTTCATCATGAAGCTGACGAAGTACCTCCGGCACGCAGGTCTTCGGTATTAGAAGCTGCTTCCTGGATAGGCTGCCATCAATGTTTTCAACAACTCTCCTGTGCAAGCCCTCCTCTATTACAAGGGAGTCCCATTGTGCCCAGGATGTCTTCAAGATAGGTGAGAATGGTGCTATCTCTTGCCAGGTCGGGCGGCAATTGGCTTGTTTCCAGTCCCATACCTTTTTAACTCAGGATCGTCGCATTCCTGGAGCTTTTGCAGCCATCTGGCAACTTGGCCTTCAGGGCTACTGAAATTTAGCAGCCACTTCAAGATTGCATGGATTGCAACAAAAACTTCGTACCATACAAGTATTTGTAGAAATGGTCTATACACCTAACAACAGCCAGGAGTTAAAAAGATACGGGGCTGGAAACTAGCCAATCGCCACCCGACCTAGCAAGAGATAGCACCATTCTCACCTATCTTGAAGGCATACTGGGCACAATGGAACTCCCTTGTAATAGAGGAGGGCTTGCTCAGGGGAGTTGTTGAGAACATTGATGGCAGCCTATCCGGGAAGCAGCTTCTGATGTGATCTCTCGAATTGGATTCAACTATGTAAGGTATTTCTGTTGTATTCTCAGAACATACAGAAAACTCTTCTATATTCTTTAAGAGCCTCTTTTGGTAATAGAGATGGAGTTGGCTGACCTGTGATATTCATGCCTCGAATTAATGTTTCGACTAGTGTAGGGTTGCTCTGATTTCTTCAAAATAGTTTCTGTCTTGCCTATTGGTGCAAGATATCTAGTAGGATCTTAGGTAGTCTTCCTCTCATCAGGCAATGTCACATATGAATATTACGGATTTCTTTCCAATAAATATACTTTGTCGACATGTGGGTAATATTTTGAGCGAACATGTCTTCTCATAAGAACTGGATTTTGGTCTATTAGCGAAGTTTACACCCATCTCCCACTCTGGACTGGCGAGATAAATTAAAGTTGTGTTCATGGGTTCTTGTATTTGGGACATTCTCACGAAACTGGGCACTTTTGTGTCCCAGGCCGTTTACAGCCATTTAGGAAAGCTTAGGACTCTAAGACATCAATTTTCTAAATCCAGGCGAGTTGTAAAGGTAGACCCTATACGACTTTATTTTAATTATATAACACACGTATCTTTAAAACACCAGAAAAGGGTCGAAATTCATTCTCCTGTCATGTCCCGAGGTCTGATTCTGCTCAAAGTAAGTGTTCTGTGTCCGTATACCAGGTCAATTTTTACATTTTTTATATTCAATACGTTCAAAATTCTTCAAAATTTCATAAAAGCAGTCGAATCATTAATGATAAAGGATTAAAATTGAAAAAAAACAAATTTTTATGATGTCCCACATGTTTTCTTTCATTCCCCTATCAATTTTTAAAATTAGATTCTCACCAAATTTTTGTGGCGGGAAATTAGTAAAAAATATATAGTAAGCAGGAAGGGGTCTTTCCCCTATCAACCCCAACTGTTAACCTAATTTCAGTACGAATTCAAGCTCTCCAGAAGCAAATAAGTTCTCAAATTTCAGAGGTTATGTTTAATAGTTTTCATTCCCCTGTCCTCTATAGTTTTGGTCAGGTAAGTTTTTTCTTTTCTAATTTTTCCAAGATGAATAATTTTGTAGCACAGATTTCGCTTTGCCAGTAGCATCGTCATATCTCTTTTTCCCTTCCAACGATTATCAAATAAACCTTAAAAATTCATTCCCCTGTCATTCAGTCCCCTGTCTTACTGTAAATCAAATACTGCAGGAGAATGAAGATAGCGACGTAGATTAAAGCTTTCTTTTGCTGCACAACTTTTTTAAAGCATCATCAGTACTTAACAATGAGAAATTAAAAAAAAAAAAAACTTTTGGAACAAATTTATCATCATTTTTATCCAAATTTGTTTGGATTTATCCAAATTTTTTGTTTTTAGTAGGATTCAATAAGTTGTAAATTAGCCTAGAATTCTAGAGCTAAATTAATAATAAACTAAATAATTAAAACTAAACTAAACACTAAATAATTAAAACTAAACTAAAATTAATTAAAACATAGTTAAAATTAACTAAACTTATATAAATAAATTTAACATGGAAATTTTCGCCATTCAGCCTTGGACATTTAACATGGAAATTTTCGCCAACATGGAACCAGAAGATTCAGCTTTTTATTTTATTTTTATATTTAGATTTCTCTTATGTACATACTTTTAAAAATTATTTTATTACGTTATTACGTTATTATTACTTTTAAATATTATTTTATAAGTAGATGAAGAAAGTATCTTTTGTATTTGATATGTTGTGTTTAGTTAATTATCTTATTAAAGCTAAATCTTGATCAACTAATTGATAATGATTCTCTAATTTCCCTTAAATTTAAGATACTTAGCCTAAACCATGATTTGCCTTTTTTTTTGGCTCTAACTTCGTCAAATATTATTTCCGACCCCGCATATGAGGTATATTCGTAATCAGCTCAGCATTTCCAATAATATTCCATGGTCAAAAGATTTTTGTCCAAAAACTCCATATACTCGAAGCACTGTGCGGGGGTCCAATTTTATGTTATCGGTAACGCTTTTTTTTTTTTTAATAAAAAAATAGATGTTTATTTCTGAATGGATTCAGGATGTTTGAGTTAGAGATTTTGACATCGATGTTTTTTAATTTATACAGTCTTTAAACATTAACATATTAATGCCCAAACGTAATTAAATCGATGTTAAAGTGTAAAGCATTTTATAATTCATATTTAATGTATAAAAAATTCGATTTTTTCGACATGTTTTGACAATTACATCATATATGTTGTTTTAAACATCGATGCTTTTACCATAACAAATTGGTTTTGAACAAAAATAAATATTTTAAATCATCGATGTTTTGGAGAAAAACATAGCTGTTAATAACATCGATGTTATGGACTAAAACTAATTTTTTTTAACATCGATGTTTTTGTCAAAAACAAGTATACTTTAACATCTATGGTTTGACAATAACATCGATGTTTTGGATAAATATTTATTAACATCGATGTTATGGACAAAAACAAATTTTGTTTAACAGGCTGTTAATAACATCGATGTTTTTAACAAAAACAAGTATCATTTAACATCGATGTTTTGACAATAACATCGATGTTTTTACAATAACATCGATGTTTTTAACAAAAACAAGTATACTTTAATATACAATAACATCGATGTTGTGGATAAATATATATTAAACTCTATGTTATGGACAAAAACAAATTTGTTTTAACATCGATGTTTTAGTTAAAACAAAGATGCTCTAACATTAACAAACTTGTTTTCGACATCGATGCATTTACCATAGCAAATTGGTTTTGAACAAAAATAAATATTTAAAAACATCGATGTTTTGGAGAAAAACAAACTTTTTTTAACATCGATGTTTTTAACAAAAACAAATATCATTTAACATCGATGTTTTGACAATAACATCGATGTTTTTAACAAAAACAAAGCTGTTAATAACATCGATGTTTTTAAGAAAAACAAGTATACTTTAATATACAATAACATCGATGTTGTGGATAAATATATATTAAACTCTATGTTATGGACAAATGTGTATTAACATCGATATTTCTAACAAAAACAAAGCTGTTGATAACATCGAAGTTATGGACTAAAACAAATTTTTTTTAACATCGATGTTTTAATTAAAAACAAGTATACTTTAACATCTGTTTTGACAATAACATCGATGTTTTGGATAAATATTTATTAACATCGATGTTATGGACATACAAATTTTTTTTAACATCGATGTTTTTATCAAAAACAAGTATCCTTTAACATCTATGGTTTGACAATAACATCGATGTTTTGGATAAATATTTATTAACATCGATGTTTTTAACAAAAACAAGTATACTTTAACATCGATGTTTTTAACAAAAACAAGTATCATTTAACATCAATGTTTTTAACAAAAACAAAGCTGTTAATAACATCGATGTTTTTAAGAAAAACAAGTATACTTTAATATACAATAACATCGATGTTGTGGATAAATATATATTAAACTCTATGTTATGGACAAAAATAAATTTGTTTTAACATCGATGTTTTAGTTAAAACAAAGATGCTCTAACATTAACAAACTTGTTTTCGACATCGATGCATTTACTATAGCAAATTGGTTTTGAACAAAAATAAATATTTTAAAACATCGATGTTTTGGAGAAAAACAAACTTTTTTTAACATCGATGTTTTTAACAAAAACAAATATCATTTAACATCGATGTTTTGACAATAACATCGATGTTTTTAACAAAAACAAAGCTGTTAATAACATCGATGTTTTTAAGAAAAACAAGTATACTTTAATATACAATAACATCGATGTTGTGGATAAATATATATTAAACTCTATGTTATGGACAAATGTGTATTAACATCGATATTTCTAACAAAAACAAAGCTGTTGATAACATCGAAGTTATGGACTAAAACAAATTTTTTTTAACATCGATGTTTTAATTAAAAACAAGTATACTTTAACATCTGTTTTGACAATAACATTGATGTTTTGGATAAATATTTATTAACATCGATGTTATGGACATACAAATTTTTTTTAACATCGATGTTTTTATCAAAAACAAGTATCCTTTAACATCTATGGTTTGACAATAACATCGATGTTTTGGATAAATATTTATTAACATCGATGTTTTTAACAAAAACAAGTATACTTTAACATCGATGTTTTTAACAAAAACAAGTATCATTTAACATCAATGTTTTTAACAAAAACAAAGCTGTTAATAACATCGATGTTTTTAAGAAAAACAAGTATACTTTAATATACAATAACATCGATGTTGTGGATAAATATATATTAAACTCTATGTTATGGACTAAAACAAATTTTTTTTAACATCGATGTTTTAGTTAAAACAAAGATGCTCTAACATTAACAAACTTGTTTTCGACATCGATGCATTTACTATAGCAAATTGGTTTTGAACAAAAATAAATATTTTAAAACATCGATGTTTTGGAGAAAAACAAACTTTTTTTAACATCGATGTTTTTAACAAAAACAAATATCATTTAACATCGATGTTTTGACAATAACATCGATGTTTTTAACAAAAACAAAGCTGTTAATAACATCGATGTTTTTAAGAAAAACAAGTATACTTTAATATACAATAACATCGATGTTGTGGATAAATATATATTAAACTCTATGTTATGGACAAATGTGTATTAACATCGATATTTCTAACAAAAACAAAGCTGTTGATAACATCGAAGTTATGGACTAAAACAAATTTTTTTTAACATCGATGTTTTAATTAAAAACAAGTATACTTTAACATCTGTTTTGACAATAACATTGATGTTTTGGATAAATATTTATTAACATCGATGTTATGGACATACAAATTTTTTTTAACATCGATGTTTTTATCAAAAACAAGTATCCTTTAACATCTATGGTTTGACAATAACATCGATGTTTTGGATAAATATTTATTAACATCGATGTTTTTAACAAAAACAAGTATACTTTAACATCGATGTTTTTAACAAAAACAAGTATCATTTAACATCAATGTTTTTAACAAAAACAAAGCTGTTAATAACATCGATGTTTTTATGAAAAACAAGTATACTTTAATATACAATAACATCGATGTTGTGGATAAATATATATTAAACTCTATGTTATGGACTAAAACAAATTTTTTTTAACATCGATGTTTTAATTAAAAACAAGTATACTTTAACATCTGTTTTGACAATGACATTGATGTTTTGGATAAATATTTATTAACATCGATGTTATGGACATACAAATTTTTTTTAACATCGATGTTTTTATCAAAAACAAGTATACTTTAACATCTATGGTTTGACAATAACATCGATGTTTTGGATAAATATTTATTAACATCGATGTTTTTAACAAAAACATGTATCATTTAACATCGATGTTTTTAACAAAAACAAGTATCATTTAACATCAATGTTTTTAACAAAAACAAAGCTGTTAATAACATCGATGTTTTTAAGAAAAACAAGTATACTTTAATATACAATAACATCGATGTTGTGGATAAATATATATTAAACTCTATGTTATGGACAAAAATAAATTTGTTTTAACATCGATGTTTTAGTTAAAACAAAAACAAACTTGTTTTCGACATCGATGCATTTACCATAGCAAATTGGTTTTGAACAAAAATAAATATTTTAAAACATCGATGTTTTGGAGAAAAACAAACTTTTTTTAACATCGATGTTTTTAACAAAAACAAATATCATTTAACATCGATGTTTTTAACAAAAACAAAGCTGTTAATAACTTCGATTTTATGGACAAAAACAAAGCTGTTAATAACATCGATGTTTTTATCGAAAACAAGTATACTTTAACATCTATGTTTTGACAATAACATCGATGTTTTAGATAAATGTGTATTAACATCGATGTTATGGGCAAAAACAAAGCTGTTAATAACATCGATGTTATGGACTAAAAAAAATTTTTTTTAACATTAATGTTTTTATTAAAAGAAGTATACTTTAACATCTATGTTTTGACAATAACATCGATGTTTTGGATAAGTATGTATTAACATCGATGTTATGGACAAAAAGAAACTTTTTTTAACATCTATGTTTTTAACAAAAACTAGTATCATTTAAGATCGACGTTTTGACAATAACATCGATGTTTTTAATAAAAACAAAGCTGTTAATAACATCGATTTTTTGGAGAAAAACAAAGCTGTTAATAACATCGATGTTATGGACAAAAACAAATTTGTTTTAACATCAATGTTTTTAACAAAAACAAGTATCATTTAACGTCGATGTTTTTAACAAAAACAAAGCTGTTAATAACTTCGATTTTATGGACAAAAACAAAGCTGTTAATAACATCGATGTTTTTATCGAAAACAAGTATACTTTAACATCTATGTTTTGACAATAACATCGATGTTTTAGATAAATGTGTATTAACATCGATGTTATGGGCAAAAACAAAGCTGTTAATAACATCGATGTTATGGACTAAAAAAAATTTTTTTTAACATTAATGTTTTTATTAAAAGAAGTATACTTTAACATCTATGTTTTGACAATAACATCGATGTTTTGGATAAGTATGTATTAACATCGATGTTATGGACAAAAAGTAACTTTTTTTAACATCTATGTTTTTAACAAAAACTAGTATCATTTAAGATCGACGTTTTGACAATAACATCGATGTTTTTAACAAAAACAAAGCTGTTAATAACATCGATTTTTTGGAGAAAAACAAAGCTGTTAATAACATCGATGTTATGGACTAAAACTAATTTTTTTTAACATCGATGGTTTGGATAAATGTGTATTAACATCGATGTTTTTAACAAGAACAAGTATCATTTAACATCGATGTTTTGACAATAACATCGATGTTTTTAACAAAAACAAAGTTGTTAATAACATCGATGTTTTTAACAAAAACAAAGCTGTTAATAACATCAATGTTTTTAACAAAAACAAGTATACTTTAGCATCAATGTTTATAACAAAAACAAAGCTGTTTATAACATCGATGTTATGGACAAAAACAAATTTGTTTTAACATCGATGTTTATAACAAAAACAATGCTGTTAATAACATCGATGTTTTTAACAAAAACAAAGCTGTTTATAACATCGATGTTATGGACAAAAACAAATTTGTTTTAACATCAATGTTTTTAACAAAAACAAGTATCATTTAACGTCGATGTTTTGACAATAACATCGATATTTTTAACAAAAACAAAGCTGTTTATAACATCGATGTTATGGACAAAAACAAATTTGTTTTAACATCGATGTTTTTAACAAAAACAAAGCTGTTAATAACATCAATGTTTTTAACAAAAACAAGTATACTTTAGCATCATGTTTATAACAAAAACAAAGCTGTTTATAACATCGATGTTATGGACAAAAACAAATTTGTTTTAACATCGATGTTTATAACAAAAACAAAGCTGTTAATAACATCGATGTTTTTAACAAAAACAAAGCTGTTTATAACATCGATGTTATGGACAAAAACAAATTTGTTTTAACATCAATGTTTTTAACAAAAACAAGTATCATTTAACGTCGATGTTTTGACAATAACATCGATATTTTTAACAAAAACATAGCTGTTTATAACATCGATGTTATGGACAAAAACAAATTTGTTTTAACATCGATGTTTTTATCGAAAACAAGTATACTTTAACATCTATGTTTTGACAATAACATCGATGTTTTTAACAAAAACAAGTATCATTTAACATCGATGTTTTTAACAAAAACAAAGTTGTTAGTAGTAGATAGAACCTCCATTATCCGGGCCTCGATTAACCGGGGATTCAATTAACCAGAGTGCCGAGGAGCCAATATTTTTTTGTTAATAAGCTTTTTTTTAATTTGTATGCCATTTATTTAGCATGTATAATATTTAAAAACAACTTATACGTAAATATTTAACGATTAGATAATGGTTAACTATCTAGTATGAACTAAAACAATAAATGGAAAAACACAGAAAGCGAGTATTATATTATGAGATGTTTCCGGTATCTAATACTCCAATTCCTAATCTAGGAACGGTATTATTTTCAAGTCTTTCCAGGAAACTCCTAATCTGGTCTGTTTGGCTACAAAACAAAATATTGTCAGTTGTAATTTAGTCTCGATTTAAATACTTACGAAGTAGCTAATGTCGGAAAAAAGAAACGTGTCGTTTTGAACTTTGAAGATAAATTAACTATTTTAATTATTAATTAACTGTATTTTGAAGAAGAAAAAAGACATTTTCGACTTCGTATCGTCTTCGGCCCATAATATATAAAATCATACATTTACTTTTTTTAATTTAATGTACAGTGGCTCACAGTCAAAATGATGCAAACGAATATTTTTATTTCAAATGCCAATCACTCCTTCTTTGTTAAAATTTAAAAACCAGTGCACATGAGGACATAATGATTCACCATCTTACATTAAATTTATATTATCAAATCAACTCAACAGCAATTATAGAAATAGAAAAAAAAATTTTAATTAAAACTCGTAGGTATTGAAGGTCACAGTGAAAAAGATGCAATGTTTACTTCCGTTTAGAAAAAAGTGAAAGTAAGAAATATTCTTCAATTATCGGCTAAATGAGTTGATTAACCTTTTAATTCCTTTTCATTCTTTCAATGAAAACAAAAATAAACAATAAGAATAAAAGTAATCAGTCTAGTTCGTGCATTTGCTTAGAATAGGTGAGCACACAATTATTCGTGAACGAGAAATAGTGGTTAACAATTTATAAATAGGCAAAACACAACGAAAAATCGACTCTACTATCAATAGGAGTTATGCCACCGTCCAAGATATTATTGAAAGTTTGAAAGTTGAAAGCGAAAATAGAATAATAAGAAAAGCTAGTGTTAGTGCAAAACATTTCTTTACTGATAATGATGAACTTTGGATTTTGCGCCAAATAACAAATAATCCAAAATTAGGTGCTCAAAATTGACCACATTAGTTAACAACATTTAAATAAAATGGTATTTGCTGAAACCATTCGAAGGGTCTTAAGAAAAAACCAATGCAACGGTAGAGTTGCATGGCAAAAACCTTATAATAGTGACAAAAATAAAAAGCTTCGAATCAATTTTGCTGAGGATTGTTAAACAAAAGACATTGACTTCTGGAAAAGTTTTCTGTATTCAGATGGGTCAAAATTTAATTTGTTTGCCTCTGATGGAAGAGGTTTAAGTCTGGAGAAAGTCAAGTGAAGAGCGCATGAAAAAAATCTTCACCTGTCCATCAAACTTGGAGGTGGTCATGTCATGGTTTGGGGGTATATTGCTGCCTCAGGGGTAGGAAATCTTCATTTTATTGAAGGAACAATGGATAGACATTTATATTGTGACGTACTGAAAGAAAAATTTTAAAGCTAGTGCAACCGAGCTTGGAATAATAAATAATTTTGCTTTTTATAGTAATAACGATCCCAAGCATTCTTCTTATCTTGCAAGAGAATGGTGTTTATATGATTGCCCCAAAACTATAAATAAACCTCCCCAATCACAAGACTTAAACGTCATAGAGAATTCATAGAGTAAATTAGAAACAGCATTGAAGAAACATGAGATATCAAATAGAGAAGATTTCAAAATGGTGCTTCAAGAAAAATGGGACAAGATAAGCCCAACTTAAACAGAAAAGCTTCTCCAATCCAAGCCCAATTGTTTGAAAGAGGTTATAGAAAATAAAGGCTAATCTACAAAGTACTCAAATTCAAAATATTTTTGATTTTTTGAATGTTTTTAATTTTGCATCATTTTCACTGTGACCTTAGAAGTGTATATTTTTTCATGAAGCTTTAGTTTAATTTTATGATTTTATCTAAAATAAACTTCTAAGTATGGTCAATTCTAGCCTAATGTTTTTACTTTATATTTGTAAACAAAAATTGTTATAAATAAAAAATATATTTTTTTCAAAGTAAATTCCTTGCATCATTTTGACTGTGAGCCACTGTATATAAAACGTATTTTGTATTATGTTATGTATATAAAATGTATTTTAATTTTATGTATATAAAACGTATTTTAATTTAATGTATACCTATAAAACGTTCGTTTTTTAATAAAAGTGATTATACCTTACAAGTGATTTTTTAACCTTTTTTCTATTACATTAAGTCAATAAAATGTTTTAATTCGATTATCCGGGATTTTCAATTATCCGTGGACCCCCATACCCATCATTACCCCGGGTAATGGAGGTTCTACTGTATTAAACTATACTTGTTTTTGTTCAAAACATCCATGTTAAAAACTATTTGTTTTTTACCAAAATATCAATGTTATTGTGAAAACATCAATGTTATAGTATATTTGATTTCGTTAAAAACATCGATGTTAAAACATATTTGTTTTTCTCAAAAACTTTAATGTTATTGTCAAAACATCGATGTTATTGTCAAAACATAGATGTTAACGTATACTTGTTTTTGTTAAAAACATCGATGTTGAAATAAATTTGTTTTTGTCCATAACATCGATGTTAATACATATTTATCCAAAACATCGATGTTATTGTCAAAACATCGATGTCGAAAACGAGTTTGTTAATGTTAAAGCATCTTTGTTTTAACTAAAACATCGATGTTAAGAATATATATATATATATATATATATATATATATATATATATATATATATATATATATATATATTGTTGTTTTTTGTCTAAAGCATCGATGTTAAAACAAATTTATTTTGTCCATAACATCGAGTTTAATATATATTTATCCACAACATCGAGGTTATTATTGTCAAAACATAGATGGTAAAGTATCCTTGTTTTTGTTAAAAACATCGATGTTAAAAAAAATTTGTTTTTGTCTATAACATCGATGTTAATACATATTTATCCAAAACATCGATGTTCTTGTCAAAACATAGATTTTAAAGTATACTTGTTATTGTCAAAACATCGATGTCGAAAACAAGTTTGTTAATTTTGAAGCAGCTTTGTTTTAACTAAAACATCGATGTTAAGAATATATATATATATATATTGTTGTTTTTTGCCTAAAGCACCGATGTTATTGTCAAAACATCGATGTCGAAGACAAGTTTGTTAATGTTAAAGCAGCTTTGTTTTAACTAAAACATCGATGTTAAGAATATATATATATATATATATATATATATATATATATATATATATATATATATATTGTTGTTTTTTGCCTAAAGCACCGATGTTATTGTCAAAACATCGATGTTAAAACAAATTTGTTTTTGTCCATAACGTCGAGTTTAATATATATTTATCCACAACAGCGATGTTATTGTCAAAACATAGATGTTAAAGTATACTTGTTTTTGTTAAAAACATCGTTGTTAAAACAAATTGGTTTTTGTCCATAACATCGATGTTATTGACAGATTTGTTTTTGTTAAAAACATGGATGTTATTAACAGCTTTATTTCTCTTAAAAACATCGATGTTATTGTCAAAACATAGATGTTAAAGTATAATTTGTTTTTGTCCATAACATCGATGTTAATACATATTTATCTAAAACATCGATGTTATTGTCAAAACAAAGATGTTAAAGTATACTTGTTTTTGTTAAAAACATTGATGTTATTAACAGCTTTATTTCTCTTAAAAACATCGATGTTAATGTCGAAACAAAGATGTTAAAGTATACTTGTTTTTGTCAAAACATAGATGTTAAAGTATACTTGTTTTTGTTAAAAACATCGATGTTAATACATATTTATCCAAAATATCGATGTCGAAAACAAGTTTGTTAATGTTAAAGCATCTTTGTTTTAACTAAAACATCGATGTTAAGAATATATATATATATTGTTGTTTTTTGTCTAAAGGATCGATGTTATTGTCAAAACATCGATGTTAAAACAAATTTATTTTTTCCATAACATCGAGTTTAATATATATTTATCCACAAGATCGATGTTATTGTCAAAACATAGATGGTAAAGTATCCTTGTTTTTGTTAAAACATGTTAAAAAAAAATTTGTTTTTTTCCATAACAACGATGTAATTGACAGATTTGTTTTTGTTAAAAATATCGATGTTATTAATAGCTTTTTTTCTCTTAAAAACATCGATGTTAATGTCAAAACATCGATGTTATTGTCAAAACATATATGTTAAAGTATAGTTGTTTTTGTTAAAAACATAGATGTTAAAATAAATTTGTTTTAGTCTATAACATTGATGTTCTTAACAGCTTTGTTTTTGTTAAAACATCGAAGTTATTTACAGCTTTGTTTCTGTCAAAAACATCGTTGTTATTTTCAAAACATCGATGTTATTGTCAAAGCATTGATGTTAAAGTATACTTGTTTTTGTTAAAAACATCGATGTGAAAACAAATTTGCTTTTGTTAAAAACATAGATGTTATTAACAGCTTTGTTTCTGTTAAAAACATCGATGTTATTTTCAAAACATAGATGTTACTTTATACTTGGTTTTGTCCAAAACATCGATGTTGAAAACAAGTTTGTTAATGATAAAGTATCGATCTTAAAAGATATTAGTTTTTCTCAAAAACATCGATGTTATTGTCAAAACATCGATGTTAAAGTATATTTCTTTTTTTCCAAAGCATCGATGTTAAAACATATTTTTATTTATCGTATAAATCTATGTTAAAAACATCATTGTTATACCTAAACCATCGATGTTTAAACATATTTATTTTTATACCTAAAAAAAAAAGGTCAGCTATTAAAAACATCGATGTTTCAAAAACATCGACATCGATGTCGCATCCCTAGTTTGAGTATTCATAGGCCTACAATCTACAAGTGAGCAAGTGACTAGTTAGGGCAGTCTTAACCTGAATATTTAAGAATACAGTTACTTTTGAATTCTCTTTCTTTGCTAGACTTATTGTAATATATAGCATTTCCAAGTCAAATTCAACCTTTTCCATTTCAAATTCAACCTTTTCCTAGTCAAATTCTACCTTTTCCAAGTCAAATTCAACCACTTCTTCATATTCGCCCGGTCCACCCCTTACCTAAGCATATTATATCATGACCAGGTATCCATTAACATAATTATTTATTTTAAAACTCGAGTGAGTGGGGGGCGCTATTATATTGAAAATGAAAACATTTTCGGATTTCTTTCAAAGGGGAGTACATTACTATGTTATCTGGGACGCTTCTTTTGAAAAAAATATTCATTTTGTATTTTAGTGGTGGTGGTGGGGGGGGGGGGGCGATACGCACTATAAAAAAGTTAGAATTTCTGATTTATTTTACGCGGGGGTACAATTATATGTTCCCTGGAACGTAGTTTTTGAAAAAAATATTCATTTTGTATTTTAACGGCAGAGGGGGGGGGGGCGCACAATAATAAAGTTAGAATTTTGGATTTCTTTCACACGGGGTCCAATTTTATGTTACTGGGACGTTGTTTTTGAAAAGAATATTTATTTTGTATTCTCGTGGTGGGGGGGGGCGCAATACAAAATTTCGGATTTCTTTTACGCGGGGGAAACTCCGCCTGCTCTCTCCTTCAGAGTCAGTTGCTGGTCCCAAGCCCGGATAAAGGAGGAGGGTTGGTTCGGTGGGCCATCTACCCACCAACCAGCAAAAAAAACTGCTAAGTTCCTAAAATAATACAAAGCCTCGGATATATGGACTGTCGCAATGGCTGTACGACCCCGGCAAGGAACCATGGACTTAAGATAGCTTCTTGGAATGTAAGAGGATTGAACCGACCTGGATTGAGTAAAACGTTGGAGAGGGAACTTGATAAATATCAGATTGATATCGTAGTCCTGCAGGAGATACGTTGGAGGAATGTGGAAATCATGGACTTAGAGAACTATCTACTTATCAACAGTGGACACCATGCAAACATAAAAGGGATTGGGTTCATGATCAGGAAATCAATCAAGTACTCAATGATCAATGTGTAATGTATGCAAAAATAGGGAAAGAAGAGGCATTTAAACCCACAACAGACAAGGAAAGCAAGCACGACTTCTCTAATGATAATGGCCACTGTATAATTCATTTCGCAATGGAAAAGGGACTGGTTTCAGTAGCACTAAATGCCCGCATAAAGAAATACATAAAGAGACCTGGGTGTCGCCAGATGGCCTAACCAGGAATCAAATAGACCACGTCCTTATTGAGTCAAGACATGCGTCGGATATCAGAGATATCAGGGCATTTAGAGGAGCGGACTGTAATACAGACCACCATATGGTAAAAGTTTACTACCAACAAAAGCTAGCTATAAAAAGATGCACTAAAGGAGGTAGGACAAACAAATATGACTCAGAGAAGCTAAAGAAAAATGAAGTAGCGGAAGCCTTCAAAAATAAAGTAAGAGAAGTTCTCATAGGAAGACATAAACGTGAATGATGAATGGGAAAAGGTGAAAGAGGCAGTGATAGAAAGTGCAAAGCAAGTGCTTGGATAGAAATAACTAGGTCGTAGAAATGACTGGTTTGACAAAAACTGTGCGAGAGTAATAAAAGAGAGAAACCAGGCGAGACAAAACATATTAGAAATAAAGACCAGAGGAAGTCTACAGAATTACATAATGAAAAGAAAGGAAGCCAAAAGAGTGTGCAGGCAGAAGAAGAGAGCACAAGAAAGAGAAAGATTAGAGAAGTTGCAAGAATCCTGGGATAGCAAAGAATCAAGAAAATTTTACAAAGGTGTAAAAAACATAAGAAAAGGATTCCAAGCTACGGCTGAATTATGCATAGGGAAAGAAGAAGAACTGATTGGAGAAAAGTCAGCCATTCTTGAAAGATGGAACCAGTATTTCAGAGAATTACTGAACACAAGAACTGCTGAAAAAGTATCAGAAGAGACCAGTAATCTCAATGAATACCTGGGAAACGCGCAGGAAGGAGCAGAAGAAGTGGAAATTCCTGAGAAAGAAGAAATAATTGACATCATAATGTCAATGAAGAATCACAAATCGCCAGGCTTGGATGAGATTACTCCAGAGATGTTAAAAAACGGTGGAACTGAGCTATGGGAAGAAATTTACAAGCTTATTTGGGACATATGGATGGAAGAAAGAATGCCTGAAAAATGGACAAAAGCAGCAATATACACAATATACAAGAAAGGAGACAAGCTTGAATATAATAATTACAGAGGCATTTCCCTATTAAGTACGACCTATAAGATACTGGCAGTGCTTCTAGATAAAAGGTTGACAGAATCCTCTGAAAATATTATAGGAGATTATCAAGGAGGCTTCAGACCAGGAAGGTCAACAATATACCAGATATTTACTCTTAGACAGGCAATGGAAAAATGCCGTGAATTCAACCTAGACCTGAATCTCCTTTTTGTTGATTTCAAACAAGCATATGACAGTGTAGATAGAGTAAGGCTTTTGAAAGTAATGATAAATTTGGGCATACCCAAGAAATTAGTCTGACTAACAAGAATGACTCTGTCTAAGACTGTCAGTCGAGTTTGAAGTAAATGTCGGCTTGAGACAGGGTGATCTTCTTGCCCCTCTCCTTTTCAATCTAACCCTTGAAGCAGCCATTCGAACAGTAAAAACAAATCCTGGAGGATTATAACCGCATGTCCCAACATCTAGCATATGCAGATGACGTCGTCATTACCGCTAGAACCCAAGCAGCATTATCAGGAACTTTCCGAGAATTTGAAGAGGCAGCCATTCAATTAGGTCTTAAGGTGAATAAAGATAAAACTGTATATATTGTCACGTGGAAGATGTCCATAGAACCTAGGAGACCCTGAGAGAGAGGGGGAACTCCTAGAAGAGGCTGGCCCAGGAGAGAGTGGGTCAGTCTGGGAGAGTCTGAGGGAGTCAGTCTGAGAGAGGCAGTCAGAGACAGTCAGCAGTCTGGAGCGGAGGCTGGGTCTGAGATGGGCTGTCGAAGTCTGGGACAGCCAGAGTGAGCCTGGGGCATAGTGGGATCCGAAGTAACAAAGTACCCCCAAGTGATTTATGAGTCAAGGTACCCCCCCCCCTTGTGTAGTTGGGACGTGTAGAAACTATTGTAAATAATAAATTATGTAAATAGTACTTAGTTTGGTTAATTACCACAGAACCCTTGCCCAAAGATCCCTGTGTCACATTGGACTGGGTAAATTTGAGAATAGGGGTGACACAAATTTGGTGGAGGCGCCGGGCAAGGGTTGTGTTGTGTGTAGAATGGAACTGCTAGACGTGCCGGGCACGGTTGTGTGTATAACGGAGCTGCGAGAGTTTCCGAGCAGGGACTGTGTGCAAATAGAGGAGCTGCTGGAGAATTTCGGATGGGTGAAAACCGCTGCGTTCCTGGAGGAGAGCCGGGAGGGACAAGAAGAAGAAGGAATCACCGCTGCGGATCAGCTGGGCCAACTCGGAGAGCTACGGAGCAGAAAAGAGAGATGGGAGCTACCCGAAGTATTCTTAGCTCGCCATGTTGAAATCTTAGGTAAAGATTTTTAAGTTATTTTTTGTTTTGTAAAAAATAAAAGAAAATTTAGACATAAGAGGAAACACTTGTAGAAAGAATCCCAGCTATAGTGTAAGATAGAAGTAAGAGTCTAGAAAAATAGAAAGTAAGTATAGAATGAAAAATGGAAACTAGAAAAATAAGAGAGAAACTAGAGATTTTGAAATTTTAAGATACGGGGTATCTAAGTATTTTGAGCTTGACGGTCAATGGTTGACGATTTAGGAGGAAGATTAAAAGAGGTTGAGTTTTTAGTTTAAGTTCCAAGAGGAACTGATGGAAAAAATTAGTTCTTTCTAAAAGTTCTTAAGTGAAAGTTCTTTCTACAATGTTTCAACTAGGTAATTTAATAATTAGTGATTATTTTATTAATGTGTATAGTCTTTGTTTATAGAGTATTATAGGTTTAGATATTTATGAAAAATATAAGTCAAAAAGTAACTTTAAACAGAATTTTTTGTCATTAAAAATTTTCAGGTCGGAAGAAAAATTTTGTCTTGACCGTTTGTATTGTAATCGCGAGATTAAATGGAATGGGGACAGACGAAGACGGGTAGAAAATTTAAAGTCGAGACGTTACAAGGCGAATAAAATGGTTTTTTGATCGTTGATCAAAAAAGAAAAAAGGGATTATAAGATTTCATATTTCATTAAATTGTTGAATATTTTCTTTGCTTTGGGGAAAAGTGCCAAGAGGAGAATCTAAAGGTTAATGAATAGGAGGAAATGCTAAATTTGCGTCTGCCAGGAAACAATAGAGCACTGAGCAAGCGGTACCCGGGAACAACGAAAACAAAATTGGGCATAGCTAATTGTTAGCAAAATGCTGACAATTAATTATTGTCATAACTAACGAACAATTGAGGATCCTACAACGTCCAGGAAACACCATAATCGGTTGCAAGATAAGGATTACGGTTTTGGGTTGCGGTCATTGTGTTTATCCCATCTTTGATTTTTAAAGGACTTAAGCAAAAATTTATCGGAGCCAAAGATTTCAATCACTATCGCGGTTTTCTAGAAGAAAACAATAAGCGTTTAGGTTTAGGAATCTGGTATAACTAATTAATTAAACGGTCTATCCAAGCGACTAAATTTCAGTAGGGATTTTCGAAATATCGCGTATACTCCCGGCGATGTTTACCAAACTCGATTCATGACATATTCCACCAATGATTGAAATTAAAATTTAAATTTTCCGATCTGTCGAATCTCACGGTACCATTTACGAGTATAAATTTGAGCCCGATGAATTTGAATGAAAAAAAAAAAAAAAGGATCTTTTGATGATTCATGAAAATGAATACCGGCCTAATGTTAGTCAATAATTTGGCACGGGTTTTTAGTATCTTCTCCTTTCCGATGTTCATTGTTATTTTATTTCGTTATCTGGTTTTGATAAGACGAGTGTAAGACCAGTAAATGGGTTTATTTCAGGGGAAATAGCTCATTACTCGGTTTCGGTTATTGGGATTGAATCGATGACGGCGTGGATAATTCGGTTTTTTTTTTTTATTTCACTAAGAAGTCAGTTATTTCATTGAGAAGCCCTATTGTCACGGACATGGAAGCGAGCCTCATAGACACCAAGTACCAAGAAGAGGGACTCTAAAGAATAAGAGATGCAACCTAGTAGCACAGTCAGCGTTAAAAAGTAAGTCAGTGGGTGAGATGTTATGCAGGATAGGCAAAACAAAGGCTCTTTTAAATCCCTTTATCGAGAATAATTAAAATTTTTGATTGTTTATTATTTTAGTTTAATGACTTATATTTTTCTAGTTCTTTAGTAGTAGAAATTGGAAATGTGTAGGAAAAAAAAAATAGAATTTGTAAGTATAAGTAAAATTTTTAAGTAAAAGTCTTAGAGGGTATTAATGACTAAATTTGTATCTTTTATGGTTAAAGAATAAATTTAAAGTAGCAGAAAAATTGAATTTATTCTTGTTTTTTTTTTATTAAGTCAAGAAATAATTGTAAAGGAATTTCACTGCATATTGTGGAGGTTATTATGGTTCTTAAGGGGAAAATTAAATGAATGAGACGGCCGGCATCCCACACCCCTTTGAGGTTCAAAGAGAATAAAGTGCTTGAAGAGAGTAGTAAAGTACTTAAAGTGTAAAGTTTTTGAATTTGTTGTGGAATCCTACAAGTCAAACGTAGAAGGCTTAAGTATGCAACAAGTTTCTCAGAGTCAAACTGAGGTAAGATTTGGGGATGTGCTAGGCAAAAGAACGGTATATCAAAGAATGAACGATAAAGGGGTGAGCCGATGATTGTCGAATCCATAAGAGAAAATGATGCAGTGAGGTTCCTCGATTTTGAGATTTTATTTGGTATATCACTTTTTTTGTTTTGTTTTTAACACTCAGTACTTGGTTCTTTTGTTTGTAAACTTTACAGTTAAGTAAATTATGGTAATAAACGAGTTTTCTGCCGCTTTGTTTATTTTTTGTTACAGGTCCCAACTTACCAACGAGGACGTTGGTATTCAGGGGAGGGGGGGGGTTGTCACGTGGAAGATGTCCATTGAACCTAGGAGACCCTGATAGAGAGGGGGAACTCCTAGAAGAGGCTGGCCCAGGAGAGAGTGGGGCAGTCTGGGAGAGTCTGAGGGAGTCAGTCTGAGAGAGACAGTCAGCAGTCTGGAGCGGAGGCTGGGTCTGAGATGGGCTGTCGAAGTCTGGGACAGGCAGAGTGAGCCTGGGGCATAGTGGGATCCGAAGTAACAAAGTACCCCCAAGTGATTTATGAGTCAAGGTACCCCCCCCCCACCTTGTGTAGTTGGGACGTGTAGAAACTATTGTAAATAATAAATTATGTAAATAGTACCTAGTTTGGTTAATTACCACACAACCCTTGCCCAAAGATCCCTGTGTCACATTGGACCGGGTAAATTTGAGAATAGGGGTGACAATATGAAAAACTCAAAATTGGAAATTATGAAATATGATAAAGCGAGTTTATGAGAGCACAGTTTTATAGCAGTAACCCAATTCAAGTACCTTGAAAGTGTGGTCACAGTTGACAATAAAATAGAGAGTGAAATACAAGCAAGAATAGCAGCAGGAAATAGGTGTTACTCCTCACTATAAAGAGTGTTCCAGGTAAAATCATTCTCTGAAAGAATAAAAATTCAACTGTACAAAACCACAGTAAGACTGGTAGTTTTGTATGGGTGCGAGACATGGCCCCTCACCAAAAAATCAGAACTTATGGTCAATGCATGGGAAAGAAAAATATTAAAAAGAATCTTGGGCGGAGTGTCCGAAAATGGTACATGGAGAAGAAGAAAGAATGAGGAGCTGATGGAGCTATATGGAGTACCGGACATGTTGGCGTTAATAAAGAAAACCAGACAGAGATGGCTGGGACATGTGGAAAGAATGCCGGAGCACCGGATAGTAAGAAGAATACACTACGAGAAACCGGATGGTAAACGAAGCAGAGGGCGCCCTCTAATCAGATGGCTGGATGATGTCGAGGAGGACCTGAAACTGCTGGGTGTACCAAACTGGAGAAGAGTAGCACAGGATCGCAGAGATTGGTCGGCTGTGTTGTTGGAGGCCCGTGTTCTTGCAGGACCGTAGCGCCAGAATAATAAAAAAAATAAAAAATTACGCGGGGTTCCAATTTTATGTTATCGGAAACGCTTTTTTTTAAAAACAAAATTTCTTATTGTATTTTAGTGGCGGCGAGGGGGGAGGAGTAACAATGTTAAAAATGGAAAATGAAAAATAATTCCTAATCAAACCCTGGTTATGTTTTAATCGAATTATGTTAACAAACAGGTATGATCCCAGAATTAATGGTAAAAACTTACAAAAAAAAAAAAAAAATCTAAAAAGTGTATAATTTTTCAAAATCAGATCACATTCAAAATAAAGTGTTTTTTTACTTTCACTTACCTATATATGAAATATATAGTAAGTGGAAGTATTGCGATCGTGAAAATTTTCGACTTCCGGTTTTCAACGGAAATACACGTTTTGGGGTCCCCTGAGTAGAAATAACCAAGTCCCGCGAAATGGTCTGTGTGTGTGTGTGTGTGAACAGACTAGCTCAAAAACTATTAACCGTGCGAATCTGAAATTGGGTATTTAGTGTAAGTATATGCCCGCGATGTGACAGCGAAAATTTCATCAAAATTGGTCAAAGGGTGGGGGTACTTTACTTAATAACTTTTTAAGTTTTTTTCGATTTTCTCAAAAACGGCTCTAACGATTTTGATTAAACTGAGTATTTGATCTATTTATATGCCCGAGATATGACTGTAAAAATTTCATCAAAATTGATCAAGCGGAGGGGGGACTTTACTGAATAAATTTTGTATCATTTTAACGTGTTTTTTTTATTTACTCAAAAACGGCTTTCATGATTTTGATCAAACTGGGTATTTGATGTATGTATATGCCGAAGATGTGATAGCCAACATTTCATCAAAATTGATCAACCGGAGGGGGAACTTTACTTAATAAATTTTGTCTCATTTTAAAATGTTTTTTTTATTTACTCAAAAACGGCTTTCATGATTTTGATCAAACTGGGTATTTGATGTATGTATATGCCAAGTATGTGATAGCCAACATTTCATCAAAATTGATCAACCGAAGGGGGGACTTTACTTAATAAATTTTGTATTTTGTATAATTTTCACGGGTTTTTTTATTTACTCAAAAACGGCTTTAACGATTAACAAAAATAAGATATGAATGTAGAAAAATGTGTGATTTTGGGAAATGATATTTAAAAAAACACGTCAATTTCTTATCTAAGTAAGTTGGTAAGTGAAAGTTGTGTGTTGCGCGCACGCACCAGATTTTTTTTTCATATAGACTGTCCTAGATCACATAATATTAGACCCTGATGTGAAAAAAATCGAAAAAGGTATTTATTATCAACATTAGTGCACCCCCCCTCCCCGCCACTTGAATACAATGAAATTAAAATTGGTTTTGAAGAGCACTATCCTCCACAACATAGTATTTGACCCCTGTGTGAAAGAACACCGAAAATCTACCTTTTTTATATATTATATATTAAAATGCAAAATGAATATTTTTATCAAAAGCAGTTTCCCCGATAACATAATATAGGATCCCCGTGAGAAAGAAATCGGAAAATCTAACCATTTTCTATCTTCTATTTTAAGTAAATAAAATTATTCAAACCAGTGTTGGTTTTACAATAAGATCACGCTATGTATCATTACTTTATTGTGAAATTGATTATAATGTTTCCTCTATTATTTTATTTTGATTATAGGGTTCTAGTAAAGAGGATTGTATGTTATCTATTGAAGAGGAAGGAGCAGATGTAACTGTACTTGATCCTGGAGAAGTTTTTAGTGCTGGGCGCTATTATAGTTTATTACCAATCCTTCAGGAAGTTTATACTGGTAATTATACCTATAAAATATTTTCCTTCTCTCCTTCAGAGTTTTATGAAGCTAGGTAGGCTTTATAATTTCCTCTTCTGTATGCATAGATACATTATATTCTTTCACCCTCCACATTAGTGTGATTTTATTAGTAATCAACAAATTACCTAAATCTCAATTCCTCAAACAGTATTAGCTGTTTGATCTTAAAGGCAACAACTTCAGTATGTTTAAATGATTTTTATCTTGGAGTATGGAATGCTGACTCGGAAGTCTACTTAAGTTTATAGAGAACATTTATAGCTACCAAAAAGACATAGTCGCAATCCAGGAGGTCAGATGGACTGGAGAATACATCACACCATCTTTAAAAGCTATAGTGAAAATCAGCACACATTCAATGATATATATGAGATGTATGATAATGTACAATGATATCCATAACCAAATAAATGGTTTAAGGAAAACCAATATTGGCAGTATAAGACGCTAAGTCACTCCAAATTGTTCTTAAATGGCATTCAGTCAAATGTAGCAGTCTATTGCTAAATTTTGACAGTGACACACTTAAAAAAAAAGTGATCTACCCTGGTCACTGTAAATTCATAAACTATATTTTAAAACTTCATTAAGAGAGTAGACCTTGTGTTTATTTTGGATTTATGAGGAAGATATAGCCTTTCATATCTTTTTTATCATATAGAGTGGGTAATTCTCTCACTCGCACAACAAAGATGTTTTCAGTCTTTTCTATTAGTAGAAAATTTCAAGAAGTCTGGAGTTTTAATTATTTATTAAATGAAATTGCAGATATAAGAGTTATAGATATATCAATGCGTAACTGAATTTGAAATTAAGAATAACTGTTAGTGACTTAAGGTTTGCCATGAGATTAGACAAGGGGCACTCCATATTAAGTGGTCCAGTCTAGTTGCTTCAACATTTTTATTTTTTTAAATATTTTTACCATAGAAAGAACAATGCATCAGAAGTACAAAAGTGCAATTAGTTTATTTTTTTATTTGTCCAATGGCGGCCATATTATTTTCAAAAACCGCGTATTTTTAGCTATTTCAGTCCTCTGCTTCAAATCAAATATCTCCTCTTTTACTCATCCTAGAACATTCAAATAAGGATCAATCTCTTAAGAAAGGTCGGTCCTTTAATAAAGGTTATTACTAATATGAACTTAAAACTAAGTATTATGGTCCATGTACCCCTTCAAAGTTTCAAGTGGTAATTTAAAAAAAAAAAAAAACGGGTTTTTAAAAATTATTTTTTACAAGAAGGCAAATGACTAAGTTATTTTTTTTATTTGATAGATAAACGTAGGCACTATAAATTCACTAAGTTTAAAGCTGTGGACTTGCACTGTTCTTTTAATACTTCTTCTTCTTTCTCCTATGTGCCTTTCAGCGTGGAGGCGCCTCAGTCCAAGCCAGCCATGCACCCCGATCCATAGCCAGCACTTTCATGGCATTCAGGCCTCGTCCTGTTTTCTGTCCCAGCCTAGTGATGTGATCTGTCCATGTTAGTCTAGGTCTGCCCCGGGGACGTCTTCCAGTCGGCCTAGCTTCGAAGTACTTCCTTGGGTCACGGTCCTCTTCCATACGGCAAAGGTGGCCAAACCATTTCAGCTGCCTCATTTCAATGATATCCCTTACAGCTGATACTCCCAAGTCCTCTCGTATTCGTTGATTTCGGACCATATCTCTCCTGGTTCGGCCAGCTACTCTCCTCAAGTACCTCATTTCTGCGGCTGTTACTCGGCTCCAGTGCTTGTCCAGTGGGACCCAGCTTTCGCTTCCATAGAATATAGTCGGCAAGTATATGGCCTTGAAAATGTGCAGCTTCACGTTGTTGTCCATCTCCCTTTTTCCTGCAACCGTGTTGCACAGGTGATAGTAAACATTGTTCGGCTTCCTGATCCGGTTGGAAACTTCACCATCAATCTTTCCATTCCTGCTGATGACAGTTCCAAGATAGGTATATTCCTCTGTCATCTCTAAGGTTTCTCCTCTACATCGGATCTCCACATTCTCAACATCTCGGCCTACATGCATCACCTTGCTCTTACTTGCATTGAGCATCATCCCCTTTCTCTCCAGCTCAGCTCCCCACTCTATGATTGCTTGCTGCAGGTTTTCTTTTGAATCTGCTATGAGGACAATATCGTCAGCAAAAACCATCGCTTGAGCAAGTACTGTCCTCATATTCCACTTCCCCACAACTGTTCGCGCTGTCCTGAGCTTGCATATTTTTGGGATCTCGCTGTTTCCCTGTTTTATTCCTTTATTCATATCGAAGGCTTCGGACTCTCTTCCGTTTATTCTTACTATGCCTTTAGTTTGGCGATATGTGGATTTTATTGCATCTATTAGTGCACTGGGGACATTTTTAGCGGCTAGAGCTGCCCATATTTTGTGTCTAGGGACTGAATCGAATGCTGCCTTGATATCTAGCAAAGCCAGAAACATACTTTTCCATTGTTGCCATGACTTTCCAATAATAGTCCTGAGAGAGAATATGTGGTCCTGGGTCTGGCGCTGTGGTCTGAATGCTGCCTACTTCTCCTCAAGGTTTTCTACCACGATTATCCTTAGCTTACATTCTAGAATGGATGTGTAGAGCTTGTAGACCACCTGGGAGAGGCATATAGGTCTGTAATTCCTGCAGTCGCTAGAGCTTCCTTTCTTGTGTATAGGAATGAGAATGTTATACTCCCACTCCTTTGGCACAGTTTTTTGAGAAAAAGCTGCTTGGAATAGATCCTGTAGGTGTTTCTGCAGTTCTTGTTCTCCAAATTTAATTAGCTCTGGAGCTGTACCATCTCTCCCTGCTGCTTTGCCAACACAAATTATTGAAATTTCCAAAATTTCAAAAGTTTAAAGCTTGATATCTCTGTTTGGCAAGAAAATAAAAATTTTAAATTTAGTCCCTGGGTAGAGGATTGAACTATCAAAATTTATTTTTATGGACTCAACTAATTCCAAGGATATAAAACATTGAAAAATACAACAATAAGTATTAAATCCAAAGCGCTAAACAGCATATATTATTTTCTTTCCGTTACCACGAAATGAAATTTGACAGTTCAATCCACTACCCAAGGACTAAATCTGGGCCAAATTTCAATTTTTTATTTTCATGCCTGATAGAAAAATTAAGCCTTCAATTTTTAACTTATTGGAAATTTCAAGAATTTAAAAGTAAAAAACCATGCAAGTCCACCGCTCGAAACTTTGTGAATCGGGAGAACCCACCTTTATCTATCAAACAAAAAAATAGCAAACCCTTTGTCATCTGCCTTCTTGTAAAAAAGTTTTTGAAAACCCTTTTTTTTAGAATTATCGCAACTACAGATCTTTCTAAGGAGATTGATCTTTATAAAAATGTTCTAGGGTGAGTTATAGAGGAGATATTCGATTTGACGCAGAGCACAAAAGTAGAAAAAAATACGTGTTTGGTCGACAATAAAACTGACCAAAAAATTCATATCAATAGAGGAGAAATGATGAAAGATGGGTTCCATTAAGTAATGCATTGAAAACAAATAGCTCACAACGAAGAACTAACCATAGCAAAGAGTTGGGGAGCAGGGGCGAACTACAACATTAGACAAGCATTGCGTGATTTGATTTCACAGCTTCTTGTGCTAACAAGACATAAAAATAAAGGTAAATTTATGTATAGTAGCTTTAATAATCTGTAATAGATTAATTTCAATATAATAAAGAGGGGGAAACGGAAAGAAAATAGTATGTGCAGCTTTAGTGCTTTAAATATTATACTTATTTTAGTACTTTTAATGTTTTATATCCTTGCAATTAGTTGAGTCAACAAAATGAAATTTTGACAGTTCAATCCTCTACCCAGGGACTAAATCTGGGCTAAATTACCAAATATTTATTTTCTTGCTTAAGTTTTGACTTGAATTTGGATTTCAACATTTCAAAAATTAGTATTAAAAAAACCATGCAAGTCCATAGCTTGAAACTTTGTGAATTATAGTGCCTACCCTTTTCTATCAAATAAAAAAATAACAAACACTAAGTCATTTGCCTTTTGTAAAAAATAACTTTTGAAAACCGGTTTTTTTAAATTACCGCTTGAAACTTTGAAGAAGGCGTACATGGACCATAATACTTAGTTTCACAGTTGTAATAACCTAACAAAGTTCACAGTTGTAATAACCTTTATTAAGGGTCAGACCTTTCTAAAGAGATCAGTCTTTATTTGAATCTTCTAGGATGAGTAAAAGAGGAAATTTTCAATTTGATGCAGGGCACAAAAATAGAAAAAAATACATGTTTGTTCGACTCTAAAACTGACCAAAAAATTCATAACTATGATGAGTAAAAGAGGAGATATTTCATTTAAAGCAGTGAATACTGAAATAGCTAAAAATAAGTGGTTTTTCGAAAATAATATGGCCACCATTGGAAAAATAAAAATTCAAAAAAGAAACTAATTGCACTTTTGTACTTCTGATGCATTGTTCTATCTTTGGTAAAAATATTTAAAAAAATAAAAATGTTGAAGCAACTAGATTGGACCACTTCATATGGACTGACCCAACCGACTTGGTCCTAGCACTTATAGGGATAAGGAGAAATTGATATTTTTTTTAAGGGGCCATATTCACCTTGGTACTGTGCCTCCGTTTTTAGTTTCTGAATCTTAGAAAGTTACTTTCAAGACATCAGAGGATTTCAGGAGGCAGGTTGGATTGACAACTTAGTCTTTGGGTCAGGAACGTTATCCTGAACAAACATTCTAAACCTTAATTGGGGAAAATCAGTTAGACGGAATAAAGATGTTACTTCTCCTCGGGAAAGACCCAATCTTATTCTTTTGTGTCACCCTTCTTGGAATTGGTCATAGATCTAGGATGAGTGGCTGGGTTGTTTTCTTCCTTGTTCACGACTAACAATCTTAGCAATAAAATAGTTTTAATCCACATCTTTATTAGATAAAAAATCAGAATTATACACACTGTCACCAATAAAATCCAAATAACAGAAACAGAGTGATGAATTTCTCCTGGAAAAAAACCATGTACGTGTCTCACATTCGACAGGACTATCAGTATAGGATTAATTAATAACATAGAATTAATCTATTGCTGATTTATTCCCTGTTTAAGAGTCCATCACACGAAGTCTATGTTCCAAGCAGAAGGTATAAACCAATTTATTGGTGATTTTTCCCTTTCTGCGCTCAAATTTGTTTTTCTCGAAGAATTACTTCCTCAGTCTTTGACGTTGCTTTTGTTTCCTGCAAAAGGTAAATTCAGTGTTTGCCTGTTCATTACCTCCAAATTATGTCCACACTTTCCTCCTAAATGAAAAATTAACATTTTTTTCTTCGAACTTGATGTAAATTTTGTCACAAAACAGAGAGGTTTAAAGTTAAGACATGTAAAATCTTATTATTATGCTTACTTCATTTCATCAATTGTTTTTTAATTTAGCGATCATAAAACCGTTTCATTTGCCCCATATTTTCGACTTTAAATTTAAAGATCCCATTGTCTAATGATTTCGGGGGGTACGATAAAAAAAACTTGCAGGCAAAACCTTTCCTCCTTTCTAAATCTGGTTTTAATTTAATATTTTTTTTTATTTTTCGATCTAGAATTTGTATTTGTTTAACTTAAGGGTTAGACCTATAGTACCCTATACACACAAATTTGTGGTGCTCTATTTTATTATGTACTGTTGTATGATAAGATATAAAAAATTGATTAGTAATTAATGTTATACATTTATTATGTGTATTAATTAGAGGTTGAATTAAATATTTTTTATTATCCTTCTGTATGCTTGATTGAATTGATCCATACCTAAAATTAAATAATACTTGGTTTTCATTACCAATGACGAGTTTAATGAAAATAGTTTGTCCGTTTTTGAGATAATCATAAAAATGTGATCAAATTTATGGAATGGCACTTTGTGACACATTTTTTGGTGGAGGCACTGACAGGGTTTTGTGGCAGTTTCCAGTGTGATTGAGATAATAAGAACACACACACTCAACTTTGCCGGACTTGGTTATTTGGACACAGGTTACTCCACGATGTGTACTTCTGTCGAAAACTGGAAGTCTAAATTTGTCTCTATTGCAATAATTCCATAAATTAATGATCTTACCAGAATAATTTGCATTAGTCCCAATTACTTATTTTGATTCAACTAAATTTAACTCTTTAATTAATTGTAAAATGTACAAGGATTATTACTAAATTGGGCTTTATGGCTATAATATGAATTCCATATATAAATATAAAATCCTATAATACAAAATCCAGAATTATTTTGCGCCAGCGGGGCACTGACATTTATGTTTAAGTATATTTTTAGGACAACCCATTCCCATTTAATTGCTTCAATTCTTTACATAATTAAGTACTAACTGATATTTAAAATGGTAGAACTTAAATATTAATTAAGATTAATGTTAATATTTTTTCTACCACATTTAATTATTTAAAGTTTTATAAATTATAGAATGATTTCAACTTAATTTGGTTTCATAGCTACAATATAAATTGAAACCTACAATAATTCCTTATCAGCGGGCTTTACGGCATCATCATTTATCAAAACTTTTTTTTGTGTGTGCGTGTGTGTATTTTTAAAACCTATCCTAATTTAATTCTATAATTATTTAACAGTTTGTAAAAGATACACTGATTAATACAAATTTGGGCTATATATGCATTTCCAAGTCAAATTCAACCTTTTCCATTTCAAATTCATCCTTTTCCAAGTCAAATTCAACCTTTTTGGTTTCAAATTCAACCTTTTCCAAGTCAAATTCAACCTTTTCCATTTCAAATTCAACCTTTTCCAAGTCAAATTCAACCACTACTGTTAAGTTTTTATCAAAACTTAAAGAATTTTTATGTTATAAAAATTTGGTTTTATGTTTGTAGCTTTCCAAGAAGATTATGGTTTTATTTTTGATATTTAAACACGCTAACTTTCCGTTAATTATTCATTTCTAAATTATTAAACTCCCTAAACATTATAATGTACTAAGTTTTATCATGTACTTACAACGTGGTTTGCTATTTTCTTTTCCCGTGATGTTTTTCGTATAATAACACTTGTGTCATCTATTCGCACCACCCAGACCATGTTTCTATATTTTTTTCACTATAACTCGCTTTATTTGGGGGAATTTAAGCATTTTTCACTCTTTATGGTTATCCTCCCGACAGGTTATTCTTTCACGTTCAAAGCACAGAGCAGTCGCTAAGTTTTTTTCTCCATTTATTTTTTTCCTCGTTTTAAACACTTTTAACTATTTAGTTATGTTCAATAAACTCTAAAACTACCTCTAATCACCAGTTTTTATTTCTGCTGTGCTTATAATTATTATTTTTCTTCATTTTAAAGATTGTGTATTTTGGGTTTTCCGAAGTTTTCGCGCATTGCCACGCAATACCAGCGCCTAATCCCTAGGCCCTATATGAGCTCGGGCAGTTAAGTCCCTTCGTCTCTCTGCGTTTTTCCTGGCCACCTGCCAGACGTCTCTCTTTTGCGTTTTCCTTGCCAGCTTGCAGACGTCTCCTTGCGGTCGCCCTTTGTCGGCCTACCGCAATCTTGGCTACACATAAGCACTTCCGAGACCTTTTACTTCCGAGAGCAGGAAATCTTCCATTTTGGCCACCAAGACACCAGATGAGACGGCTGTGTCCTAAGCTGAGGAAATCTTGTACTCACTACTCTGCACCATCTGTCAGCCTGCAGGCAAACTCACTTCGCATTCAGGATCATCACAGCGTGTATCACCTTGCACTGGCATCTTTCCGCGTAAATATATCAAAAGACAATGTTTCTTATTTAACTAAATTGTGTATTTCTTTAATTAGCTGGCCAGCTATTTTCCGTTGTAACCTAGATGTTAAACCCTATATCTCTAAGACTATAAGAATAACTCTTGTATTTAGCCAAATCAAATTTTGTTTTAAAATATTAATTATCTGTGTATATTTCATGCCAAATTGTGAGCGGAACTGGGGAACCCTGCAGTGCTGGCAGATAGCTGCGAAGCGAAACCCGTTAGCCAGAAAACGTTCAGCAGTTTGCACCTCCCAGCGCAGGACACAACATCTGCCGCTGTCTTCCGTTAACCGTCATGGGTGCAGTAATCAACTTCCGGCTAACTGTCAGGTGAGTGCCAGTTTTCTTAACCCTAGGTTAAGTCACACCTCTCCTAGGCTCTGTCTCACGTTTGGTCTCATTACAGTTCTCAACAGTGTTGGGTTCTCCCTCAGTTTTGATCGATACACTACTTGCTTAGTTGCAGAGATTTGTGATCACTGCAGGACAGCGGCAGAAAAAGAGCCACACATTTTTTGTTTAGATTTTATTCCTTTTTTTTGTAATAAACAGCAGGTTATTTTTTGTTTACTTTTGGTTCTTCTTATTACCCCAAAACCCAACATTGTTTCTACCAGAGGTATTTTAGTTTTGCTTTGTTTCCATTGGTCCTCCATTGCTTGTATCCGAGGGTTTTCAGTTGTGTTTTTCTTTTTTTGGTCCTTCACTGTTTTTCTAAGAGGTGTCCCATACTTGATTCAGCATGGCCAGAACATTAGCTCAATTTCGCACCAAGGTGAGCACTGCTCAGACCAAACTTTCATCCATTTTGAATAAGGCCCAGGCTGTGACTCCACAGACTCCTGGGTCAAGGGAAAGAGCCCTCACCTTGTTGGCTTTGTTAGAGACTACGTTCTCTTCTGTCATGTTTACCATAGAATGGTGCATGTTTTCAGAGGTTTCTACTCCAGATTTGACTGAGACCGAGTACCAAGAAGCCATCCAAGAGTTAGATTCCCCGTATACTCAGGCTTTTGAGATCTTACATCCATTAACTTTAACTTCGGCCCCGGTTTCTGGCGATCAGTCCAGTTTTCGACCCTTCTACGGCTTTCTTTTGTTCAATTTTCACCAATTCAAGTGATCACCCGCCGGCGCCTATGCACGGCCTATTTAATTTGCCTGCCAGAGCCAGGAGGCATACGGATGATGTGGCGAGTAAGAAGGCCCAGGAGATTAATGGAGGAAGCTCCGGCAGTGAGAGAAGGAGTTTTTAGTTTCGTTTATGCACTATTCATTAGTAATTTAGCATGAGCTAAATTAGTCAGCGGAGAGCCGGCGAAGACGAGGAGAGAAGATGGGTTGGCCACCCCCGGCGAAATCAAGAAACACAGCAAGAAAGAAGTTATATAATAACGCATGCACCTAAATCATGTAGCCGACACATCACATATTCGACATCAGCCTCACCCCTTTCTTTGTCCATAATTTGTTAACAAAAGGTACGTTCAAATAAATATATTGTTGAGCAGTAAATAGATATTATTTTTCAACCAGTTTAATACAGTCCACTAATTTCACTTCACTTAAAAATTATAATCAGGGAATATCCCAATTTTATTAAACAGGGAATCCCGATTATAAACATGGTCCTCTTGGCCCGGATTTTATTCATTTAGTATATTTTTTTAATTGGTTTAATTAATTTCAATTCAATTTCAGTTTAACGATGCAACTAACTAATCTGTAATTATTGGTTACCTACAGGGATTGTTTATAAAAATGGCAACTTATTCACTATTATAGCCATATCTTTATATCTTTATAACTATATCCTTATAATGTTAATAGGCATATTGTGCATTTAATTAATGTAATTAATTAATTTTGACTTTGGGTTTAAATACCTCTCATTAGGATCTAAACTAAAACAACCAAGTATTACTCTCATTCCTAATTCTATAAAAACTTAACTTAGATATTAAAGTGTACATTTATGGTCAGGTATAGGTGACATTTTATAATGTTTTGTATCAACTTGGTTTATTCACAGATTCTTGCTATATTTATTTTCCAATAAAATGCATTATATATTCTTGTATTTGGTCACCAATCTATAACTTTGTTTCACTAATTATTTTGTTTTTCTAAGGTCACTAAAAGTTTCATTAAATTTTTTTTTATGTGTATATTTAATCCTTATTTTTTAATTTGAATTATTTTTTGTGTGTGATATTTATTTGTATTTTTGTCATAATTCATGATTTATTACTTAAAAACTGCAAGACTTTTTGCTTGATGTATTGCATCAAACTGAAAAACATTTAATGAATTTAAAAATAATTTTGTATATTGTTTTGTGAACAGAAAGAAAATTTTCATTGCTGTTAGCTTTGATGAATACATTTTGTAAAAACATTAATTTTCTTTGAGTGCAATATTTTGGAACTCTTGCTTGAAAAAAAAAAAAATATTAATAACATTTAAGCACATCAACAAATTAAAAAAAAAAAAAAAAAAAAACGAAGGAAAAAAAACGCATTTGAATTAAATATTGTGAATGATTATTTTGATGATAAAAAAAAAAAAAAAAATTATAATAAAGCACAATTCATTTATGTTGTTAAACTGAATAAACAATAAATCTTATTTCATACAGCATTCATTCTGAAAATTATTCCAATAGTAAAAAGTTAAATATGTACCTATTTAGTTTATAAAAAAGAAGTGGTAAATTTTCACAAGAAGCTTTTGTACAACAATTAATAATTGCATTATTTTATTATTATTACACTTAAACAATTATAAATCAGCAAATATTAGCAATAAATAAGCATAATGTAAAAATGCATTCCAGCAATATACACATTAAAACCATGCGGTCTCTAATTGAATTAGGTTACACATTATAACCTCGACCAAAGAGGTCGGCTAGTCTCATTGCGCTCAATCATTGTTAGAGACTAGTAAAGTTCTAGCTCTGACGTCATCACCCATTGTGCCCACATAGGCATCCCATATTTTGCTTTAATGTTTATTGCTTATTACTTTATTTATTGTCCCTACAATTTTATTTGTTAATATATATTTAAACACATATTTAATACATATTTATATTGATGTATTTTGCAATTGTCCATTTAACTCTCACTTTGTGCTGCTGTCCCTACGTATATTTGGGGCTTATTGTTGTTTTCTTTTTTTTCATTATTTCTTTTAACTTTTTTCAAAAAAAAATCAAAAATCAAAGGCCTTCCCATTTTTATGGTTTCCAGTATTTTGTTTGGGAATGACTGATCCATCTCTAATTCTCTCTTCTTATCTTCGTCTGGCGGCTCCGTTGTTGTCTCATAATGGCATCAGAAAATTTGTCAGTAAATTGTACTGCGCTTGAGCGTAAGCTCAGAGGACTCAAGCGTAACATCCTCGGCATTATGAAGGATGGAGAACAACCTTTAATCGATTCTAATAAGATCCCAATTTTTAAAGCAAGGCTTGCTGTGGCTCAATCGGATTGGACGCGTTTCCAAACCACCTGGGAGGAAAGGGATTCCATACAAGTGCGCATGCCTGATCCAGATGCGTGGCCTGATGACTTGTGGAACGCCGATTATGATAAGGTCCGCGACGAGATTTGTCAAGCCGCTGCCATACTCGTTAGGATTGAGCAGAAGAGCGTCGACGTCTCTAACCGATCAATGGCTTCGATAGCTGCCAACGAAAGCAATACCAACTTTATCCACAGCACTCCCGATGCACATCTCCCGAAGATCAACATCCCTACCTTCGCTGGGGATCTTTTACAATGGAGTCATTTCAAGGACACATTCGTCTCTATGGTACATGAAGAACCGTCCTTAACAAATATAATGAAATTTCATTATTTGAGAAGTGCTCTCAAAGGTGAAGCTGCTACCTTACTAAGCCGTATACCTATTGGAGAACAATCCTATGCTCAGGCTTGGGATAAATTAATAAAAACATATGATAATCCCCGTGTTCTTGCATCACTATATGTACAGAGGATTCTTGATTGTGATGCCAAATCTCAGAAGACTGATCTCTTGAGATATGAAAGTTTCTTAAATGGTGCTGCTGACGGCATTGAGGGTTTCCAAAGCCTCAACATCGACAACAAGTCTGATTTCCTTTTGTCTGCATTGGCAATCCGTGCTCTTGATCCGAACACTCGTAAACACCTGGAGTTATCTATCAAGTCCTCTGATAAGGCCCCCACAGCAAATGAGGTAATAGACTTTGTTCGAAGTAGAATGAATGCACTAAAACTCTCTCGGGATACACTAACATCCAACCCGCAAAGCACTCAAGCGGCAAGCACGTTCTACAGCGGTCGAAAATATCCCAATCGTCAGTCTCCGAGGTACAACACTCTGAACCTCCACGCTTCAGCAGAGAACCACAGGAGAAGCTTCTCTCCACCACAAGACAACTTTAAACCACAGAGGTGGAATAAAAGGTTCGTAAAGGGTAAACAGATGCAAACAGGAGCATCGAACAAATATTTACCTACACCCTCTACTTGTCCATTTTGCAAAAATGGCCCTGCCCTACTATACTGTCACGATTTCTGCAATCTCCCACTCGAGAGGCGCATAGCATTTGTACATGGATGGAATGGTTGCCGAAACTGTTTGAGAGGAGACCATAAAGTCGCTGCTTGCACATCCAAGTGGAGCTGTCGATTCTGCAGGCAAAGGCACCACAGCATTATTCATGTGGAAGACCAAAAAAAGGTTGAGCAGCCCTCTCAACCTAAACCTCCCGAGGCAGTCAACACCTTCATCGGTTTTGGTTCTGCACCTTCAGCGTGTACAAGAAAAGGCAATTTGGTTTGTCTGGGAACGGTTCAGCTACTTGTCAAAGACCGCCGCAATTCATACCACTCTGCCCGCGCAGTCATTGACTCAGGGAGTATGAACACGTTTATCTCGCTGCCGCTCGCCAACAAACTCGGGTTTCCATTTCAAAAGTGCGAAACACGAATTACATGTTTAGGGGGTGCTATACTGACCAAGCCATTCGGAAGCATTTACTGCAACCTGAAACCTTATCAAGGCCTAGAGGAGGTCCAGTGCCAAGCTATGGTCATTGAGCAGGATTCGCCCTTAATGCATCAAACTAGGATTAACCAGTTTGTTTACGAAAATCTCGCGGGAGTCGATTTGGCAGATCGAACCTTCGACACACCTGGCACAATAGACATTTTAATTGGAGCCGATGTTTACTCCTCGGTGGTCACCGGCGCTCCGTATAAGTCGCCTGTTCCTGATTTATCACTGTTACCTACGATATTTGGGTCCGCAGTTATTGGCAAGCTTAACTGCCAAGATACCCCTGAAACAATTGCACTTTACTCCGAATCGGAACAGGACATTGATGCGCAGCTGAAGAAATTTTGGGAACTTGAAGAGCCCATCGCTGCCGATCGGAGAAATCCGGACGACCAACTAAGCGAGGAGCATTTCCAAAGGACAACTACCCGAACTCCTGATGGACGCTACATTGTGCGCTTGCCAGTGAAGCCTGGCTCAGAAAATCCAGGAAACAATCGCGAAGTAGTGTCGCGAAGATTTTTCATGCTCGAGAGAAGGATATCTAACACCAATAAAATGGCCGAAGGCTACCGGCACTTCATGAAAGAGTATGAAAACCTATAACACATGTCTTTGGCTCAGGCTCCGTCACCATACTTAATACCTCATCACGGTGTTTGGAAGGACGAGAAGATAAGGGTAGTATTCGACGCCTCATGCTCCTCCGCCAATGGAATGAGCCTTAATGACATCCTACTTTCAGGACCTAAACTTCAAAAGGATATTTGTCAGGTTTTGACTCAGTTCAGGTCCTACGCCATACCACTGAAGGCAGATTTAGTTAAGATGTATCGTCAGATCCTAATACATCCAGAAGACCGACATTTACAGCATGTCCTGTGGCGTTAGAAACCTGATTGCCCACTGATAGAATATGAGCTAAACACTGTCACATACGGTGTCAAATCTAGTGCCTTTCAAGCACTGCGAGTCATAAATCAATTGGTCACAGATGAGGGCGCACAATTCCCCCTTGCTGCGGAACGAGTTCTAACGGATATGTTCGTTGACGATATTGCCACTGGAGCTGACAGCCTCGAGGAAGTTATCACCCTTAAAGAAGAGCTCTGCGGGTTGTTCGCGAGAGGTGGTTTTGCTATTAGCAAATGGGCTTCAACTGAGAAAAGTTTGATTCCACACTCAGAACAAATGAGCAACGAGCCCATTGAAATAAAGCAAGAACACAGTCCATCTTGCGATTCAGTGAAGATATTAGGTCTTATTTGGTTACAAAAAGAAGACACCTTCTCATATAGAATAACATCACCTGTATGTAACAATGTTACCAAGCGCCTGATACTTTCGTCAATAGCAAGAATCTTTGATCCTTTAGGATTCTTGTCGCCAGTTGTCTTTCTCGCGAAAGTGCTAATGCAGGGAATTTGGAAGGCGCGGCTGGGCTGGGACGAAATTCTCCCTTCTCAGCTGGCGGATGCCTGGCATTCATTAATATGCGAATGGTCATCCCTTTCAGCGGTCACGATTCCCAGGTACTTCACTTCGGTTGGAGCTTCACATCAGTTTATTGGCTTCTGCGACGCATCCAACAGAGGTTATGCAGCAGCCGTGTACTTGAGGTCCATTTCTCCAGATGGCGAGGTAAAGGTTCTGTTGACTAAGGCCAAAACCAAGGTGGCGCCTTTAAAATTCGTATCAATAGCTCGGTTAGAGCTTTGCGGCGCATTACTTTTGGCCAGACTATTATCATCTATCGAGGTAAGTAGGACGTCGCTTTCTGAGGCAATTTGCTTTACCGACTCCAGCAACGTACTGGCATGGCTTGAGCTACCCATCCACGAGCTTCGCACCTTCGAAGCTAACCGGGTCAGTCAGATTCTTAGTGTGATACCATTTCATCGTTGGAGATACGTAAAGTCCGAACATACAATGTAATATTTTTTCTTTTCTTTTTTTTTCTTTCTGCTGGAAAGCATTTTCTTTATCTTTATAATATAGTCAGTTTTATGTTTTTTACTTTGTCATTAGTATTAAGTATCATTCATAGTTTATTTCATTATTATATTGTATTTTATTATTATTATCATTTTTAAAGAAGAAAAAAAAAAAAAAGAGATTTTTTTTTTTTTTGAACGTACTGTTTAAACCAATGTACATATCAATATCAAACCAATATTCTCATTTTGCGTGTCATTAAATTGGCTACGCTCAATTTAGGTGGGCGGTTTGTTCAATTTTCACCAATTCAAGTGATCACCCGCCGGCGCCTATGCACGGCCTATTTAATTTGCCTGCCAGAGCCAGGAGGCATACGGATGATGTGGCGAGTAAGAAGGCCCAGGAGATTAATGGAGGAAGCTCCGGCAGTGAGAGAAGGAGTTTTTAGTTTCGTTTATGCACTATTCATTAGTAATTTAGCATGAGCTAAATTAGTCAGCGGAGAGCCGGCGAAGACGAGGAGAGAAGATGGGTTGGCCACCCCCGGCGAAATCAAGAAACACAGCAAGAAAGAAGTTATATAATAACGCATGCACCTAAATCATGTAGCCGACACATCACATATTCGACATTAGCCTCACCCCTTTCTTTGTCCATAATTTGTTAACAAAAGGTACGTTCAAATAAATATATTGTTGAGCAGTAAATAGATATTATTTTTCAACCAGTTTAATACAGTCCACTAATTTCACTTCACTTAAAAATTATAATCAGGGAATATCCCAATTTTATTAAACAGGGAATCCCGATTATAAACACCTTCTAATGAAAATACTAACAGTGTTCAAGACAACTCCCTTGTCCACATGCCTAGGTTGAGTGTGCCAAGGTTTAGTGGGATTCCTCATGACTGGGTACAGTTTAATTCCAGATTTGTGTCCCTCATTGGATCAAACAACAGTTTAAACGCAGTTCAGAAATTTCAATACCTGTTAGATGCCTTAGATGACACATCTAAAAGGCTTATATCCCATCTTTCTCTGTCTGAAGTCAATTACAACCTAGCGTTTGAGATTTTAAGAGAGAAATACGATAATCCTTTGCGAGTTATAACTCATCATGCCACTCAGCTCTTGAATCTGCCTAATGTTAGCGAAAATAATCATGAATCCATTCCTGCCTTTTTAGATTGTTTAAATGTCCACTTTCGTGCCATCAAGGCTATGGAGAATGTAAACGCATTGTTTCTTTGTAAAGATGTAGGGTTTGTTCCAAAAAACATCATACGTTGCTGCATGAAGAGGCTACCACAGCTAGAAAGTTACCAGATTCCAAGTCGGAAAGCCCTTCTTCTCCACCTTCCGCTTCAGCAATGTGTGCTGCATCTAATAACAATGAAGTCTACGTTTTGTCGGCCACAGCTTTGGTTTGGTTGGATGTTTCCGTCAACAAAGCTATTGCCCCTGTAGGAGGTTTAGGTAGGCAAACATGTAATGCTAATGGCACGGTCAGTTTAAACATAAGAAACTTAGATCAACGCACTCTGTTTAAGCAACATTCGTTTTATGTTCTAGATCATTGTTAAAGCCAACCTAGTGTATTATTATTTTTTTTCTCTTGTGTCATTTTTCCACCGTTTAAAGCAGGCCCTTTTATTTGTTACGACTAGTATTTATTTATTTCTTTAATATGTGTAATTTTTATAGGTTAAGACGTTTTTGGTTTTGTACCAACGGTTCCCTCACCCACCTCATCTCAACTATAATACGATAGCCTGGAGAATTCTATCATTTAGATGCATCTCATGATGACAGCTGAGGAAATATAAAGAAGGCGGATTTTCAACTATACTTTGATATAAGGTACCTTATATATATACTTTCACCATCTGAATCTACAAGAATAGAAGAACCTCACCTTTAATTTTTCTTTCACTGATGAACAATTATTTTATTTATTTTTCTGTATATACCTAACGTAAGATTTTTTTTGAAGTTTGTTTATCCCTTTTTAATTTTGATTCCTAGAAATTTAAGTTTATTTAATTTACTTTTTTCTTTACTTTCATAATTAAGTTATATTATAACTTTATGGGTTTAATGTTATTTTAAAGTTTTATTCTTCCTCAATATATATATATTTGTTAACATTTGGAAGGGCCTTTTACCTTTATTGAATTTATTCCTATAGGTATATAGGCACCCACCTTACCCACCACATATTTCATACAGTCCACTTACTCGTCTTTTCCCGCTAAGAGGGGAAGACTTAAAATCTCACCGGGGAAGGTTTGCGTTTCAATTGCGAAACGCCCCTGGCCCCAACAACATTTGGTCCAATCCGGGCCGGATTCCAGCTTAAATAATTTTTTTTTGTTTAATATCAAGCATTTTTCCGGTTTTTTTCAAAATAATTTGTTGGTCTTCCAAAATATTATTATTTCAGTGTTTTTAATCACCTGTTAATATTGGTAGTTTATTTAATTGTTTTTAATCAGCTGTTTAGATCAAACCGGTCGAATTATTTGATTTAATTTTTAAAATTGTTGTCTCTAAAACTATCTTGAAACCTCTTCCAATTATGCCTCCAAAAATTAATAATGAGGAGCTTCGAGCTACCTTAGAAGATTTAGAGGACCAGATAGACGATTTAGCCGCGGACATTAGGACGACGACTTCAATAGGATTAAGCCTACCCACCGATTCATCGCGCGAACCCTTATTTTCGGCTCGTCTTTCGCGAATCGATTCCACATATGAGCGCTTTGAATCATCCCTTTTTGAGGCCAAATCTATTGCGAGGAGATTAAATGTCCCTGGGGAAAGATTTAAAGAATTAAAAGATGAAATTCGGTTTTCTTATTACCAGGCATTGTCACTCAAAAATGTCCCCGCTGACGATATAAATCGAACTCATCCGTCTATTACGAATCAAGTTGTAGATGTATATCCCCACTACCGATTGCCAGCTATAAATATACAGTCATTTTCAGGAGACATAGCTAAATGGCAAGAATTCAAAGAAACCTTTCTGTCATTAGTTCATAATAGGGATGATTTGGATAATATTCATAAATTTCATTATTTAAAATCAGCTTTAAAGGGGTCAGCTTTGCAAATTATTTCCGCGATTTCAATATCGGCCTCGGGCTATAAACAAGCCTGGGAATCACTCACCAAAAAATATGATAGCGAGCGAATTCAGGCTACCTTTTTCCTTATGAAGATTTTAAACTTTAGACCTATTTCTAAGGGTAACCTTTCTAATCTCGAAACCTTCTCGGCGGTTGTTATAGAAAGCGCCTCTGCACTTCTAAAATTGGGAATTAAAGACCTTCCGGGATTCATATTGAGCACTTTGGCTCTTAGGCTATTAGATGCCAAGACTGGGGAAGGCTTTGAGGCAGAATATGGCTCAAAAACTGAGCTTCCCTCTTGGGAAGAATTCGCTGATTTCATTCAAAGGCAATCGGTCAAACTACAGTCAGAGACCCTCCTCACCAATTCTTAAATGGTTTCAGTAAAGTCCAACGCCGGGTATAGTAAATCTTATATAGCTAATATAGTATAATCTAATATAGTAAAACCATCCCCCCCTAATACAATACAAAATAAATAGTTTTTTTCGTAAAAACAGTCCCAGAAAACATAAAGTTGCACTCCCGTGTGAAAGAGATCCGAAAATTTAACTTCTTCATTGTGCGCCCCCACCCCCTTTCTAAAATAAAAATGAATATTTTTTTCATAAACACCGCCCCCGAAAACATAAAATTTCACCGCCTTGTGAAAGAAATCCGAGAAAATATTTTTTTCATTGCGCGCGTCCCACCCCGAAACTAAAATAAAAATGAATATTTTTTCGTAAAAACCGCCCCCGAAAACATAAAATTGCACCCCGTGTGAGAGTAATCCGAAAATACAATTTTTTTATTGTACGCCGCCCCCCCTACTACAATACTAAATGAATATTTTTTTCGTAAACACCGCCCCCGAAGACATAATATTGCACCCCCGTGTGAAAAAAATCTGAAAATCTAATTTTTTTATTTTGCGCCCCCCCCCCCCCCACGCTCGTCACTCGAACCGTAAAATAGATATTAATGTTAATGGATACCTGGTCATGATATAATAGGCTTAGGTAAGGGGGTTGACCGGGCGAACATGAAGAAGTGATTGAATTTGACTTGGAAAAGGTTGAATTTGAAATGGAAAAGGTTGAATTTGACTTGGAAAATGTTGAATTTGAAATGGAAAAGGTTGAATTTGACTTGGAAAAGGTTGAATTTGAAATGGAAAAGGTTGTATTTGACTTGGAAAAGGTTGAATTTAAAATGTAAAAGGTTGAATTTGACTTGGAAATGCTATAGGCGGGCGCAAGCGACGGTGCTGCTTCTTTACAGGAACTAGAGAAACGGGGATAAAAGCCGGGCCATTACCTGGGATTCATATGGTTTTTTAATTTATTTTTCCATAATTAAAACCCGATTGAACAAAAAATCATTTGAAAAATGTCTAATAGGTATTGCTCGGTCCCTCAGTGTTCAATTAAAAAATCAAAAGACGTTTCATTCCAGTCTTCATTTTAAAGAAAGTGACTATATTTATCCAGTTAAATAGTAGTATTTGACATTTTATTATTCCAAAATGTTAGTTTTATGCAAATAACATTAGGACGATAGTGTCATATTTGTTTTTCTTTTTTAATTTTCCCCATTTTTGTCTTACATCCGTTGTGCTTAATTGTTCCAAGTTTCAATGCAAAACTTTTTGATGATTTTTGTATCATGGGCGTACGCAGGCGAAGGCAGCTGCCCCCCCTTTACAAATTTTGAGAAACAAAAACTACCAATAAATAAATTCCTATTCATTTACTATATTTATAAAGCATTATATAAACACTTATTATAACATTTAAATATCAGTAAGTTTTATTTTGATAATTAATTGAGCCTTACAAGGTCAGAATACCTCGACCTTTTCGAAAATTTTATCAGCCTGCCCCCCCTAGAGGAAATCCTGCGGACGCACCTGGGAGTACTCGTTCATTATTTTATTTGTTGAATTTAATTTTTAAGGATTACATTAAAAGAGTTTCACTTGTAAAAAACATACTTTACAGTCTTGTGACATAAATAACTAGTTTTTGAAATGAAATGAAAACAGATTAGCTGAATGGGGTCAAAGGTCATTGTTTACTTATAATAAGTTCTTATCTCTCTAATTCCACCTTTCAATTCAGGTCAGTTCCTTTCAGACTGTTGTGAGTTACAGGTCGCTTTAAAAATGTCTAATTTTGAGCACCGTGTAGTGATAAAATATTTTGTTAAAAATGGGATGGGGCCGAGGGAAATTTTTGAAGACATTTGCAACATTGAGGAACTCTGCCCCATCGTATGCCACTGTCAAAAAGTGGGCCACACTCTTCAAAGCTGGCCGAGGAAACCTCGAAGATGATGACCGATCTGGGCGACGTTAATCTCGGAAGGAGTTTTGCTGGCATTTTCTGCAGCATGGCATGACAATAACAGGGAAATACTATGCAGACCTTCTCGTGAAACTTCGAGAGGCCATCAAAGAGAAACGCCGAAGAAAGATCACCAAAGGTGTGCTGCTACTGCAGGACAAAACTCCCGTCCACAAATCAAGAGTTACCACGGAGACGGCCAAGCTGCTCCCGCACCCACCCTACTCGCCAGACCTGGCCCCCTCAGACTTCTACCTCTTCCCTAATATGAAAAAACATTTGTGTGGGAGAGTGTTTTCGTCAGACGAAGAGGTTATCTCAGCTCTCAAAGTCGTTTTGGAAGGTTTCTAAAAAAAAAATTTGGCAAGGTTACAGATGTTAGAGAAGCGGTGGAAAAAGTGTGTTTCTGTTGTAGGGGACTATATTGAAAAATAAAAATATGTAAGTTGAAAATATATTTGTATATGTATGTATATCAGGCTTAGAACTTTCTTTACCCCCCTCGTACTTCTAAAGATCCATCGTGTTCCTTCAGTGATCAGTTGAATTGGAAGTTGAATAGGATCACGAAGAGGAGCGATTTGAAACTGGAAGTTAGTGGAGCGTGTCGGATAACGGAGGGGATCGAGTTCCAGAGGGATGTTGCTTGCATTATGAAGGATTTCTATGTATAAGTTCGATGGGATGGAGGATATATATCGGACGTACGGGATCTGGTTTGGCGGGATTGGTTGGAGGATTTAAATTGTAGGCTCTGTAGGATATAGGAGGGTCATTGAGTTCTGATGGCCTGGTATAGGAAGAAAACCAGTAGATACCGACAGCGGTAGGACTAGTAGAGCCACTTTATCTCGGCATAGTACTGGGTTTTATGCGTATCTCTTGGGATCCTAAAGACAAAACGTATTGCATAATTCATTAGGCGTTTAAGTTTGGCTTCGAGTGCCCCAGACAGTCCGCTGTACACCATACAGCCGTAGTCAAAGTGGGGAAAGATGAGAGAGGACGGTTGAACTGTTTCCGGGTAGAGATAGTGCGACGGGAAATTTGTGAGATATGTGGTTTCCAAGAGAGGGATTGATCAAAGGTAACGCCAAGGTTTTTGACAGAATTGTCGAATGAGATAGATGAGTTGTTTAGGACTAGATTTGGAGCGACAGGAGTTGATTTGAGGAGAAAGGGAGATCCAACCAATATGGCTTTCGTCTGCTTCGCGTTCAGAGTGAATTCGTTTAGGTCTGCCCAAGCACATATTCTGTCGATATCTTCCTGTATTTTTAGGATATCGTCGTAGGAATCAGCGGGGCAAAGGAGAGATAAAGCTGGGCACCATCGGCATATAGATGGTATTGACAGCGATGGGTGGAAGATGGAAGTTCATTGATAGAAAAAAGCGTGGGGGACAAAGAGGAACTCTGAGGTACACCTTTAGATGGGAGGTGTTGGAGACAAAGTGAGAATTGAGTGCATCGGCTGAAAATTGAATTGATTGGTTTTGAGTGGGTTTACCTAAGGACAGTTTGCGGAGAATCACCCATTTTGCTTTGGAGTCGGGGGTACTGGATAAGGATTGCTGAAAGATTTGGCGCGGTATATTAAGGATTGAGTGCTATTTCGGAGGAGCTTGATGGTAGTATAATCTTCAGAAAGTCAGGTGCCCTAAAATCTTCTTCTAGCTGCGTCTCTTCTAGGATGGTATGAATTTAAGTGGTAAGGGTTTCCGCCCTGGAGTCAATGGCGTTTGAGGTGTAAATGGGGTCCCATTGGATCATCTCAAGATCAGGCGCTAGGATTGCAGGTGATAGGAAATCAAGGTTTCGAAAGGATTCAGTTGTGGAGGAAAACAGCAGGATGGGAAGGTTATAGGATAATTGTATGAGGTCGTGGGAAGACTGTAAAGGAACCGGATGTGTTAAGGCGAGGAGTTTTTTAGGGAATCGGGATCATAAACGACAAGCCAAGTGATGGAGTGCTGGGTGTTAAGAGTCGGGTCGTACGGGACTATAAATAATTAAGGGAATAGAGGATATTTGAAAGATAGGCTTGGTTAGAAGAAGGTATCTGGAGATTGGTGTTGAGGTCTCTGGAGAGAAAAATTTTGGAATATCAAGAGATCATGTTGTAAAGGATGGCCTCGAATGTTTCATCAAAGGTGACTTTCGGAGGCAGGTAGATGAAACCAAAGAGTACGGATGTGGGGAGGTGGATACTTAAGCAAACAGATATTCAATATGCGGGGAAAGGGAAATGGGGAAAAGAAGGAGAATTTTTTATTTAAGGCTATCGTGGACAAAGATACCTACTCCACCACTAGTCCTATACACTCTATCATGACGGAGCAGGGTGTAGTTAGGGAGGCTAACTTGGGTAGAATGGTGTGTTTCAACCAAGTTTCGGAGATAGCAATTATACGGTAAAAGTTGTGAAGAAAAAAATCTTGGAATGCATCAATATGGGTTAGAAGGGACTGGGCGTTAACATGACAGGTTAGAAGAAAATTAGTCATATGTCATTAGTCATATGGGGTAGGAGATGGAGATATGACGGAGGGAGGGGTTAAATGGTGGAGTATTATAGGATTGATCTGAAACATACTGGATCACTGAGATGGAATACAACAGCACTGATGAAATAGATACCAGGTCATTCAAAAAGTCCTGTCGTTTTTTTGGGGGAAATTATAAATAAATAAATATTTTCAAATAATCACCTTTATTCATCAAAATATCCACCGTTACAGTCGGTAACCTTCTCCCAACGAGATGGTAAAGCCCAAATTCCTTCCTTAAAAAACTGTTGATTTTTACTGCAAAAATAAGTGGTCAGTTCGTGAATTAGGTTGTCACGGTCTTGAAAACATTTCTGTCTCAGACTGTTGTCGAGATCTCTGAATAGGTGATAATCAGTGGGTGACAGGTCAGGGGAATATGGTGGGTGAGGCAAAACTTCCCAGTCTATTCAAGCGGGAAGTTAACGAAGATGCAGTTGTCAAGCGAACAAGCATATTGGCATCTGAAAGCTTATGAGGAATCCATTTATCCAGTTTTTTCACTTTTCCCAGTTCTTTAAGGTAATTCCAGGCAGTGGTGGCTGAGATATTAAGTTGAGAGGCTATCTCTAAACAACTTTGACGCGGATCCAACTCTACTACTCTTCGAACGTCCTCCTTATCAACTACAGTTGGTCGACCCGAGCGTGCCTCGTCTTCTAGTGTCTCGTCGCCTCCACGAAATTTTGAAAACCAAAATTGTACCTTCCGCTCAGACAGCACATCTTCCCCAAACACGGAGCATATTTTTCTAGCAGTTTCGGCAGCTTTTGAGCCAAGTTTAAACTCATAGAGCAAAATCGACCGAATTTGAGTTTCAACTGGAATCATTTTAACTAGACAGTTGGATGGTGACTGCATTAAATTAATCCTCCTTAGCCTCCTATTCATAAAGTATAAACATTTGTGTTTACATGGATAAAAGTTGTATTGAACGGAATTAATTAGCAAACACTCTAGAATCAAAATAAACAACGAACAAACGAAAAACGACAGGACTTTTTGAATGACCTGGTATATATAGCACTAGATAGATAGATAGATATAGCACTGATGATTGTTTAAGTAAAAAGCATAATAAGTGGTAGTAGTCGTTAAAAAATTAATAATAAATAAAATCAATGTTTTACTATTTTTTGAGGGGGAAAATGAGTGTAAATAAAAGAAATTATGGAATTCCTTATCAGTCATTTAAACAATAACAGATGGGGGTAATAATCCGATTAGGGTAATTATACCGCAGAAAAATAGAAACATGTTGTAACCAATCTTGCTGTTGCGATGCGGCGGTTGAGGTATGACGTGACATGTCCTAACAACATTTCATATCCGCTGATCACTTTTCTCGTAGCTTTCTTAAGGTCTGCAAATAGGCCTTAAAGAAAAACTGTGTTGCCAATAATATCAACGCCAAGCACAAAACCACCCTGCTCTGCTAGTGTTGCACATGCGGCGCGCCACCTTCATCGGCGGCGGCTCGGCGCAGTTAAAATCATCCGGCGGCGTGCACGTCTATATGTAGTCTTCATTTTAAAGAAAGTGACTATATTTATCCATTTAAATAGTAGTATTTGACATTTTATTATTCCAAAATGTTAGTTTTATGCAAATAACATTGGGACCATAGTGTCATAGATTTTTTTTTCTTTTTTAATTTTCCCCATTTTTGTATTACATCCGTTGTGCTTAATTGTTCCAAGTTTTCAATGCGAAGCCTGAAAGTTTTGACAAATAAATAAATAATATGACAAAGAATCTAAGCTGTCATAAAAATGATTATATGAATAGGTAATTAATGTTATTACTAACCGAAAAACGTAAAGTTACAATGATGTGATTGCATTCACCAGAACTACCAGCTTTACACTTACAATTACAAGAAAATTGCTTATTATTATTAATACATTTGATTTCCACTTTTATTTGATGGGGCAGTCCTTTAAGATTGCTAGTTTGAAGGCACAAGGCTTGTAAAATAACTGTTTTTTTTACTTTTAGATCTTTACCATAGATTTTACCACTTGTAATCATGTGGTTTGCATCAAGGACAGCCTGCCTTTCAATTAATGGTCTTTTAAAATTACCAATTATCTCTATCACATCAACGATGTCTATCCCCATTCTTTTGCAAAACTACTAGCGCACCCTATAGTGGATTGCGCCCGCCTATAATATAAATTGAAATCCTAAATTATTTTGCACCAGCTGGCTTTATGGTGCCGTCATTTATCAAAACATCTACGTTTGTGTATTTTTAAAACCTATCCTAATTTAATTACATTAATTCTTTATATCATTGTGTACTAACAGCTATTTAAAAATGTACATATTTTTCAAATAATTTAGTTACTGGTATTAACGATTTCTTATGTAAATATTAATAAACATTGATATTATATTAATTTTTTTTACTTTCACTTACCTATATATGAAATATATAGTAAGTGGAAGTATTGCGATCGTGAAAATTTTCGACTTCCGGTTTTCAACGGAAATACACGTTTTGGGGTCCCCTGAGTCAAAATAACCAAGTCCCGCGAAATGGCCTGTGTGTGTGAACAGACTAGCTCAAAAACTATAAATCGCGCAAACCTGAAATTGGGTATTTAGAGTATGTATAAGCCCGCGATGTGACAGCAAAAATTTCATCAAATTTGCTCAAAGGGATTTATAACTTTTTTTTTTTTTTTTTATAGATGATAACTTTTTACGTTTTTTTCGATTTTCTCAAAATCGATTAATGATCTACTTATATGACTAAAAATTTCATCAAAATTGATCAACCGGAGGGGGGACTTTACTTAATAAATTTTGTATCATTTTTACATGTTTTTTTTATTTACTCAAAAACGGTTTCAACGATTTTTATCAAACTTGGTATTTGATGTATTTATAAGCCAAAGATGTGATAACCAACATTTCATCACAATTGATCAACCGCAGGGGGCACTTTACTTAATAAATTTTGTATCATTTTTACGTGCTTTTTTTATTTACTCAAAAACGGCTTTCACGATTGTGACCAAACTGGGTATTTGATGTATGTATATGGCAAATATGTGATAGCTAACATTTCATCAAAATTGATCAACCGAAGGGGGGACTTTACTTAATAAATTTTGTATCATTTTCATGGGGTTTTTTATTTACTCAAAAACGGCTTTAACGATTAATAAAAATAAGATATGAATGTAGAAAAATGTGTGACTTTGGGAAATGATATTTAGCAAAACACGTCAATATCTAATCTAAGTAAGTTGGTAAGTGAAAGTTGTGTGTTGCGCGCACGCACCAGATTTTTATTATTATGAAATATCCATGGATTTCTTCTAAAATAAAAGCTTCATAGCTACAATATAAATTAAAACTGAAAATGATTTGATGCCAGCGGGCTTTACAGTGCCGTTATTTGTCGGAACATTTTTATACTGTCTATTTTTAAAACCTATCCTAATTTAATATCTTTAATTAATTATACCATTATTTACTTAACCGACATTTAAAATCTTATTTAACAATTTTTTTAAATAACATAACAAACGATATTAATGATTACTTATTTAAATATTAATTTGCATCATCTTATTTTTTTTTATTTATAAAATTGGGTTTTGTAGCTACAATATAAATTGAAACCGAATATTATATCCATGATAGTAATAATTTAATTGTATTAATTTTTTAATATACTTGGATAGGTAGTATAAATTGGTACTCATTTGATTTAATTTTTATGTTTTATAATATTAAATATTTATGAAAGATGAGATGACATTGAATCTAGCCCAATAACTCTGTCAGATAATGTTCCACGTGCGCTTCACGATGTTTTTACATATCTATGGAGAGGTGCAGTTCCTCTGCATCCTCCTCCTGTCCGTTCCTCTCCTGTCAAAGTCTTCTTTAATTTCTTCTTCCTAGATCTTCTCTGCGGCTCCTTTAACTTCGTGAGGAGCCTTGGCGATTCAGTCTTCGGCTATGCGCAATACATGTCCGTCCCACTTGAGTTAGTTCTCTTTGATTTTCTGCAGGCCTCAGGTCCATATTTTGCGTTTGGTTAATCAAACCATTAATGATTCGGATGCAGGACCAGGCAGTGCAGTTTTTATAACACCTATATTAAGTAAGGCTGCCCTACACAGTGCTTCCTCCCAAAGTGCACTACCCTATACTAATCTCTCATTTTAATTGATCGATTTAATAAAACATGTAAGATAAAGAAAGCATTTATTATCAAAAAATGCTCAATTTTTTTTTTTTTAATTTGGGGATATAAGTGGGCAGTGCCTTACTTAATATAGGTGTTATAAAAACTGCACTGCCTGGTCCTGCATCTCAATGAGGGTCTGGCCTTGCAGTTCCAAAAAGTAACTGGTGGCAGTTTTTTAAATAAAACTTGGTCATTTGAATCATTCATTGATTCTATACATCTTTTATCTGCATGGAAAATGAGTTATATCCGAGGAGATATATGACCATGTTAAATCTTAAAGATTTATATGTAATACTTATGTGGGTTTAAATAATTTAATACAAAGAAAATAAAAGTTTACAACGCCACACAAAAAATATAACTCAAATAATCAAGGAGGTTATAAAAAGTATAACCTTATAATGACACTTTTAACACAAACATAACCATATGAATGATCTTCAGAGCAAGACTAATTCTTCCGTCCATCGCTCCTTATATTTAGTCTGAAATGAAACTGTCTGGAAGGTTCTAGGCAAGTGTAGATTATTCCCGAACAGTCACGAATATGTACCAGAACAGTTTGTTCCCACAACAAGTCTAGAAATCTTTTACATAATATTTTTGTTTCATGTTACACTATTAATTCTATATTGATTTATCTTTTCTTGTGGGTAACCACCACCTTTTATTAATTTTATATTAACTTTTTTAAAATGAAGAGGAAGGATTGGTTAAAATTAATAATAAAATTAAAAAAAGGTGATTACCCACAAGAAAAGATTAATCAATATAACAATATTTAAAATTTATGATGTCAAAAGTTTCCGCAAATTGGACAAAAATTCTCCAACTCCTGAAAATATTCGCAAAACTTGCGAGATCCCCTGATCTCCAAGGGATCAGTGAAGAGGAAGGATTGGCTTGACTTGGAAGCAAGCTCGGTGCCGCAGTGGTTAGCATACTGCGCATGTCACTGTGGGAGACCCGGGACAAGACCTGTCTTTTCTCTTCAAAAATAAAATGATAAACTCAGCAGAACACAATTAAAAGTAGTTTAGAGAGGCTGAGAATTTTAAGGAGTCACCTTAGCAACCTCGAGGCAAGTGTCAATTATAATCCACACTTGGTCGGTTGAAATTTATTTTGTAGCAGACTCACAAAATGAATCTCGATGTTGTTACTTGTAGTAGAATTGCCGGGTTAAGACCTTAATGTAACCACATTAAATGCTAAAAATTTGTCAGGCATTGGATGAGAAAAAAGAACACAATATAAAAATTTATTAAATAGAAAAACATTGTATTAACTTAAAAATTTGATATTTTTTTTAGATACAATCATAGGTCTTTCCAACGTAACTCTTGAAATTGTTTTTATGTAAGTATCCAATTTTTTTTGTAGCCGGTCACCTATCTATAACAAGAAGAAAAAACAAACTGTTAAAAAAATATTTGTAAACTAAAATATAAGCAGGGGAGAAAAATAAATTAAACCTTACATTATAATGTTTAAGCTCTAAAAGTAAAATATCGATGGTTTGCAATGGTAGACTAAGGGGAGGGGATGAAAGATGAACTGGAAAATCAATTGAAAAATTTTCTCTACCAATCCCAAGAGCTGCATTCAAGTATTCACAGGCTAACTCCTCAGCTTCTTCCAGATATCCATGTTGAACAAATAGCCGAAGTAATTCTGAGCTATTTCTTTTCTTTAAAAAAAAAAAAAAGATGAATTATTAAAATATTAGTAATGGAAGGATAATAAATTAAATGCAATATATAATAAAAACTCATGCTCTATAATAATTTAAATAATATATACTTTATAGAGATTAACAAATGAAAAGTAGTTTATAACTGTGAAACAAAGGGACACCTTAAACATTATAAAGTTGATTTATAAACGCAAATTTTAAAAAATCTGGTGCGGTGCTTACAGAACATTAACTAATCATTTTCCTTTCTGAGACTAAAAAAGACATTATTTTTTGAAAATGGCATACTTAAGTGTTACTAGAAAGGGAGCCCAAAACTCTCCCTCAATGGCAATCATTTTTGTTTATTCTACTGGAAAATGGGTACAAGCCTCTGTAATCAAAATCAATTAAAGGGTAATTAAGTAAAATAATAGATACTACACACTATTAAATTCAAGGGTGCTACAGGCCATGAAAGAGATGGAGCTTACAAGCTGAAATCGTGTAGTCCAGCTCCCTTCTCGGATATATCAGATGAAATGCAAGTTTCGGCTTTGCCGAAAATTCAGCCTATATTTGGCCGAAATCGAAACTTGTTTGGTCACTATAAATGATATAAGGATAACAAAAATAAAATAACAAATTACCTGTGTGACCATAAAATCTTCAGAGGCATCAATCAAAAGAAATTTTTAATGATCACAATAGTTCCTCTAGGAAAAATAAAAACAACACGCAGGTTTTCAACTCTAAATAGGTTAGTAAGTGAAAATTGCACCCATCACTTAACATTTTATAACACATTGGATTACTATCAGTGGGTTTCGTCAGTAATTTATTTTAGATTATACTTATGGTGGAGTCAAGCTTACTATTTAGTTGGTTAAGGTTTTTAATTATTGAATCAGTTATATTGCAGGTAACACTTATGTGGGTGTTCAAAGATAATAATTTCTAATGCCACACAAATTATCGAAACACAAATAACCATAAGACTTGAGCTTCTCTTGAACAAGAACTACTCTCTAGTCCAATGCACCTTATACTGGGTGTCCCAGACATAGTGTAAAAAAATAAATTGGGTAATAGGGCATGTTAAACGGGGTAGAATGGCATATAAACGAGTTCCCTATCTCAATCTGTTGAGAAGATAGAATTTGTTTTGTTTTTATTTTTAAAATCTTACTTTTTTCTGAAAAATTACTTTCTCTACTTTGGTTTAGCGTAGAAACAAAAACGATATTTTCTTAATCAGCAGTAAATTTTCTAAAAGATGAGATGGGTCTAGTTATTTTAAATCCACTTTCAGTGGGACTTTTAACACGCTAAAAACAAAACATTTATTAAAACTTAAATTGTTAATAGTTTTTGAAATTTCCTCTCTCCACACTGGACCCCCCTAGAAGTTGTCAAATTTCCTAAAAACTACGAAATTCTGTTAGCGTTTTAGTGGTGTAACCCATGATACAATTGCAATTCACCTTTTGAGTCTAAAAATACGCTAGAGAATGTCACTGCTGAGGCAATGAGGAAGCGCGCTTGAGCCTGCATCCAAAGCAATGGAGGCCGAACTTCCCATGAGTTAGATTTATTTTTATTTTTTAAGACTAGAAAGAACAGTGTATGAATTCTAAATAATATAAACAGGATAATAATAGTGTAAAATTAAAAAAAAAAAAAAAATGCTCCTTAGCTTAAATTAAAAAAATAAATTAAAATTCTTTAAAATAAATTAAACTTTTTTCTTCTCTTCTACTAAAATTTGAAAAATTCTACATAAAAAATGTTGAAGATAAAAAATACTATTATTGTAGAACCATATTAAAATGGATTATTGCAGCGCGTGTTCAAAATTTCCTCCATTACTTTGGATGCAGGCTTATAATATTTTATAATATTTTTCAAATTTTCATTCAATTCACACGGGCCTGCTCACTAAAATGGAAGGCCCCTCACTGATTCCGCTGCGCCACTTCTTCATCATGGTTCCCTGCATATGGCGCTAAGCGATTATTATCGATGATAACAGACTTTTCCTTGGGACACTTAAAAACCATGTAAATCACATTGTTGATCCGCTTCTTTATCATGTTGGGTCCCCCCCGCGATGTTGGGTGGAATCCACGCTTTCCTCGTGGGTTATTGAGCCAAACAAGTTCTCCTTCTTCGCATCCACCCTGATAGACCCATCGGTCTCCTCACCAACGAAGGAAGTTCCACTTTCTTGTCCATTGTGACTCCCAACCCGGCTGGTTCCCGACTAGGGAAGTACAGCTCCTCTCCTCTGATCTTGACAACTTTTCATTTCAGGTCCAGCTGAAAACCGTAGGTGTTCATAAGGTCCATGCCAAAGGCCCACCCATACGGGTGTGGATTTGGTGAATGGTATCAATTTTAAAATTCGATACGGGTAGAGCACTTATGATAATGGGGGAGCAGATTTCACAATTCATAAAATAAACACCTCACGACGGTCTCAAATATTCAATATATTTTTAAATGTAACAGGAGCTTTCGGTGCTCATCTATGATCACATTATAGTTACAATATTAAAATTTGGTGGGGGTTACTACGCAATTTTTTTTTTAACTTCTGATTAATTCGTTGTGAGAGTCTATATTAGTTGCACATAAATTTTATTATAATACATTTTACTTTAAAGTATACATATATGATGTATAAAATATACATCAAAATATAAAGAAACACACAATAAGAGTAGATATGAATTAATACATTCCTATCTAAAATGGACACACTATAAATAAAAAAGAATCAGGAACAGTTTATTTGAGATAATAAAATGAAATTCACAAACTATTTCAATTTTTTTAAAAATAAATTAAATTATATGGAAAAAGATTTATACTATCTTACATTTTAATAATTTATTTAACTTTTTATCTTTTTAACTTAGGAAACTTTTTAACTTAAAAATGACTTAGGAATCTTTGTCATTGTCGCATAGGAAATACGCATATGCTGCTAACAATAAGAAGTAACAAAATAATGGAAACCAAATCAAACTGATGGTGTGTTAGCAAGATAGCAAAATTTATATAATGCATTTTTATAAATCATCTATATGTAATAAATTTTTATAATAATTTTATAAATTATTAATTTGTTTTTAAGGGGTACTCAAAGGCTAAATAAACTACGTTAAATTATTTATGTGGAGTCTGACCCCTTAATCCATGTCCGGGCCCTTAGCCTCACTCCTGTTTCGTCATTCAGAACGAACGGATGTCGTTCGTAGTCATAGGCCCTTTACCAGACATTTTTATGTACTTGAGTAAATTAATGTGCTTCAACTACGAATTCGTAATACATGCGTGTGTCGTCATTTTCATGCACGCTGCGTTTTCATATAATCTCATGAAAGGGATCGCCTTTTTCTTCACCTCCAGCTTGAGACTAGCTGCCTATCGCCAGGATCAGGGCTCCATGTGGTTCGTCCTATTTTATCCCTTTTCCCTTTACCCCTTTTTCCTTCTGCCACGTAGCTCTGATTTCAGGTTGTGCCGTGCGGTCCAGCAGTTCGAGGTAAGCGATTTTACATATACAATTTTGTTTGATTTCCATTTGCTCTCTGAGCTCACCAGGGTTTAACCCCCTTTTACTTTCAATCATTTTTTTTCTTGATCTTTACTTAATTTAAATTTATTACTTAACACATGGGTACTTTATAAATCAGATAATCATATTGTCACGTGGAAAACCTAAGATGTCCATAGAACCTAGGAGACCCTGAGAGAGAGGGGGAACTCCTAGAAGAGGCTGGCCCAGGAGAGAGTGGGGCAGTCTGGGAGAGTCGGAGGCAGTCAGTCTAAGAGGGGCAGTGAGACACAGGCAGGCAGTCGGGGAGCAGTCTGGAGCAGAGGCTGGGTCTGAGATTGGCTGTCGAAGTCTGGGACAGCCAGAGTGAGCCTGGGGCATAGTGGGATCAGGAGTAGTAAAGTACCCCCAAGTAATTTATGAGTAAAGGTACCCCCCCCTTGTGTAGTTGGGACGTGTAGAAACTATTGTAAATAATAAATAGTGTAATTTGTACTTAGTTGCTTAACTACCTCACAACCCTTGCCCAAAGATCCCGTGTCACATTGGACTGGGTAGACTTAAAGAATAGGGGTGACAATATAAAAGATAATGAAATAAAAATTAATATTTCAATAAGTAGTTGGTTAGCATGATAGAAAAAAAATCCTATTTTCATTTCTTCAGTAAAGAGTAATGCAGAGATTATGGAAAAATTATGAGGGTAGAGGTAGGAGAGGTTAATTTGCCAACTTCAAAAGGTTTACTAACGGGGACACCCAACCCTTTTGCAACGACCAAGTGTAAAATTAAGATAAGGAATTGTAAAACTAGCAATATACAATAGATGGTAAAGTACACAAATTGTTGATATCTGAAGAGGGGAGGTAACAATTTAATGTTAAAATGGAAAATGAGAAATAATTACCAAATGAACCCTGGTAATATTTTAATCCCATTATGTTAACAAACAGATATGATCCCATAATTAAAGAAGATAAAAACTCATAAAAAAGAATTGAAAAAATTATGATTTTTCAGTATCAGATCACGTTCAAAATTATTCAATATTAATCAATATTATTTTTGTATAGACTGTCCTACATAATATAATATTAGACCCTAATGTGAAAGAAATCAAAAAAAGTATTTATTATCAATATTAGTGCCCACCCCCCCCCCCCCCCGCCCCTGCCACTGAAATAAAAATTTGTTTTGAAGAACACCGTCCACGATAACATAATATTGGACCTTTGTGTGAAGGAACTCTGAAGATCTAAGTTCTTTATAGTGCGCCCCCCCCCCCTCTCCACCACTATTAAAATACAAAATAAACAAATTTTTTCAAAAACAAAGTCCCCGATAACATAAAATTTGATCCCCGTGTGAAAGAAATCCAAAATTCTAACTTTTTCATAGTTCGCCGCCCCCCCACTAAAATACAAAATGAATATTTTTTTTCAAAATACCGTCCCCGATAACACAGTGATGGACACCTGTTTAAAGAAATCCGAAAATGTTACCATTTTCAAAATTATAGCGCTCCCCCCACACCCGAACTTTAAAATAAACATTAATGTTAATGGATACCAGGACGTGATATAATATGCTTAGGTAAACATGAAGAATTGGTTGAATTTGACTTGGAAATGCTATAAAAAGCTTATAATCTCTCTTACAAAACCTTCATTTGAAAGATATCCATATAATGAAGTTTAAATTTTTGGAGAGGTAACCGCAGCACGTCCTTTAAAATTTTTAATAGAATTACTTTCAAAATCTACGACTGCATTAATATATGATTAAACCACAAAAAAAAAAAAAAAAAAAAAAAAAAAATGAAAAAAAAAAAAATTGAGAAGTTACAGATCTCTTAAAAGTATCAAGTCCTGCTCCCCCTACATCAACAAAAAATAAGCCGCCAATTTCATAGAACGAGACCCACATTTCGAAATAATCCGTGAATTTAAAGTTGTGAAATGAGGAATACCCCCCCCCCACCATCCTGTATATTGGACCCTTATTTCGAAACAATGCAATGTTGACGACTTAATACCAATAAAATTTTTATAATTTTAATAGAATATTTGGTACTACTTTCGCTATTCCCCTTCTGGCTTTAACAGCCGATAAGCACACTGTTATCTGTTGGTCACCATGTGAACTACCATCCCCACCACCTCTCTTAATAGCCATTAAAAGCCGAATTTAAGGCTAGATTAGAATTATATTACGCGCCTTTTTCACTAGTATCGGACCGTGACGTCATCTCAACCCTAACCACTCACCTATTCCTGGCAAATAAACATCGATTAATCGTACTTTCTTTCGAAATGATTAATTTTGAAAATCCCGCGTCTCCCCCACCCTTGCATCTATCAAATATTACTTTTCATCGAAATGTTATAATTTTTTGAATTATTAGTATTTTACTATATATTACCAAGAGATAGGATTTATTTAATTGAAGATGATTTATCTAATTGTAGGGGAGAGCGGGGTTGGTTGGCAACAGTTTTCACTTTTTTTATTGTTGAGTCGTTCCAGTTAATATAATCCCAATGGGGCTGAGACCACTGTAAACTCCAAGTATTAGAGTACTTAAAGTATTTAAAGTATTGTCCTGGTTACGTGAGTGTAGATCCACAGGTGAGACAGTAGCATTTGATGAAAGCTATGTTTAATAAGCAGTCCGCTGAGCTTAATGAGAAAATAATCAGCAATTTGTCTTCTGAAATGAATGGGTTATATGACAAATTTTTACCAGCCTCAATTCTAATTTGTCTGCTGGAATAAATGGGTTAAATGAAAAATTGGCTATTTGGTTGCCGGCCAGTCGGCTGAGATAAATGTTAGGCTAACCAACCTGTCTGATGAAATTAATGACAAATTGAACAGCCTATTGGCTGATGTAAATGACAAGTTTACCAACTTGTCTAGTGATGTTAATGTGCTTAATGACAAGTTGAGTAACTTGTCAGATAAGATGAATGGCAGGTTGGCCAACAAGAAGCGAGGGCTGTTGCATTTGAGGAGTAATCTTTGAGCTAGAAAGATTAAAACGGCTGCTAAATAAAGGGGCCCAGGTGTTGTAGGCAGAGTTCGGCACTATCCGAGAAAAAAAGTAAAATTTACAGATACAAGTTACGGATACTTTTTTATTCAGATACTGTACTCGAATTCCTCCAATATTTTCAAATGGATCCAAGTACTTCTCGTATCCATCAGCAGGGATACCCGAGTATCCGTGAGTACTAAGGTATTTAGTTAATTTTTACGGATACTATTTCGGATACTTCTCCTTTTGGGGCTGGGAATGTTTATAATTCTATCATTAAAATATTCGGTACTACTTTCGCTATTCCCCTTCTGGCTTTGACAGCTGATAAACACACTGCTATCTGTTGGTCACCATGCGAACTACTAGGACCGCCATCTTTCTCCTATTGCCCCTCCTGTTTGAAAAATAACCGTCTTACCTCAGCATTACGTCATTTTTACGTCACACACTATCTCACCCCATTCAAAAAACCAGCGTCTCCCCACCTTTTGCTCCATCATACGACACTTTCTATCCATTTCACCGACTATTTCGAAGAATCAGTATTTCAAACTGTATTCGGAGTCGCTGAATAATTCAAACCTATACCATAACATCCTTTTTTATTTAACAATTCATTTTTAAAAACCACTTCGATCACTTTTTTAATAATAAACCCTAGACGTTCCATGAACATGAAAAATGGGAAAAAATTCATATTAAACATTATTTTTAAAAACCACTTCGATCACTTATTTAATAATAAACCCTTGACATTCTATGAACATGAAGGAAGTTATAAAAATTATAAACTGACATCCTTTCATGTATGTCAATGTATGATTTTTATTTCTTCTTTCAAATATAAATATTACTCACAAAATAGGTTGCTTCATATTGTGAAAAATAACAGTAGGGGAGAGTGGGGTTGGTTGGCAACATTTTTCACTTTTTTTATTGTTGAGTCATTCCTGTTAATATAATCCCAATAGGTTTTATACCACTGTAAACTCCAAGTATTAGAGTACTTAAAGTATTTTTTTCACAACATAATATTTAATACTAAGATCATAGAAAATTGAAGAATTCGTCAATCCAGAGTATGCCAATTAACCCCCTATGTGGGGCAGGTTGGCCTAGAAGGTGGGGTTGTTTAGCTATCTCATTCAAGTACTGCCTGACACATAGTATTGTAATTAAAAGCTGCACTATAATGGTATATTAATTTTGAAACGGTTTTACACAGCTTTTAAGGGAAAATAGAATGACAATAGAAGAAGATAGAAATTTAGACTGTCGTCACTTTTTGCATAAGAAAAATTGCTCTCATCTTCCTCGCTGGAACTAAAGACAATTGGTAGTTTCACCTTTGATTATGTTTACCTTGCTATGCGAATTGCTACTGTGCAAAAAAAAAAAAAGTTGAAGAGAGCCAACTAACCCCACAGGAGAGATCATATGAAAGATGATTGCCAGGACAGGGGTGAACAATCAAACAAGAAACTGGTTACTCGAAAGGTTAGGTTTTTCAAAGGAGTTTGGGGCTATGTGAATAGAATCGGAGTCAAATGTTTTTCCATGCCTTTAAACCAACTTTACTGAAAATATAAAAATTTACTTACATGTTGTAAAATCAATCAATGAAGCACACTCTTATCTACCCTGTTAGCATCGGATTGAAAACTCAGGACAATGTCGAGCGGATCACATGGTACAATGGTGGGGCCTTCACAACAGGTGTGACGGAAACTATAATCCAGTGGCCAACCTACCCCTTTGGGGTTAGTTGGCACAGGGGATAGGTTGGCCATTGGCTTACTCTTCAACTTTTTTTTGACGCAGTAGCAATTCGCAAAAGGAAGGTAAACATAATCAAAGGTGAAACTACCAATTGTACTTATGATTGTTCATGGATTTTTCATGTTCATGGAACGTCTAGGGTTTATTATTAAAAAAGTGATCGAAGTGGTTTTTAAAAATGAATTGTTAAATAAAAAAGGATGTTATGGTATAGGTTTGAATTATTCAGCGACTCCGAATACAGTTTGAAATACTGATTCTTCGAAATAGTCGGTGAAATGGATAGAAAGTGTCGTATGATGGAGCAAAACGTGGGGAGACGCTGGTTTTTTGAATGGGGTGAGATAGTGTGTGACGTAAAAATGACGTAATGCTGAGGTAAGACGGTTATTTTTCAAACAGGAGGGGCAATAGGAGAAAGATGGCGGTCCTAGTAGTTCGCATGGTGACCAACAGATAGCAGTGTGTTTATCAGCTGTCAAAGCCAGAAGGGGAATAGCGAAAGTAGTACCGAATATTTTAATGATAGAATTATAAACATTCCCAGCCCCAAAAGGAGAAGTATCCGAAATAGTATCCGTAAAAATTAACTAAATACCTTAGTACTCACGGATACTCGGGTATCCCTGCTGATGGATACGAGAAGTACTTGGATCCATTTGAAAATATTGGAGGAATTCGAGTACAGTATCTGAATAAAAAAGTATCCGTAACTTGTATCTGTAAATTTTACTTTTTTTCTCGGATAGTGCCGAACTCTGCCTACAACACCTGGGCCCCTTTATTTAGCAGCCGTTTTAATCTTTCTAGCTCAAAGATTACTCCTCAAATGCAACAGCCCTCGCTTCTTGTTGGCCAACCTGCCATTCATCTTATCTGACAAGTTACTCAACTTGTCATTAAGCACATTAACATCACTAGACAAGTTGGTAAACTTGTCATTTACATCAGGCAATAGGCTGTTCAATTTGTCATTAATTTCATCAGACAGGTTGGTTAGCCTAACATTTATCTCAGCCGACTGGCCGGCAACCAAATCATTTATTTGGGCTGACTGGCTAGCCAATTTTTCATTTAACCCATTTATTCCAGCAGACAAATTAGAATTGAGGCTGGTAAAAATTTGTCATATAACCCATTCATTTCAGAAGACAAATTGCTGATTATTTTCTCATTAAGCTCAGCGGACTGCTTATTAAACATAGCTTTCATCAAATTCTACTGTCTCACCTGTGGATCTACACTCACGTAACCAGGACAATAAGAACTCTTAGTTCGTTCCAACAATGCTAAACCATATGTTTTATAGTTTTTGTTTAACATTACAATATCTAGGAATACCTTAATATCTTCTATTTAATTAAACATCACCTTATAAGATTGAAGAAGCCAAGTAGGTATAAACAAACCAACACTTAAAAGTTGGTTAGCACATGCCCGATGGAGCACTGTTTCATTTTCTTTTTCATACTTCATAATACATCTTTCTAAAACCCTCCATAACATTTCAGTTGCATTTGATTCGGTAATAATAATATCTGAAATAATTTTTAAAATTTAATTTATAATACTAGAAAATAAAAAATAAATATATATGACAACAAATTAAGTGCAGTGCGAGCATCACACAACTTTCACTATCCTTCATTTTTGACTAAAAATAGACAATTTTTTGAAAATGGTATACTTAAGTGCTACCGGAGAGGAAACACTAAACTTCATTTTATTTATCAATGAAAATGGTGTTTTTTAAAATGGAAAGTGGGCTCATGAATTCAATGGTGTACCAAGAATGAAATTGGCCCCATTTACTCGTGCACTCCTTTATATGTACATTTGTTCATATAAATATTTTTTAAGAAATTATAGAAATACTAATAGAGTTTTAGACAGAACATTCATGTTTTTCGATGGAATTTCATAAATAAGGATCGATGAAAAGAATTCATAACGGTCATTAATAAATTGGAACTAAATTTTCTATTTTGAGTACCTTAGTATTTTTTTAGATAACGACATTGATATTTTATTCTTTTCAGGCAGGGAAATTTATTAGTGCTTTATTTATTTAAATCAATAGTTTATGTAAGTTCCAACAAAATCTTGAAACATGCCGCCTCTTTTTGCATGTGTGTTGTTAACTGTTAATGAGCAGTTGTTAAAGGGGTACTTACTACCATTGATTTATTAAGAATCGCCTTATGTTTTTTTTCAATCGATAATATATTGAGCAGCATGCACTTAGCCTTCTCTCTTGTCTTCTTTCTAAACAGTTCTCTTTGTTTTTGAATTTTAAAAGAAAGGAAAAAGGTTATTTGTAATTTTGTAAGTTTTGATTTAGTATTAAGACAGTTGTGATTACTACCATGAAATTAATAGTTTTTTGAATGATCTGAAATTAGAAATTGTTATTTTCTTGATACTCCAATATTTCATTACAGCGACCTTTTACCATATTATGAATAACATAGTTTTATTTCTTAAATTCTAAGCTTTCCCATGATATATTTTACATGCATATTACTATTAATTTTATTAGAAAATGAAATTTTCGTTTTGGAAAAAAAAAATTTTATTAGATTATGAAATCTTTTTGTATTTTATATTTAGCCATTTCTTGTTACTAGAGATAACAAGGGACAAATATTTATTCAAAATATATATACAGAATTAAATGTTCTTTGTAGGAAGATTTTCTTCTCATAATGTACCTTTGAATTTGTTTAAATGGAGAAATTAACTGTCTCTCATTATGCCTAGTAATAAGAAATGACTAAATATGAAAGAATTTGAATAACATATACAGGAGAAATTGTCCACAAGAGGAAAATTGAAATAATATTTAGTTTATTAAGTCGTAAAATGTATATATGCCCGAACAATTGAACATACAGTTTATACATAAAACATATGAGGTATGTTCCAACAACCACTTAAAAAACGTTGACAACTCTTTCATATGCTCAGTATTTTATTAACAGCCCATTGTTTGCAAGTAATTTACTCAAATTACTTGCATGCGGAAGAGTTATCTACTTTTTTAAGTGCTTGTTACAGTTTTGCTATTTAACAGTAACTAAATTTCATAACAACTAAATAGAGAATTAAAATTAGACACCATGATGTGTTATGTTATGCAATGCCTTGTCAATGATAAAATTAAAAATATTTTATTAGTTAGTGAGTGAATATTTAAAGCTGTTTTTTTACTTTCAACTACCTATATATGAAATATGTAGTAAGGAAAAGTATTGCGATTGTGAATAATTTCGACTTCGAGTTTTCAAAGGAGATAAACGTTTTGGGGTCCCCTGAGTCCAAATAACCAAGTCCCCCTATTTAGTGAGATTCCTACTCACTAAAAAAACACCTCCCTATTCTTCAATGCCACCCCACGGAACCACTGTCAGGCATTACTTTACGGGGGGACAGGGGGGCCTAGTGGCTAAATGCCTACTTCTTCATATATTAGTGTTCTTCCATAGTGATTTCTGCCATTTATCCCTCATAGGTTTCTAATTTAACTAGGTTGATAAGTGAAAGTAGTGTGTTGCATGCATCGCACCACTTTCCGTCTTCAGGAATGAATTCTATATAAATAGAGTTAGCCATACAATATACCAAATTATAAGCCATACATTTTATAACAATAGAGATAGAAATGTAATAATAATAGTATAGTTAATAATATTAAAAGGTCCATTAACCATGAAATTACTACTATGAATTAATACTATGATTACTACCATGAAATTAATAGTTTTTTGAATGATCTGAAATTAGAAATTGTTATTTTCTTGATACTCCAATATTTCATTACAGCGACCTTTTACCATATTATGAATAACATAGTTTTATTTCTTAAATTCTAAGCTTTCCCATGATATATTTTACATGCATATTACTATTAATTTTATTAGAAAATGAAATTTTCGTTTTGGAAAAAAAAAATTTTATTAGATTATGAAATCTTTTTGTATTTTATATTTAGCCATTTCTTGTTACTAGAGATAACAAGGGACAAATATTTATTCAAAATATATATACAGAATTAAATGTTCTTTGTAGGAAGATTTTCTTCTCATAATGTACCTTTGAATTTGTTTAAATGGAGAAATTAACTGTCTCTCATTATGCCTAGTAATAAGAAATGACCAAATATGAAAGAATTTGAATAACATATACAGGAGAAATTGTCCACAAGAGGAAAATTGAAATAATATTTAGTTTATTAAGTCGTAAAATGTATATATGCCCGAACAATTGAACATACAGTTTATACATAAAACATATGAGGTATGTTCCAACAACCACTTAAAAACGTTGACAACTCTTTCATATGCTCAGTATTTTACTAACAGCCCATTGTTTGCAAGTAATTTACTCAAATTACTTGCATGCGGAAGAGTTATCTACTTTTTTAAGTGCTTGTTACAGTTTTGCTATTTAACAGTAACTAAATTTCATAACAACTAAATAGAGAATTAAAATTAGACACCATGATGTGTTATGTTATGCAATGCCTTGTCAATGATAAAATTAAAAATATTTTATTAGTTAGTGAGTGAATATTTAAAGCTGTTTTTTTACTTTCAACTACCTATATATGAAATATGTAGTAAGGAAAAGTATTGCGATTGTGAATAATTTCGACTTCGAGTTTTCAAAGGAGATAAACGTTTTGGGGTCCCCTGAGTCCAAATAACCAAGTCCCCCTATTTAGTGAGATTCCTACTCACTAAAAAAACACCTCCCTATTCTTCAATGCCACCCCACGGAACCACTGTCAGGCATTACTTTACGGGGGGACAGGGGGGCCTAGTGGCTAAATGCCTACTTCTTCATATATTAGTGTTCTTCCATAGTGATTTCTGCCATTTATCCCTCATAGGTTTCTAATTTAACTAGGTTGATAAGTGAAAGTAGTGTGTTGCATGCATCGCACCACTTTCCGTCTTCAGGAATTAATTCTATATAAATAGAGTTAGCCATACAATATACCAAATTATAAGCCATACATTTTATAACAATAGAGATAGAAATGTAATAATAATAGTATAGTTAATAATATTAAAAGGTCCATTAACTATAGGATAATTTTATGTGAATATACTATACTTACTATTAGAATAACAGACTTTAACTAAATAATACCTATGCAGTATAATCAACTATAACTACAGATAACTTTGGGTTATGTATAAATTAGTAATGTAAAGCTATCGATAGTTTTAAACTATCGAAAGTTTTTTAACTATCGATAATACTATAATGCTAAATGCCATTGTCCCTCGAACAATTTCAGCAAATTTAAGGTGGCGTCCCCTCTCAACAAAGGTGGACACTTATTTGTAAACCTAATATTAAAAAATATATTTAATGTTAGATGAAGATAAAAGTTTTTCTATTAAATAGAAACTAAAAAACACAAATTAAGTTGAGTTCCCTTCATTAAACCATCTCACTATACCACTTCATATCTTCTTCATAAAAATTTTCAAGCAAGACAGTATTTTAACAGCATTTTTAATAGCAAAATAGAAATAAGCCATAAGTAGAAAAGATAATTAAACAAGCAAGTATTAAATAAAAATAATAATATTAATTTATACCATCAATTTCGTTCCCTTTCAGCCACTGCCAGGATATTGATTGTTCAGAGAGAGCTGCACAACTAGCAGTGAAATCTTGAATACAAGGCGCACAAGAAAGTTTGCACATGTTAGCTAGACGAAGGGCTGTTTTATATTTCTTTTGGGTAACACATAATGCAATTACCTCTTCTTGAGAAGCATCTGAAACACATAAAAAGTAACATATAATAAATTGTTGTGTCAGAAGAAAGGTAATTTACGCTTATGTTTTAAAATAAATATTAATATAATTTTATTTAGACAGCTTTTACTAATAGACCAAGAGCCCATTAGAAAAAAATCTATATCTGATGAAAATTTCTATAGTGATTTTTAAAAACTTTCTAGTAGTAACGTTAAAAGAATGACAGTCTTTAAATCAGATCATGGCTACCCATACAATGGCAACCTCCAGAAATGTAAAATTTTGGATTTTTTCAGTTTTTGCATAGAACTCCAAACCAATTCATCGCACAGAAAATCGTATTATCTTTAAAATAAAGGAGAATAACATTTCACATGGAATAACTTACTTTCAGTTAATATTCATTCATTTCGCCAAAATAAACTATCAAACTTGAAATCAGTTAAGCCATTTCACAAAAAAAGACTAATTGGTCTAGTTACTCGCTCCTTATATATAGTCGTAAAAGGAATGTTCTGGAGTGGTCTAGACCCCCGTGAAATCATTTAGGCCTTGAACTAGTCCTCTGACAATCCGCTCAAACCGGTAGTTCATTCCAACAAAAGGTCTGGAATTCCAAACCATATGTGTTTTTTTATTTATTATCGATTTAACGTTACAATATATTAACTATATTTCAATATTTAATCAAATACATAAATTATACAGATATAAAACCTACACAGGGTTATGTACAGTTATAATAACAATCTCCCAAAGAAAACAATTTCAAAATTTAAAGAACAATATTACTATTTAGAGATATTCAAGAGACTAGAAAGCATACTTAATGCAATATATATGCGCAACATACAACTTTCACTTAAGAACTTAATTAGATTAGAAATTGACGTTTTTTGATACTACATAAAGCCATTCTTCTACTTCACACATTTTTTCACATTTATATGCTAATATTTGTATATCTCCATAAGTTATAGAGTATTTGTATTGCAAAACTTTAAAGTTCTCAGTACTTTTCGATTCATTATTGCTTATTTCTTTTTTTAAGGGACCTAATTTCATCAACAGTTGGGTTTTTTTTACTGCTTGCTTGTTTTTTACTGCGAGTTGCTTTTAGTAAATATAACGTGAAGGTGAATCGATAGGCCTTGTAGTAAAGTTTGTCTCTTAAGCCTTTCTGGAAACCGAGAAAGATTAAAAATAATTTAAAACAAGGTGGTTACCCACAATTATGATTAAATTAATTTAAAAAATTGACGTTCATCAAGAGATGCCCAAAAATTGTCCATCTCCCGTACATACTCGCAAAACATGCGAGATCTAGGGAGAGGTGTCAGTGAAGAGGAAGGATTTGGCACCGCTTGGAAGCGAGCTCCATGGTGTAGTGGTTAGCATACCGCGCATGTCATGTGGAAGACCCGGGTTCGACTCCCGGCGGAGCCAAATCTTTTCTCTTCAAAAAATAAATTATTTAAACTTAATAAAGATTATCTTATACTATATTTTTTTCATATCTTAAATACTTTAAATAATGTGAGCATCACTTATTTACTCTCTAAAGAAAAATAAAATTTTTTATTGTTAAATAAAGTTTTTATAGATAATACGGGAATGCAAGCAAGATGGAGTATTATCCATCGCGTCTGATTTTATAATTCTCTATTTGGTTGTTGAAAACTTCATTTAGTTACCATGGAAACAAGTAATTTTTATTAAATGCATATCAATTGAAATAAGTTGATAATTCTATTCCATGAACAGCACATCTTTACTTATTAACAGTGGTTTGTCATTAAAGGCGTACTGCACGTGCATGAGTTCAACTTGTTTTAAGAGTTGTCAGAACATTTTTCTTTTTTTCTCCTTTATTTGTTTCTCGATTTTATTAACATTTCGTATTAATTCATACCTGATTTTTAGGAATAATGAGAGACAGTTAATTTCTCCATATAAAATAAATCAAAGGTACTTTGTAGGAAAAACAAAATATCTTCCTTCGCCATTTTAGCCCCCTCAGAACATTGCTATGATTATAAAACTTACCTGATTTCAAAGAATTCTTGATTCTTATTAAACAGGGCGTTTTTGATCAAAATTGCTGTAGCCAATTTTGAGTAAATTGAAAAAAAAAAAACACGCAAAAATGAGACAAAATTTATTAGATGAAGTGCCCCTCCGTATGACCAATTTTGATGAAATTTTGGATGTCACATTGCGGGCATTTATAAATATCAAATAGCCACTTTGATCAAAATTGTTACAGCTGTAGTTGAGAAATTCAGAAAAAAACAACGTAAAAATAAGACAAAATTTATTAAATAAAGTGCCCCCACAGTTTGACCAATTTTGATGAAATTTTTGCTATCATACTGCAGGCATATGTATACACCAAATCCCAATTTCAGATTTGTATGATTTATATTTTTGAGCTAGTCTCTTCACATACACGTACCCACATAGACCATTTCGTCGTAGGACTTGGTTATTTGGACTCAGGGGACCCCAAAACGTGTATGTCCGTTGAAAACCTGGTATAGAAATTTTTTACAACCCGAATATTTTTCCTTACAACACTCGTGGCCAAAAAAACCGGCACACCTAGATTTTTGCAAATATCTTTTTGTTGGATCAAAATAAACTTCCCAATTTTTTTCCCAGCAAAGTAAATACCGGATGCTTTAAGAGACACAAGGAAGATTAAGAAAAAATGACATAAAAAAAAAAAAAAAAAAAAAAAAAAAAAAAAAAAAAAAAAAAAAAAAAAAAAAAAAGCAACCTCAGTACCAGGTATTCCCTCCACAGGCTCTGATGACTGCTTCAACCCTTCTCGGTATGGATTGGATGAGGATAGCTAGCCGTTCCTGGGGTAAAGCCTCCCACTCTTCCACTAGCGCTGTCGTTAGTAATTGGAGGTTTTGGCTGCCGTCGGACCTACCTCCCTAACTGGTCCCATAGCTGTTCTATAGGGTTCAGGTCTGGGCTTCGAGCTGGCAGAGTACGAATGCTGACCTCATGAAGGTACGCTTGCATGACATAAGCTGTCTGTGGCAGGGGATTATCTTGCATTAGGCACAAATTATGCCTTTCAAATGAAAGGCTTGAAAGGCATCACGTATTCTTCTATAACCTCCGTGATATACAAAGTTGCATTGAGCGACGGTCTGTTGAACACGTGGAGGTCTGTCCTCGCTTGTGATATGATGCCTCCCCACACCATAACAGACCTACATTCGAAACTCACCTTTCCAGCAATGTTGCACTGGCTCTACCTCTCTCCCCTTCTCCATACTCTTACTCGGCCATCCTGAGTATACAGGTTAAACTTTGACTCGACGCTGAACATAATGGAGGCCCAATCAGGCTCAGTCCAGTTAGCATAATCTTGGAAAAATTTAAGACATGCATTTCAGTGAGCTGCCGTCAACTGACCACCAGCAGCTGGGACCCTGGAGATGCAAGTTAACTTCGGCAAGTCTTCTCCTTGTTGTTCGTACACTCACCTTCACCTGGTGAGCAATACTCAGCAGACAAGCGGTTTCTACTGCTGTCTGTATGTCGGTTTCTTAACGTTTGCATCATGATGAAACGGTAATCTGCGGGCTCAGTCCTTCAGGGGCGTCCTGGTCCTGGCCTCCTCGCAGAGTCCTACCTCGAACCGTTGTTTCCGGTAGGCCTAACGTCCTGACCATGTAACGTTGGCTTCTACCTTCTTCCACCAACGCAATTATGCTCGCAACTGTCGTCGCTTCTAAAAAAATTTTATTAAAAAAAAAATAGATCAAGTAACAACCACAAACAAAAAAGAACAACAGAAAAGCACTTGGAAGAAAACATATAACATTAAAGTCGCATATACGTACTGATGCAGTATTGTTTAGGAATTCTAATCTGTTGATTCTTTATTATGGAGGATTATTGACATATAATATATCATGACACATAATATAATAAGGTAGCTATTAAGCTAGGATGCGTTATACCTACGTTAAGATACATTTATTGCTAAAAAGGTAGGTGTTCCGGCTTTTTTGGCTGCGAGTGTATGTATTTTATATATAGTTGGAAAAGGCTTGGTGGTTGTCTTTTTTACTGAGCTGAAGGTGGCAACAGTTATTCTGGATTTGGGTATTGAACTTGGGCCGAAAGATGCATTGGAGTAGGTGAATGTTTAGTCCTGATTTAATTGGCAGGAGTCGGTTGTATCTTCTGAACTTCACAAAAAATACCACATATTTTATGTACTATGCTAACTATTGTTCAGCAACAAAGCAGGATATTTTGAAGCTTCTTTGTTATTTTTACCCGATATCCTTAAGCTGCTTCCCCAGGTTGCTCTGTCTGAACATTTCTTGCTCTGCTATACCAACCATCAGTAGCTGAATGCACTAGTATGATAAACTTGTGGCGAATCCATGATTAATACAGTAGATCTGGAAAATTGAAGTGTTGTCGGAAAAGAGGACTGGAAGAGAACCATGACTTGCAATAATATCTTATAAGACAATTATTCATAAGCTGATAGGTGCTACTTTCATAAATGTTATTTCACCCCACTTTGAGTTTGCATCGATAAACACTACAAAAACCGGCCTTTTAAGGGTGGAAATGCATGCTAGTGGAATTGAATCTCATGACAGACAGTCAATATTGTTAATTTAATTTTCATGTTTGAAGCAAACTGAATAAAAGAATCCTGATAGCGGATAATGTCAAAGCAGGAAAAGCTTTATTATGGTGAAATATTCTAGTAAGAGCTTGATTATCTGTAATTAGAAGAAAGCGATATCATATCACAGAAATAACTGTAATCAAAATCGATGGCTACAGCCTTGCTGCATCAGTGACTGAACAGGAATCATAAGCAATGGGCATCTCAATACCTCCTTTTGAGAGGCTCAACAGGGCAGCCGCACCATAATAGGACTTGCATAAGTCAAGAGGTAGGTTGTGGTCTAAATCCACAATGACTCAATCACTGCACATTTCTGCTTGAAGTTTCTTGAAGGCTGATTCAAATTTGCTAGAGTGAATATCTAAGGTTTGGTCTTTCTCATGAGACAGTACAGAGGTCATGTAATTTTGTATAAGTTTGGTACAAATCTTGAGTAAAAAGTCACTATGCCTAAAAATCGTAGAATTTTGTTTGGTTTAGAAGGTAAAGGCATGTACAGTTCATTAAAAAAGTTTGGGGACTAATTTTTTTTTTTGTGACTTTTTTTTAATAACAATGTCTTTTTATTGAACTTACAAATTACAAATTACATTCTCGACATGTAATATTGGTCAACGACCATCAGAGGTTGAGAAAGCGGCACATATCATATTAACTAATGTAGAACTAGCAATAATATAATAATTGTAACAGTGAATATGTCATATAAATTATTAACCTGAGTACAATATTCTTTACATTATAATCAGACGATATCAATAATCAAACAGGAACAATAGACAAACAAATAAAAATAGAATAAATACAGTAATACTTCTAATTCTAATTCTAATACTTATAATATTATGATTCATCTTTTAAATTTAACACTCAGAATATATAAAATAATCATAAAAATAAGTAAATCAAATGGTCCCAACAAAACATTAGCTAAAGACAAATCACGAGAACAACAACATTAATTAATAAACAATGAACCCATATATATATATATATATATATATATATATATATACACACACACACATACAACACGCATATATATTCTATTTACCCATTATATCTATATTTCCAAGCCTCTTTAGTATATCCTAATAGTTTAGGCCAACACTCTCCATTTAAGTATTCTATTATGAGTTAATAGAATACTTAAATGGAGCTCTACTCAAGACCGAATAACAGAACCATCTTATCCTAAACTCCTTCAACACAGGACATGTTGCTATAAAATGTACAATATCCCCCCTCTCCTTCATATTGCATTATGTACAATACCTGATACCTTCTCCGTGCTGATAGTGCCTTCTATGGTTAAGATATAAGACCTCTCCTCTCAGCTTGATTATCCAACTTATGTCAGATGTGGAATAAGAATCATTCACATAAGAAACCGCTTCACTTAAATGGTGGTTCAAATCCTTATAAATTACAGATTCTTCGGAGGCTATACTTAACATAACTTGTTCTTGCAAAATTTCATTTTCAATGCTATTAGTTAAATTATGAAAAATTGTTGGCCATATACTAATATTGTTTGAATGTAGTATTCGTGTATTTACTTGATATATCTGCAGTAGTAAATTTATATTTTAAACCAGTATACATTCCTCTCTATTGTTTTAAAAGCAAGAATATTTGTAAGGCGATTTTGTGAATTAATAACTTTCAGAATGAACTTGAAGTGTGCTTTTAGGGTATGGATATAAATAGGGCTTAAGTTGGTCTATGTTGATAATACATAATTTGGTGTGTTTGTGGAGATGTTAAATGTCAGTAGTTTCTCAACAGTATCATACCTTTGGCCACCCCAAATCTGAGATCCATAACATAGTATACTTCTGCATACTGTATTAAAAATGTTTATTTTTGAAGTAAGAGGGACATCGTTATTTTTTATAATATTAGACCGCAGTGAGTTTATTCCTGCCTTTGCTGCAGGCAAGCCTTAGCTTAAAATGCAACTCCAGTGATAGTCTTGGGGTCAGGGTAATTCCCAAATATTTATAACTTCCCTTAATTTCAATATCACTTCCTCCCAATTTCCCCTTCTCTAGCTTAGAAAGCGTTCCTCCATTTCTAAATAATAATATACTTGATTTGGCAAGGTTTGTTTTCAAGTTTCAGATAGTGACATATTTTTCTAGCTGGTTAATCAATAGTTGAAGCCCTGTTGGATCTGAAGATAGTAGAACTATATCATCCGCAAATGCTAATATGTTAGCTCTTACGTCATTTACCACAATTCCACCCTCCAGATTATCCTCAATATCATTTAAAAATAAGGAAAACAATAATGGCGACAGCACTCCACCCTGTTTCAGTCCCATTTTCATTTCAAATTCATTGGATAAACCTTCCTTATTCCAGACTCAACCATAAGTGTTTTCATGCAGCGCACTTATTATTTTAACAACTTGAGTTGAAATCCCTAATTCATTCAGTTTGAAAAACAAGGAATATCTATCGATCCTATCAAATGCAGCTGATAAATCGACGAAAAAAGCATAAACTTTTTGCCCTTCCATGCTGAGTTTACAATGAATTATACTTATTGGGTTAAAAATATTATCTATTGTTGAGTATGATTTCCGGAAGCCTGCTTGAAATTCTTTTGAAATGCTTCTATTGTTAACCCACTCTGTCAGTCTTTTTAAAATTAATCCTGAGAATATTTTAGATATTGTATTTTCAAAAACAATGCCTCTATAATTAGCAACATTTGTAATATCTCCATTTTTATGAATTGGGAAAATAATTAATTTATTAAAACTAGAAGAAACTCTACCTTTACAAAAAAACTTATTATAATGATGTAGCAATTCAGTGATAAAACATTCTGGCGCATTTTTAAAAAATTCGTAGGGGATTCGATCTATGCCAGCAGCTTTATTATTTTTTACATTATTGAGAACCACATTAAGCTCAGCAAAAGTGAAGGGTGCATCAAGAAATTCATCACATATATTTATAATACTCGGCATCAATCCCCCACCCTCTCCCCTGGCCCGGGAAACCTCGTATAGTCTACAAGGCGAGGAAGGGTAGGACCAATTAAAAAAAAAAAATCATCACATATCTCAGGTTCAGCGTACTGTATCCTGTAAGCACTTATAGGTGGGTTATAAAGATCGCAGAAGTTATAAAGATCAAGCCAGTTGTTCATCATAATCCCTCCACCGGCAGTTCCCCTACTGTTTAATCTTAAACTTCTAACAGCCGACCAAAACTCTTTTACATCTCTACTTTTCCTTATTTCATTTATTTTGAGTGTAAAATAATCTTTTTTGCTTCTTTGCAAACTATTTTATACAATTTATTCATCTGTAAATAATTATGTTTAGCATTTACTGTATTATTCTTCCTAAATAGCTTCAAAGCTTTAAAAGAGTTATTTCTAGCAATGGCACACCTTTTATTGAACCACATTTTATTAAACCCTTTTTTCTTTTAATATGCATATTGGGTTTATTAGAAGATCTTAAAATAACATTACGCAATGTATCTATATCTTTAATTTCACCTGTTTTTTCCTGAACACTTAAATTTTCTTCAATTTTTTGTTTATACTTAATTTTATCTTGTAAGTACCAATTAAGTTTAGGCAAAATCAGTATAAAATTTTCATTATCTATTTCTTCTTCTATACAATAAAATACGCAATGAGCCATGTGATCAGAATATATTTGTTGGTCCAATATAAAACTATCAACATGATTTAGAATTTCCCTTGAAACGCAACAATAATCAATTCTAGAGCATCCTAAGCTGCTAATAAATGGGTATTCTCAATTAATGTCATTTTTTATTCTACTATTTATTATAACCATGTCATGATTATCTAATAGTTCTAACATTTTTTTCCCCCAATCATTAAATGTTAAATCTTTAGATTTTCTCTCTCTGTGAATAGAAGGGTTATCAATTGAAACATCCTCTGGAAGAACTTGAACATTTGACATTCTACAATTCATGTCCCCAATAAAAACAAAATTGGCATTGGAACAGTCAGAAAAAACATTACATAGTTTCGCAAAATCACTATCCCAATTATTCATCTTAATATATACCGGTAATATATATACTTGTTTTCCCTTACATTTTAAATCCATTGCAACAAATTCAGATTTTTCAGAAAACTTAAAATATTTACGAACAATACCACACTTTTTAATTCCATAAATAGTTCCCTAAATTTTACAGATCTTATTGCAGGTATCCATTTGACATCGTACTCGGCGAAAAAATTACAATATGATGAGATATCTTTTGTTTCAACGTGCGTTTCAAATAACAAAAAAATATCCATTTCATTTATATAACTACAAAAACTATTATTAGATTTCTTATTATTTAAACCATTTACATTATAACTTAAAATCTCAATTTTATAATTTCTTTCTTTAGTCTTTAATTCATATTTGCATAGGTTACTGAGATGTTTTCTTCCGAAATCGAAAAGCATCTAACTGTTCATTTGTTCTTCTTTTTAAGATGTTAACTTCCTCACGTTGGTCATTTCCAGGTAGAACATTCAGTGTGTTAGTTGCCTTTGTCAATATGGATTGAAGTTCTTCAGCTTTGTACAAATTTCCTCTAAATTTTATTTTATTTTTAAAAATAATAGTATCTTTGTCAATTTCTTGAACTATTTTTAGAACTTTCTGTAGCTCTCTTCTTTCCTGCCTGTCCAAATAAGTCCTATTGTGGGCAATAGAAATCTTTTCATTCTTTAATTTATCTCTCCCCTTGAACAATTTCCTTTTTTCTCTGTAAGTAGACATTTTTATAATTATAGGACGTGGTCCCTGTACCCCTCTGCCAATTCTTCAACATTCTGTAACTTTTTCCTCTGATATGTTTATTTCAGTTATTTCAAATATTTTTTAACGGTATTATGTATAATTTCCGGGTGTTCATCAAGCGGTTCTGGAAATTTAAAGATAAGTACATTGTTCTTTATAATTTCCCTGTTAAGTCTATTAATTTGCATTTCCTGCATTGACACTATTTTTTCGAGTTCTGTATTTTTACTTTCACTTACCTATATATGAAATATATAGTAAGTGGAAGTATTGCGATCGTGAAAAATTTCGACTTCCGGTTTTCAACGGAAATACACGTTTTGGGCCCCCCTGAGTCGAAATAACCAAGTCCCGCGAAATGGTCTGTGTGTGTGTGTGTGTGTGTGTGTGTCTGTGTGTGTGTGTGTGAACAGACTAGCTCAAAAACTATAAACCGTGGGAACCTGAAATTGGGTATTTAGTGTAGGTATATGCCCGCGATGTGACAGCAAAAATTTCATAAAAATTGCTCAAAGGGAGGGGGTACTTTATTTAATAACTTTTTACGTTTTTTTCGATTTTCTCAAAAACGGCTCTAACGATTTTGATTAAACTGGGTATTTAATCTATTTATATGGCCGAGATATGACTGTAAAAGTTTCATCAAAATTGATTAACCGGAGGGGGGACTTTACTTAATAAATTTTGTATAATTTTCACGTGTTTTTTTTATTTACTCAAAAACGGCTTTAACGATTTTGATCAAACTGGGTATATGATGTATGTATATGCCCGAGATACGACTGTAAAAATTTCATCAAAATTGATCAACCGGAGGGGGGACTTTACTTAATAAATTTTGTATCATTTTCACGTGTTTTTTTATTTATTTAAAAAAGGCTTTAACGATTTTGAAGAAAGTGGGTATTTGATGTATTTATATGCCAAAGATGTGATAGCCAACGTTTCATCAAAATTGGTCAAACGAAGCGGGCACTTTATTTCATTTTTTTTTTTTTTTTCCAATTTTTACCTTTTTTTCGATTATCTCAAAAACGGCTATAACGATTTTTATCAAATTCGTCATGTTTAATGAAAATTAGGTTTTCTTTAATATCAGGTAAGCTTTATCATTATTAAAATGTTCTGAGGGGGCTTTTTTTGGGGGGGGGGGGCCTTTTTGTTTGTTTGTTTCTTTCTTATAAAGTACCTTTGTTTTTGTTTACATGGAGAAATTAAACTGACTCTCGTTACGCCTAAAAATAAGAAATGGCTAAATATGAGATATAATAAAAATAAAGAAAACATAAAGAGGAGAAAAAAAGAAAAATATTCAGTCAACTCATAAAACTCGTTGAGCCCACGCATGCGGAGTACGCCTTTAATGACAGACAATTGTTCATAATTAAAGCCGTTCTGTTCATTTGAGAAGTGGCAATTAACAAAACGCATTAATTTCTAATTTAAATAAGTTGGTAAGTGAAAGTTGTGTGTTGCTAGCACGCACCAGATTTTTTAGTTGTATATTTTGAAACTCTTCCATTAGTTGAGTAAATGCTAGCGACATTTTACTAAGATTATTGTTTATTTCTCTGGTTTCCTGAATATTTTTTTTTTTACTTCTTCCAAAATATCATCAAGTGTAGGTGCCATATTTTAAAAGCTCAACTGTACAGATTAATAATAACAAGAAAATAATTAGATAAAAAATTAAAGCGCTGTTACGATTTATTTCTGTAAATGTATAAACAACAGTCCCTTATCTTCTGTGGCAACGGTACTCTATGGGATTATTGTAGGTAAATGTGACTCACCTTGATCTGTGTGAAACTACTGGTTTGCCCCCACTCTACCTTCAGCCAATCTTCCACACAATTTAATTATTTAAGTTGAATGATTATATCACACTGTATCGATATATAGATCTATTTTTTTTTCGAGTTCAGCACTTCTTAACTAAACAAAATAATACGGACCGATCTGTACACTATCGAGGCCAGCCGCAAAAAAAAAAATTGTGACTTAAAACAAGAGATAAAAAAAAAAAAAATTTAATTATTTAATTTTCAACAAAATCCCCTTCTCGTTCTGTAAAATTTTTCTCATACAGCCGCTGGAACGACCTGGAAAAATCTTCTGGAATAGCTTTCAGAGCCTTGGTTACATTCCTATGTATTGCCTCAATTTCTTTAAAACGTCCTCCCTTCATGGTCATCTTCAATTTAGGGAATAAAAAAAAGTCTCCCGGAGCCAAATCTGGTGATTAATTGTGGAGACCAACTTTTGGGCCAAAAAATTGAGTGATTAGTATGAGGAATGGGCTGGTGCATTGTAGTGCAGCAGAAACCAATCACCGGTGCGGTACAATTCCAGTCTCACACGATGAATCCGCTTCAAAAGCTGATCCAGGACACCTTTGTAGAATGGCTTGGAAAAGTGTTTGTTGGAACTGTTGAGTGATTAGTGGCATTATACATTTTGAGATTGTTCCTGATGGTCAGGCAGTGGACTCAAACCTTAATATTAAAAACCTCTTTCTAGATGTAGACAGAGTATGAAATTTTGAACACAAATCACACTGCTTCGGTCAATAGGAACTAAGCCATGTTGAAACAGAATACTGCACCTGCACATCATTCTTGTTTTACCAATAAAGTTATTTGGAACTGCAAGGAGTAAACGTTTTGCCTCCTCTTATGTATAGCTCAGATATTGCGCCATCAGATTATGTTTTTTCTTTATCTAATTTTTTAACTAAAGGATCATAAGGAGGTAAAAAAATTTGATGTGAAGAGTTCTTTCCCTCAAAACCAAATGAATAGTGTCATCAAATTAAATTAGTTGTAGAAAGATTAGGGAAACTTGTAGCACTATAACATATGTAGGTGTTAGGTTCAGTATTGTTAAAGGAAATATTGCAGTTTTTTTCCTTCCCATTTTCAGTGATACGGGGTTTGCCCAGGGCAAGGGATTAATGCCAAGTAGTGAAAAGACCCGCAATTGTTGGGTGTCATGGATACGTGATCATGCTCTATCGCCAGGTTTTCAATCTTAATTTTTCAATTAAGAGTACCCACTTTATTGAGGCTAGATGTGCCCCAGAAGGGTTCTCGGCCCTTGGGACAATCTGTTGTAGAAAATAAAATATATCCTGTCATAATCAGATTTGAACCCAAGACCTTGAATATTGCAGTTTAATGTCCCACTAGAAAGACGGGTGAAATTAGATAAAAACAATGTACTTTACTTTGAAAAGTAGTATTTAAAATATGTAATTTGAAATTAAGCTATACAAATGGGCGTTTGTAACGATAACCAAAAAAAAAATGGTTAATGAATATATACTGAGAATTAATGATTTTTTACCTGGTGAACATCTATCTAAATTATACCGGGCTCCAGACAACTCAAATTCTCTTTGAATATCCTCAATTTCTAAAATTTCTACTGCATCCTACATAAAAAGAACAATAAAAAGGTAATGAATAGGTTTTCAGCAAATTAGTGTAATTTTTGCATTGGTTAAATTCTAAAATTTGTTATTGTACAATTTTATAAATAAATAAATAAATAAATAAATATATATATATATATATATATATATATATATATATATATATATATATATATATATATATACGGGGGGAAAAAAGAAAGAAAAATAAAGGGTTAAGGGAAAAAAAATAAAAATAAATAAAAAGTAAATAAAATATTGGAAAAGAAAAAAAAAAAAAAAATGTAAGATTTTGTAACCGTACGTGTATATGCATGAAAAATTATAATGTAATTTTAGTTTAATTAATGTACGAAATTGTATTGATAAGTATGCTGTGTGTTATAGCAACCCAATGTAATTGGGCAGCACTGTTTTGTTTTGTTTTAAAAAATAAAGCATTTCTCTCTCTACAGAAGGGTTCTGATTAACCAAGGCAATGGGGACCAAGGTTACCTTGGTTAATCGAAATAATCGGTTAATCGGAATCATACCAATACCAACTGAAAATGTAGGTTATTTTTAAATAAAAACCACATATATGCTTAAAAACCTAATAAATATGCATAACAATAATAACAGAAATTATGAAACTATTTTTTAAAAAAGAAATCTTTTACTGTAGTTTGTTTAAATGAGCTTCTATCTTAATGTGTGTTCATTTAACAAATCCATAACTTTGGGGTTCCTTATACCCGGTGAGTTGAGGTCTCTTAGCAAATTACACAACTCTTGATTTGTTGGAGGTTCTTCAGTTGTCTGGCTATCATGTATAACTCGAGGCCATACGTTTTTACAGGAGTCCACGATAATGTGATCGATTTGTTAGGGAAAACTGGGTATGATGGATTGACTTAAAAGGGACAATGAAAAGGTTAAGAGAATATACCAAGTCTAAAAGGAACTGTTTTGAATTGGAGAGAATATTTGTATTCTCTATACTGAGTCGCCAGTGATGATTATAATGTGAGAGACAGAGGTAAGGATGATCTCTCAAAATTTGGATTGAATTCGGCTAGAGGACGATAGATTTCTGTGGAAAAAAGGAAAATAGAGGTTGTGGATATTTTCCCGCTTTTTAATTTAAAAATTTTAATTAATTTAATCTTAAAAAAAATTTAAGAAACTTCATTTCAACAGCAATAAGACAACACTTTTGAAGCCATTCACTCAGGATCCAGCTTTCAGTACCATAGAGAAGCAACAACAGATAAACTGAGTTAAATAGATGTAATTACACATCTTGTTCTACTTCTGTTTTCTTAATAACAGAGTTGCAAATCTGGTAGTATATGGATTCACAATTGGATATTTCTGATTGCACTTTACCAGATTAATTTATCACCGTACCAAGGTATGTGAATTCTTTCACCACTTCCAGCATCTCTTCATTACATAGAATCTGGACATCCTCTTGGGTTCTACCAACTTTAAGAGCTTGACTTTTTGGAGTACATAACTTTTCTTGAATACTATTCTATATACCTATTTTTTTAAGTTCCTCATAGTTGCTCTGGGGTCTCGGCAATGAGTACGTCATATGCATATACTTCAGCTGTATTATGACAGGATATAGGTTCCAGCAGCCCATACGCATATACGTGCTGTAGGTCTTTTGTATATGGAGGTGATTCCGTCCACATATACAAGAAAGGGAAGTGGGGACAGGGAGTAGCCACCTTTACTCCTTTCTCCATTCTGAATACCTCGGATTCCTGGCCTACAACTCCCTTAGGTTCCTTTGTAACTTTGTTGTTAGGTTGACTTTGTACCCCTTACCATCTTCAAGTGGATTTTCTTTGTGTTCAGGGATTCCCAAATTTCTTTTTGAGGCACCGAATTCGAATGCTGCTTTAAGTTCTAGAAATGCCAGATAGATGTTCTGGTCATATTCTTAGGACTTTTCTATTACATTTCTCAATGTAAAAATCTGATCCTGTGTTTGCCGATTTAGTCTAAAAGCTCTTTACTCTTCCTGCAGGTCAGGCTAACCCAGTCGCCTCAACCTGCTCTCAAGAATGGAGGTACGTACTTCATAGAGCAATGGCCTATAATAAGTCTATAATTATGTTCCATGATCCCTTTTTTGTGAATGGGGACTATAACACTACTCCCATTCATGAGAAATGCTTTCATCGTCCAAAAAATTATGAAGAGCTTTTATAAGCTCTGGCCCACCATTCTGAAAGTTTCGATTTAACTGATATCTTCTTAACACCACATACTTTAGTTAAACCTTAAAAATGGTTGTTTTTGATTTTGCCATGGGTCACCCAGATCTTTATCAAAGTTTAAGGTCTTGTAGCCTATTTCCTAGTATATTCTAATATTCGAGAATAGGAACGCACTTAAAAAAGTAACAGCAAACTATGGCCATAAAAGATTTATGGACTACCATAAGGATGGTAAGGCTAGCTTACCCAACGGGCCCGAAAGTTTATTTGAGTGCTTAGTTGTCCAATAAACTTCAGAGTCCATGGGCCTTTCTAAAAGCACTCGTTTAGAAGGATTGAATGGCCCGCTTCTGCATAGATTAACGGAAACTTAACGATGTGATAGAGAAGGACAGCTACCCACTGCCAAGAATAGATAACACCCTTGATGCTCTTGCTAGATTCAGGCTGTTTATTACTCTGGCTTGAAAAGCAGATACTGGCAAGTGGAGATGGACCCTGCCAACAAGGAAAAGACTGCCTTTACCACTGGGTTGGGACTATGGCAGTTCATTTTACCTTTCGGCCTCTGCAACGCTCCAGCAACCTTTGAACGCCTGATGGAGAACATTGTAAGAGGCTTATACTGAAAGATCTGTCTCATGTCTCGATGACGTCATAGTGGTTGGGCAGATGTTTAAGGACCACCTATCTAATCTTGAAGAGGTCTTCAAGAGATTAAAAAAAAGCTAATTACACTTAACACCAAGAAGTGTCATCTTGTCCAGACCAAATTGTAATCAGAATAAAGCTTTGTGAATATGAATAATTGGTAATCATAAACAAATGAAAAATGAATAACCATTATTCATAATCAGTATGGAGTATTTTTAATGATTATTGAGTGTTTATGGTATTCATTTGAAATGAATAATGAATAACTAAGTACCAGTTATTCATTATTCATTTCAAATGAATACCATAAACACCCAATAATCAATAAAATACTCCGTACTGATTATGAATAATGGTTATTCATTTTTCATTTATTTTATGATTACCAATTATTCATATTCATGAATCATTATTCAGATTACAATTTGCCCAACTCTGGTCCAGACATAGTTCACTTTTTAGGGACACATCATAAGTGGAGGTGTAGTGACTGACCCAGCGAAAGTTCAAGTAGTCCAGCAATGGTGATGTTTCCTGTATTGCCTGTATTCCTACTATTGCTGTTATGTAAGGAAGTTTGGGGACATAGCGAAGCCTCTTAGTCAATTGACCGAAGAAGGTAAACCTTTTAGCTGGAATAACGTTTGTCAAGAAGCCTTTGACGCCTTGATGAAACAGTTGATCTAGGCCTCAATATTAGGCTACCCAATCCCCGGAGGCCAATTCATCCTCGAAAGAGACACCAACAAAGAAGGAATAAGCGGGGTTCTATTACTATGTAGGAGGGCCAAGAATGGATTATTTCTGCAATATGCTGTCACAAACGGAGCATAATTATTGCGTAACCAGGCAGGAACTCCTGGCCATTGTAAAATCCGTTGAGTATATCTACAAATACCCGTACGATATAAGGCTCCTCTTGTGGACTGACAATGGAAACTTGAAGTGGCTGCTAAATTTCAGGAACCCTGAAGTCCAAGTCGCCAGATGGCTACAGAAGCTCCACTTCTTTAGCCTTAGGATTTCATATTTTATTGTTATGGTTACTATTAATATTGTTACTATTGTTATTACTTAGTGTGAAAAAAGGCGACAGTTTAAGTCCACTCCTATTCATTATATTCATGGACGGAATCCTGAAGATATGCAAACGAAGGACAGCTTGCACTATGGATAGGCAAATGGAATATGAGGACGATACTGGCACAAACGATGGTGTTTGCGGACGACATTTTTCTCCTAGCGGATCCTGAAGAGCGAATACAACAGACAGTGATAGAATGGGAGGCAGAGTTGGAAAGGAAGGATATGACTATAAATGTCAGAAAGAGCAAAATGCATATAGACAAGGAGCAGGAAGTTGTTCGAAGTAATGGAAATGGTGGACGACTAAACTTACCCAGGGGCAGTGATAAGCAGGAATGGAACATTGGACCAGGAAATCTCCAATCGATTAAAAAAGGCAAATAGAATATACCATCACCTATGTAACACCATAATAGATATAATAGAAATAGAGAAAAATGTTAAGGTACATATTTTAAAAGTTGTCTATCTGCCTACCCTACCATATAACACCTTAAATACTATAATAATACCATATAATAAAATAAAATAATACCATATAGGGTAACCGTACCAATAGTTGACAGTGCTCCAATAGTTGAAATTTCGTACAAAAAGTGTGAATAATAAGATTCATGATAATTGTTTTGGTTCAAAATATGGCGGTAATTTCCCGAGTTATACTAGTTAGCTGTGCTGCCATCTGCATTTGTGCGATGAAAACTGAAACTGATTTGTGAGCGGTTATAATGGTGAATTTCCTAGAGGCCTCAACAAGTGGTTTCTGCTTCCCTGTTTCATTAGTGTGGTAAGTCACATTAAATAAGTTTTTTAGTTTGTCTAGTTGTGTTAAATTATTTTTTAACTACTTTCATGATATTCATTAAGATCATGGGAATCATTTGATATCCTTTTCAATTTATTTATACAATTTTTAGGGCTTAAATGTGGATGTCAACTATTAGAACAAAAATTAACCCTTAATTTCAATAGTTGACATCGATGTCAACTATTGGTGTTTTTTACTCTGATGAAACTGATAGTTTATAATAATTTGCTTGATTTGAAAAATATCTGGGTTCAATATCGGTAGTGGAATCACTGATCTAGCTCTATCCTAACATATGTTCGACAGGGGTGTCAACCATCCTTTCAAAGGTGTCAACTAGTGGGATATTCTGTTTGTAAAGTTGACATCGTGTGTGTTAATAGTTGACACCCATGCATAGCCTCAACTTTATTTGACATAATCTTGTTTTGTGTATTTTTTAAATTAAGTAACAATTGTAACATTCGGAAATTATAACAATTTTATTTTATTAGGGAATAAAATATATCGTAAAGTTAAATAGTTGAATGGATTGAATAATACAACTTATTATAAACTTATAATAATTATAGATGGACACGCGTCTCATCTGACACTCTCCACTTCCAAATTTTGCAAAGAACATGGGATATTATTAGTCGCGCTCTTTCCAAATGCTACACACTTAATACAACCAATGGATGTGGCCGTCTTTAAATGTCTAAAAGAGCATTGGAAGAGTGAAGTACATCATTGGAGAGTCGAAAATTGCGAAAACCCTACAATAAAAAAACGACACTTCTGCCCGTTGCTAAAATCTGTTTTAGACAATAAACTTTCCCCAGATATTATAAATATATAAATCCAGAGGCTGTCTTAACGATACTTGACCAAGAAAGCGAAAAAGTCAAAATTATAGATCAACGAAATTTTAAGGGAGAAGATATTAAGAAAGCTGTGGATATCTTGAAAACATTTATTGGAATAGAGAAGTTGAACTTATTTAAATCAAGTTCAAATTGGACTGGAAATCTGGAGGATAAATCTCTATTCATCACATGGCAAAATATGAGTAATACTACAAACGATGAACGCGATCAGGATATTTATTCTACAGTTGAAAGCCATATTGAAAAATCTTTTGAAATCCAAGCAATACAATGAATAATAATGAAGTTGAAACAAATAACAACTATAAAGAGATACAGCCATCAACCAGTGCCACGCCTGACAATCACGAGAATTCTGCTAATTTACCCAGTCCTTTCAAGTCAGCACTCTTTTGGCAAAAGCCCATTGAAAAAAAAAAAAAATCTGGTGCGTGCGCGCAACACACAACTTTCACTTACCAGCTTACTTAGATAAGAAATTAATGCGTTTTGTTAATGCCACTTCTCAAAGACACATTTTTCCACATTCATTTCTTATTTTTGTTTTTATTTCCTCTATAAAAAACACTATTTTTTAAATTATTAAATAAAAGTTTTTACTTGTGGTAATTCGGCAATGCAAGCATAATACTCCAAGTCGTCTGATATTATAATTTTTATGTTGTAGTTGAAAACTTCATTTACCATGAAACAAATAATTTCCATTAAATGAACAGATCGGCTTTAATTATGAACAACGGTCTGTTATTAAAGACGTACTCCGCATGCGTGGGCTCAACGTGTTTTATGAGTTGACTGAATATTTTTCTTTTTTTCTCCTCTATATGTTTAATTGATTTTTATCATATCTCATATATAGCCATTCTTATTTTTAGGCGAAACGAGAGCCAGATAATTTCTCCATATAAACAAATACAAAGGTACTTTATAGGAAAACAAAAAAGGCCCCTTTCGCATTTAACCCCGTCAGAACATTTTAATAATAATAGCTGACCTGATATTAAAGAACACCTAATTTTCATTTCACACGACGAAATATTAAAATCGTTAAAGCCGTTTTTGAGATAATCGAAATAAAGGTAAAAATTGGTAAACAAGTTATGAAATAAAGTGCCCCCTCCGTTTGACCAATTTTGATGAAATGTTGGGTATCACATCTTTGGCATGTACATACATCAAATACCCAGTTTGATCAAAATCGTTCAAGCAGTTTTCGAGTCAATAAACAAACACGTGAAAATGATACGAAATTTATTAAGTAAAGTCCCCCCTCCGGTTGATCAAGGTTGATGTAATGTTGGCTATCGCATCTTTGGCATATACATACATCAAATACCCAGTTTGGTCAAAATCGTTAAAACCGTTTTTGAGTAAATAAAACCAAACATGTGAAAATGATACAAAATTTATAAAGTAAAGTCCCCCCTCCGGTTGATTAATTTTGATGAAATTTTTACAGTCATATCTCAGGCATATAAATAGATCAAATACTGAGTTTAATCAAAATCGTTAGAGCCGTTTTTGAGAAAATCGAAGTTATTAGAAGAAAAAAGTTTTTAAATAAAGTACTCCCTCCCTTTGTGCAATTTCGATGAAATTTTTGCTGTCACATCGCGGGCATATACATACACTAAATACCTGATTTCAGGTTCGCACGGTTAATAGTTTTAGAGCTAGTCTGTTCACACACACACACGCACGCACGCACGCACGCACGCACGCACACACACACACACACACACACACACACACACACAGACCATTTCGCGGGACTTGGTTAATTGGACTCAGGGGACCCCAAAACGTGTATTTCCGTTGAAAACCGGAAGTCGAAATTTTTCATGATCGCAATACTTCCACTTACTATATATTTCATAGTAAAAAGAAACAAGGAGAGGTAACCCCAGGTTTTTTAATGTCCGAGAAATGGATTGCATACTACGAAAATAGAGAAATAAAAAACCAGAAGGCAGAAGAAATTAAATAGAAAAAAGCAGACGAAAAGCTAGTAAGAAAAAAGCTCAAAGTCGAACTAGAGCTTAAAAAAAAGCAAAGGAAAGAAGAACAAAAAAAAAAGAACGAGCAGAAAATTTGTCAAAAAATTAGTTCGTAAAAAGAAAACAAGGCAACCCGGTTCATCTTCGGAAGGAGAAGAAGAATGGGTGCCGATTGATGAAAACTCTGGTGAAGTTAGTTCGACCTTTGAGGAAGTTAGTAATGAGTACCTGGAGATGGAAAGAACGGAAACAGAACTTAAGAAAAAATCAGTTAATCAGGAGATACCTGAAAATCCTGTAGCACTTGAAGTAGAAGAAACCATACTTTCTTACTTTAACCATACTTAAATTTTTGTTATATTGTTATACTGTATTATTCTTAATTGGATGATCTCATTTTTCAGTTGAATATTTTTTTTTTCATCTATTAAGTTTTTGTGTATAAACTAATTAAACTGTGGAAATTTTATATATTTTGTTTATAAAAAATGATTAACTTTTATTGCAGTCCTTATTACCTAATATTCTTCTAGGGAAATCAAAAAATAATGTAAGTGTCTACTATTGGCACAATAGATGTCAACATTCCAAACCTTTCCATTTTGATGTGTCAACTATTGGCACATTTTAGAAGGTTCTAAGAAATCATTTTTTACAAAAACCGTAAATGTAGACCATAGGATATTGTATTCCCAGTATTCTTGATTGGCCTAACTAAATTCATAACAAAGATTAACCTAACATCAATATTTTAGTAAACAGTGTCAATAATCTAATATTTTTTTCTTAACCTGTCAACTATTGGTGCAGTTACCCTTATACCAGAAAAACACCTTAGTCGATTAACAGCTACTGAAATGAATTATCTCCGAAGAGTGGCTGGTCGAACAAGGAGAGATTTTATCAGAAATGAGCGTACAAGAGAAGATCTTGTAGTTACTCCCCTGAAAGATACCCTTGAAAAAAGACAACTTCGATGGTTTGGACAACTCTGCCGGATGGACGAACCGAGATCTCAGAAAATTATTCGAAGCTGTCCTCATTGGGAAATCCCTAAAAAGGCAATGGATTGATCACATTTTAGGAATTGGGCAAAAGCGACAAAAGCAACTAAATGTGATGAAGACTATGGCATGAGATCGAGAGGCTTGGCATGCATGAACCATGTGTAGTGCTGAAAGGCACTACGGAGGAAGAAGCTGTATTTACAACAACGATCCTTGTAATACAAAAATTATTTTACAAAATTCTTGTTTAAAACAAAACATCGATAAAAATCATTTATAATATGTAATATGATTAAAATGTTTGAGTCCCGGCTCACTTCACATAAAATTATCTAATATGACAAACAATTAAATAATGATTTTAGTCTACTCAAAATCAGCTAATAAGAAATGTATATCATATAATATTATAATTATTCTACATCTTTCATTCTTTTCTTTTTTAAATAAATAATAACTAGTAAAGTAACTGATAATGATATTTACCTCTTGGGAGAATGGATTAGGACGCACTAACCAAGCATGCTGGGGATCGTTTATCAACATCAAGGAGCTAAGGCAGGCACCATAACATTTCCATTGTACTTCAGCAGTTTCTGCACGAAGAGCTTTTTCTAACATTATACTTGCAGCTTGAAAAGAAAAAAAATAAGAAAATTGTGAATTTTCCCATCTGTTCTTGGTTATTGGTTTTGTCTTTAGTTTTTCTATATATTTTTTTTTAGTGATTCATTCATTTATATCCTGTTTCATCAATCCTGTTTGCAATCCACACAATTTTTTGGGATACTCATCATTTTATTTACAGTAATAATGTTTTATTCATGAATTCAAGTTGAATTCACTTGAAATATCACCCAAGAAAGTTAAAAACTACATTGCAACTAATTCTAAACCTTGTACTATGCTAATTGTCAGAAACCAGGAGATCTTAATTTGATTATTGAAGTTGAAATGAGCAATGAAGGGGAATGGCATCAAGCAGCATGCACGTCCCTAAGGGCACCTGCATCTTTAGAACTGACCAGACAGATCAGTTTTGAAACTGTGGCAGTACTTAAAAATAGGAAAGAATACCGATTCCTCTAGTACTATACCCCCTCAAATAACTGGATTAAACGCCAATTTTTATTAAATCTTTAAAATCCTCAATAATCTTAAACTGTTTTAATCGAGTTACTGAGCCAAGTGGCCATAAGTTCATAATCAAAGCTAGAATCAAACATATCTCACTGATGTCAACAGATTCAGATACATTTAGAAAATTTACAAAATACCTGAGAGAGAGAAGAGCAGATTTCCATTTAACAACCGACCGAGGATCATCCAATGGAAGTTTTTATATTAAAGGTTGAGAGCTAATCAAGTAAGAATTAAAGGAGCTTGATTTTGTGTTATATTGATTAATTACTTTCATCCAAAACAAAGGTCCAATTACCAATATTCTCCTTAAAATATTTATATATTAAAATAAAAGTAGAGGACCGAACCAACAAACTAAATACCACAATGAAAAAGATCACGTGTGATTAACAGATGGGCAAAACGCTTCTAAGAATTGGACTCCAGGACTCGCAGTACTGGACTCAAAAGTTCCCACATAATTTTAGATTTGATTATGTAACTTACAAATTTCTTTGCGAATTGAGCTGAAATGTTATATAAATTGATTCCAATTTAGAGAAGTGCCTTAAGGGGGTTACAAATTTTTTTCTCCCTAGCGAAAACTTTTAAGTAATTTTTTCTCTTCTACCCTCCCCCATTTCTAAGATTTACAATATCACTATAGCCTCTCCATTTCGAATTAAAGGGTTCAAAATTTTCATGTGAAACGATAATGTAAAAGACGTGTCTTTTGATGATCTTGACTTTTTGTGATATATAAAATTCAGAAATAAATTGAAGGTCAAATAGATTAAGGGGATAACTACAATTTTTGGAGAAACTGTATTACTCATTTTTGGAACAAATGTTAAGTGATAATTAATCCCATTGATTATTAATTCCAGTGACACATTGAGATTCAATGAAAAAAAAATTAGGAAGTGGTAGCTAAGTGTAATTTCACATACAATATGATTAAAACTGCTATTTAATAACGAAATAAAAAAACCTAAATTTTTTTTTGTTGGCCCCATCCATACCTATGATTTCGTTTACAATTTGAATTTAATCAAAAACATCAATTTTTCTTTTCCAAATCAACCATCATTCATAACGAATCGGGGTGTGTCATCACTCCATGGGATAACCATTGACTGATTAAAAACATCTGTTAACTTTTCAATTAATTAGTTTAGAGGCTTGCTAGCATATTCTTCTCTACGCTATCCCCTGATTTAATACCATTATACTGATATTATGGACTAACACACTAGTTCTATCACTTTTGAATTATTTTATTAGAAGATAAAAGATTCGACCACGGCCGGGAATCGAATCTTTTATCTTCTAATAAAATAATTTAAAAATTATTAAACCAAAGACCATAAATAAATAACTATCACTTTTTCTTCGCTTACATTAGTGTAATATTGAAAAACTTTGACTCCCGGATTTCAACGGAAATAGACTGTGTGTAGTTTTTTTTTCTTATTCCTAGTAAACCTAGAATAGAGGCATTTTATTTACCACATGCTTCCATTTCATGATTACATGTATTGCACATAGCATTTTTACATTACGCATAGGATTAAAAACTAAACATTTAATACAGTATAAGTCTCTAGTTCAAGACAACCTGCCTTTGTCTGACGTCAATTTTTACACTCTTATTTACACAATTAAATATTGAATATTCTTCACTTACATTTTCATATTTATTCTATTACTAATTTTGTATTTACACTATTTAAATTTCATATTTAAACTTTTTAAAATTTTTAATTGGATTATATAAAACTAAAGCCCATTCAATGAAACTTGAAATTTTGTGGCAAAGTGGAGAAGATGAGGAGGCCAATTTATTCCGGATGTCATGACTTCCTCAATTAACTTTCTTCTTATTGTTTCAAAAGTGGGACAGTCATATATTAAATGTTACCAAGTCTGATCTCCCTATCCACAATGACACCTTGGGTCTTCGTTAAACTGAATCTACACAATTCATTCAAAAAGTTCCGGGACTAATTTTTTATAAAATTTATGACAAGCGCCATCTGTTATCTGAAGGCAGGACTATGTTATATCAGGTCTTAGTTACACACACGCTATAACCTCATTTATTTGCCAGCTGTTTGTTTAACTGGACATGTCTTTGCCAGTATGTCAAAATTGTCGCTATGGAACAACGTGCCGCGTTCAAATTTTGTTTTAAATTAGGAAAAAGTGGTTCGGAAAAAATTGAATTATTGAAAACTGCTTATGGTGAGGATTGTTCAAGCCACAGTAAGTTGGAACGAATCTGGGAAGCCACAGGCGAACAGCAACTCATTGCTGCCCTCGACAGTAATGCCCACCATGAAGTCTGGGGCAGCACCAATAACAACCACAGAGGTGAGCAAATACTGGAATTTATCATAAACAATGATCTTGACATTTTGAACAGTGGGGATAAACCGACATTTTTCAATAGGTCAAGATCAGAAACAATAGACATAACACTAGCCACCAAATCAATTAGTAGGAATATTGTGGACTGGCACGTCTCAAATGAAGAGACATGCTCAGACCACAGGTACATCAGATTTGACCAACTGAATAGCACTGAGTATGTAGTCGAATATAGGAACCCCAGATTGACAAACTGGGAAACCTACTGCACTAATCTCGACTCACACCTAAGCAATTGCCCTAAAAAAATTAGCAATTCATGGCAACTAGACTGCCTGAATGCCACACTAACAGATGCTATGATTAGATCCTATCATAGCAGCTGCACACTTAGGAAAAAGAAATCCAACAGGAAAGTCTCCTGGTGGAACAAAGAATTGCAAAAACGAAGAACCCTCACTAGAAGGTTGTTTAATGCCTCTAAGAACTCTGGCAGATGGACTGAATACAGGAAAGCATTAACAGAATACCACAAATCTGTCAGAAGAGCAAAATGCAGAGCTTGGAGGGATTTCTGCTCTGATATAAGCAGCATCCCGGACACCAGCCGCATCAACAAAATCATAAATAAACACTCAGAGCAGGGAATATTGGGCACGCTAAGGCAGCCTGAGGGATTTATCACTAACACATTCAACGCCAAGTACAGCCCTGAGCTGTACCCGGCGGCGAGCCCAGGTGGCCAACTACAGCCCAGGGCTGCACTCAGGTATATTTTACCTTTTCCACTTAAAAGCGATGGCCAGGTAGGAAAGTTTTTACTTCAGTTAGTCAGCCACTTGCACTGGTCCATGACAGTCATTTTTTGGTTTCCGGATAGCTGCATTATAGTCGAAATTGTGAATTTTTAAAGTTGTCTATCAATTTTTGTTAATTTAGGTGTTTTATTTATAATTTTAATTTAATTTGATTGAAAATGGGACCTAAGAAGAGGAATGCCAGTCGACAGCCATCTAAAAGATGTAAGTATATTATAATTAATTTTTTTTTTAACAATTCTATTTTTTCATTTTGCTTATAATATCTGATTTATAACTATTCTCACTGCCTATATTATATTTTATTATTATATTACATTATCCAGTTAGAGTGTATTAGGATACACGGAAGCAAAAGAATTGCAGGGTATGTTCTACCAAAAATCGTCGGGTAACTACTATTGTGATTTGTCGTGATTGTGAAGGGCAACCCGGTTTTTGCATTGACCCTTGCTTCCGGGAATTTCATTTGAAAATGTAAATTTGTATTATATATATATATATATATATATATATATATATATATGTAAAACAGTAAACACTGTTTTTCGTTTGTAATAATATTATTAAGTCGTATAAGTAGAAATAAGCGATGCCATACGGTGTTGAAACTTTTGGAGGTTACATAATAAAATATAATATTGTTAAAAACTGTGAAGATTGGGTAATTGCTGTGGAATATTGGACTATTTAAGAGATAGATAAAGGACTATAAAAACCGATTTTGTTTAGGTGAGAAATTTGTTTGTTTTTATGACTTCATCTAATGTATAATTTGTTAATTTACTTATGTTAAATGTATCAATAAAATTTTGTTTAGGGCAAAATCTGTCTATAGTCATTTTATTTGAAGAGACCATTATAAATCGGTTTTTGAACATAAACAGCAATGAATTCAGTTCAAGTTCGTATACGTTTTGAATATGGACAGAACAAGCGAGATGAATTGGTGGTCAAAGTTAAATCTATTCATGTGATTAGGGAAGATACTACTTTTATTTTCCCTGATGAATACGAGGATCAAGAACATCATGAGGAATTATTTAGTCTAAGTATGATTAAAAATGCTTGTAAATCATTAAGTAAGATAGGTCATTATCGAAATTTAACTGTAACCTTAACCTCAAATAGAACTCCTATATATTTTGATGATGATTTTAACTGCAGATTTAAGGATATTTACTTGGAAGAACAGATAGATATCTCTCAACCAAATCCCGTGAATCATGCAATGAAAGCAGTAGAAGAAAAAGACACTCAGGGAGAATTGCTCAAGGTAATTGAGAAGTTGTCAGCTAAGCTTGGGTCCGAGAAGCCAAAAGAGGTAAACTTAGTCCAGATTCATATGTTATTTGTTTTAGAGAAATTTCGGGGAAGAGAAAATGCTAGAAAGTGGATTGAACTTTTTGAAGGGGAATGTTCCCGTCAAAACATTCATTCTGATCAATCGAAAATTCAAATTTTACGGTTATTTATGGAGGAAAATTCGACAGAATGGTACACCTCAACTCTCTGTAAATTAACTTTGCAAGGGACATGGAAAGACTGGCGTGATTCTTTCCTACACACGTATGGTGATAAGAGTTGGCGTACAGTACATTATGCTTATTCTTTTAGGTACATTCATGGTTCATTTATTGATTACGCATTAACGAAAGAAAGATTATTATTAGAAACTGAGCCGACCATGACGGCTATATCGCGCATCAATCATATAGTGGCCGGTCTTCCTTTCTATATTCAAGATCGCCTTGATAAGGAAGAGATAACTACAACTGAAAAACTTATGAATCAACTTCGTAGGTATACGCAGGCTTATCCGAATACAAATAAAACAAAAATTAAATCACTGGCTACAACTAGCACTGCTCACAAGTCTTTCGGGAGTAACTCCTCGGGAAATAATAGTTTAAAATCAAATGATAGGAAGCCGTGCTCTATTTGTGAATCACTAGGATACACTGGCCGGTACCACCCGATAGAATTGTGTAGGAATAAAAGAAGAAATAGTAATTATAATAATAATGTTAATTTGACTGAAGCTGATGAAGTTGCAGTTAATTTACAGGAAGAATCAAAAAACGAGGTTTCACACCACTAATCAGATTAAAAGTAAAAGTAAATAAGAAAGAAATAATCGGAATTTACGACAGTGGCTCAAATATTACACTGATTAATTCCAGAATTCTCGAAAATTTTAAAGATAAAATCTTCAAGAATGAACAAATATTTAAAACGATTAGTGGTGTACAGAGATGCTATGAAAAAATTAAATTACCTTTCAAGATACATAAAATAGAAAAAGAAATGGAGGCGTATGTAATAAGAAACAACAATTTTTCTTACGATATTTTACTGGGACTAGATGCTATTCAGCAATTTCATCTGTTCCAAGATGATGAATTAAATATTTTCCAGAAGGTGCAAGGAGGAAATTTAGAAAAAATACACAAAGAAGAAAATAGTGATATAGTTCGCTTATATTATAATGAAATGGCTACAGAAATTGATGACAAGCTGCGCCATTTAGACAAAGAAAAGAAAATGAAGCTTTCTAATAGTATAAAAAGAAATTTATCTTCATTTGCAAAGAACAAATATGATGTGGGTCAAGTACAACATCATGAAGCGCATATTAAACTTTTAGAAAATAAATATATTGCAAAGAAACCATACAGGTGTTCAATTCCAGACCAACAAGAAATTGAAAATCAAATCACCCAATTGTTGGAGGCGGGACTAATAGAGGAATCAAGATCTCCTTTTGCAGCTCCAGTAACCTTGGCGTACAAAAAAGAAGATGATAGACGTTCTCGGTTATGTATTGATTTCCGTGAACTAAACAAAATTTTGGTACCGGAATCACAACCATTCCCTCGAATTGAAGACACTGTGGTGAAAACGAGAAATTGCAAATGGTATTCAGTTTTCGATATCTGTTCAGCATTTTGGTCGATACCAGTTAGGCCAAAGGACAGGTATAAAACCGCATTCGTGACACAATCAGGCCATTATCAATGGAAATGTCTCCCATTTGGTCTTAAAATATCGCCTGCTATTTTTCAACGTGTCCTTGCAAATGTCATCCGACGGCACGGTCTCCAGAATTTCTGTGTGAACTATATCGATGATATTTTAGTCTTTTCAACTAATTTCGAAGAACATCTTCTTCATATTGAACAATTGTTGAAAGTTCTGCATGTTGAAGGGTTTCGCTTGAAGCTATCGAAATGTAAATTCGCTCAACATTCAGTAAAGTATTTAGGCCACATAATAGGGTATAATACAGTTCAACCACACCACGATAATCTGAAATCTATTCGAGATTTTCCACGACCGCAAAATAAGAAGAACGTTCGCCAGTTTCTTGGAAAAGTTAATTTTTACTATAAATACATCCCTGACAGTACAATACTATTGGACCCACTTCATAGACTTCTCAAGGATAATGTAACTTTCCAATAGTCGGAAAAATGTGAAAAAGCATTTAACCAAATTAAAGGGTATCTTTGTCAAAGCCCAATTTTAGCAATATTTGATCCTCAACGTGAAACATTTCTTTTCACTGATGCGAGCACTTTAGGTGTTGGAGCAGTTCTGAAGCAGACACAAGACAATGGTGAATTACGGCCAGTTGCCTACTTCTCTAAGAAGTTCACACCTTCGCAAGCCAAAAAGAAAGCTATCTATTTGGAGTGTCTCGCCATAAAAGAAGCATTGCGATAACATGCTATTTTCCACTGGCAATATTGGCTTTTAGGGATCAAATTCTACGTTATTTCTGATCACAAACCACTTGAAGGTCTAAAAGTCAAGGCCAGAACTGACGAAGAATTGGGAGATTTGGTATATTATTTAACACAATATAATTTTACATTACGGTACTCACCGGGAGGATCAAATCAAGAAGCAGATAAACTTTCGAGAAATCCAGTTTTAGAATATTTTGAAAACACTGATGATGTACTGAGGATTGTTAATTTAGTTTCAATAGAAGAACTGCAGTGTGATCAAGAAAAGAATTATCAAGAATGGTCGGTTGACAGGGGTATATGTAAGAGAGGTAATCTTGTTTATAAAAAACTCGGAAATAGAGAGCGGATATTTGTATCAGTAGACTTTGGTAAATTTCTAATTCATAAGATTCACAACCATTATGGTCATGTTGGTGTGGGCCATATAGCAGCAAAGATTAGATCATTCTACTATTTTAAGAGGATGGATGCCCTTATTCGGGAATACTGCGACAGATGTGATACCTGTAAGAGAAACAAATCTCGACGAAGTCGAGAAATCGGTCTCTTATCACAATTAGGTCCGGCTAAAGAGCCGTTCGTAATCATGTCTCTAGATACGATTGGTGGATTTGGAGGTAATCGATCTTCTAAGCGTTTCCTGCATCTATATGCATCTACATCACTTTAGTCGATATGCATTTACTACCACATCAACAGGTCAACAAGCAAAGGACTTGATTTGTTTTCTTCAACCTATTGTTGAAAAGCATAAAATCAAAATATTATTGGCAGATCGATATCCAAGCATCAATTCCAAGCAGTTTCAATCTTTTCTGCGTCGGCACGGTATCATGGTTTTCACTGCAGCAGACTGCCCATTTTCCAATGGTCTTAACGAACGCCTAAACCAGACTTTGGTTAATCAAATTCGATGCAAAATCAGTGAAGAACCGCGTAAACCTTGGTCTACAATTGCGAGAGAATGTACAGAAGAATATAATCGGACAACTCATGGGGTAACCAAATTTTCCCCTTTATACCTACTGACCGGTGAACAATCCTCAATCATCCCGCAAGAGCTAGAAGTAAAGACAGACTTAGCAGCAGATAGGATCCAGGCTTTGCAGAACTCACAACACTATCATCAGCTGAACAAAGCTAGGGTAGATCTCCATAAGAAAGAGTACGACTTTCAGGATGGTGATTTGGTTTATGTAGAAATGGGTAATCGACTCAATCGTAATAAATTGGATCCTATTTGGTCAGGTCCTTATCGGATAAAGCGGCGAATTTCTTCTACTATTTATGAAGTTGATAGGGGTCGTCGACGATCTGAGTCAAATTTTTTTCACAGCAGTAAACTCCTGCCTTTTCTCGGGGAGGGGGGGGAGATGTAAAACAGTAAACACTGTTTTTCGTTTGTAATAATATTATTAAGTCGTATAAGTAGAAATAAGCGAGGCCATATGGTGTTAAAACTTTTGGAGGTTACACAATAAAATATAATATTGTTAAAAACTGTGAAGATTGGGTAATTGCTGTGGAATATTGGACTATTTAAGAGATAGATAAAGGACTATAAAAACCGATTTTGTTTAGGTGAGAAATTTGTTTGTTTTTATGACTTCATCTAATGTATAATTTGTTAATTTACTTATGTTAAATGTATCAATAAAATTTTGTTTAGGGCAAAATCTGTCTATAGTCATTTTATTTGAAGAGACCATTATATATATATATATATATATATATATATATATATATATATATATATATATATATATATATATATATATATATATATATTTGTATTGTATATATTGTTTTTTCAATATTGCATATATATTAGTTATTAATTTTTTTTTTGTTTTGTATATATAAATTTGAATGATTTCTTGTCACAAAAAAATTATAAATAGTGTAATTGAATGGATCCGCCGAAAAACGTTTCAAGTGTCAAATATGCAATGTTGAGTAATCAGTGAAATAAAATCATAGTCTGAAGTTATTGTTAGTTCTGTAGGTGAATTTTTTTTCTCAAGTGATTTGTTATGTATACATGTAAAATTACATAATGGAGTACTAGATCATACTATGACGTACTATTATACATTTTAATACATTCACCCAAAAGTGCCACTTCGGCAATTTTGTAACTTAGAACGTTTTTCGGCGGATCCATTCAATTATAGTTAGTTTAAAATAATTAGGTATAAGAATGCAATTCCTTTATGTATTGTAATTGTAATCCTTTATTATTATTTGTATTATTTATTTTTATTTGTTATATATTATTATTTTTATTTTTTATAGTTTTTATTATACATAATGTTTTTTAAAAATAAAATTTATAGAGAAAAAATAATGATGTGTTACAGTAATTTGAAGATTTTTTAAATGAAAATTCCCATACCCACAATTAGTTTCACTTTCAAAGAAACTACTCTTCACTTTTTTTACTTCAAATTCATTCAGAATTGTTTAGTTATTAATTTAATAGAATCATTCTTACAAATTCTTAATTTATTTTTATAACAGCTATATGAAACATAAAAAAAATTTATAACGAAATGAAAGGTAACAACCCTTTAAACTGGTGCGTTGCGGGTTAACAAACTCTTTGGCGACTCTGATGGCCAAGTACAGCCTGGGGCTGTACCGGCTCACTGATGACCCTAAACCCTCTTTCAATTTCTAACTTCTAATTTCACCCGATTTGGCTTCGGCATGTTTTGCCTATCTAGACGGCATTATCGTCGCTACAAATACCTTCAATGAACACCTTTGTTATCTTAAAATTGTCTTTAAACGCTTAAGAGATGCTGAACTAAAAATCAACTATGAGAAATGTTTTATGTATGTTCGGCTGCACATAAATTAAATTGGCTTTGTAATTAATAGGAATGGACTACAAGTCAATCCAGACAAGATAGATCCATTGCTGATATTACCTCCTCCAAAGGATTTGAGTGGATTACGTTCGGTTTGGCATCGTGACATCGGCGTTTTATCTTTAATTTTTTAGATAGGATCCGTCCCTTAACCACTTTTAAGGAAAGGTCAACCATGGTTATGAACAAAGAAGCAAGAGGATTCCTTCCAAGAAATTAAATCACTTCTTACTTCACCACCGATACTCAACAGACCAGATTTCTCTAAAACGTTTTACCTTCAAACGGATGCTAGCACAACTGGCTTGGGTGCTGTTTTAACTCAGAATATTGAAGATAAGAAAGGAGTTGTAGCCTGCGCAAGTAGAGCCTTGCAGGGAGCAGAGTTAAATTAAAGCATCACCGAGAAGAAATATCTGGCAGTATTATGGGTGATTAGAAAATTTCGGCCATATCTTGAGGGGTATCACTTTAAAGTTATTTTGAACCATGCCAGTCCCAAATGGCTCAATAATCTTAAAAAAAATTGTGTTAGGTACTGAGAATAAAATGAGTTTCACTTAGTATGTTGAAAAAATGTTTTAGCACTGTAGTTATTAGTCCTATGTTAAGATAACCTTTAAGATTAAGTATTCCTTTAGTTAATTCTCATTTTATGAATCACGGGCATATACATACACATAATACCCAGTTTTATCAAAATTGTTATAGCCGTTTTTGAGGAAATTGAAAAAACACATTAAAATGGGCTAAAAGTACCTTCTCCGTTTGACCAATTTTGATGAAAATTTCGCTGTCACATTGTGGGCTTATACATATACCAAATACCCAATTTCAGGTTCGTAGGCTTTATAGTTTTTGAGCTAGTCTGTTCACACACATACAGACCATTTTGGGGGACTTGGTTATTTGGTCTTAGGGGACCCCAAAACTTGTATTTCCGTTGAAAACCGGAAGTCGAAATTTTTCATGTCCTCAATACTTTCCCTTACTATATATATCATATATAGGTAAGTGAAAGTAAAAATTTAATGTACCAGTTATTTCATATAAATCCATAATTGTTTATTAAAAACGACAGACTTATTTCTACTCCAAATATTTTAATCTTTTTTCAGGAAAAACATAGATTACCTTTCTTGAAGTTTTCATGTTTAACATGAAAAGCATACAAGATATTGTAGTAGTTAGTAGCAAGTCCAAAAGTCAGAGCCCTAGCCCGGGAAGCCAGAAGTTTTTCTAATTCATCTAGAAGCCCTGTATAAGAAAATGAGATAAGATCGGTGAGTTTTCCTTCAGATATCATATTAGCAACAAGACGCTGCAAAAAATCAGATCTGCGAGACCAAGAACTACATGATTCAATCCAACTCCAAGCAGCATCATAATTTTCCATTCCTAATTCATGAACAAATAATGCTGATTCAAGTGTTTCCTGAAAACACAAAAATTAAATTATGTATGCAAATGAAAATTATTCAACTAAACTAAACTATTGCATTTTATCCTCCTTATATTTTTTCACCAGTAGTTTTATCTTAAAAATGGCTGGGCAATTTGAAATTCAATTCTAAAACGGAGAATCAAGTAAACATTATATCATAATGTCAGTGATAAAACAGTGAATGATGTTTATATTGAAACCTTATCATTCCATCTTCAGAGCAAGACTAACTCTCCAGACCATCGCTCCTTATATTTAGTCAGAAGTAGAACAGTCTGGAAGGATCTAGACAAGTGTAGATTATTTTCAAAAAGCCACGAACATAGTATTAGAACAGTTTGTTCCAACAAAAAGCCTAGAACTCATTTCAATCATATGTTTTTTTTGTTTTTTTTTTGGTTTCACGTTACAATATACTGTAATTTAGCCAACCTGGTCAGTCAGTTTTTAGTTTTGGGCTTTTATAACTCAGTATTATCAAGTTTATAGTTTATTTAATATGGATGTAAGTGTGACCAGCTGCGAGCAAAATGTTTAAAAGAGATAAGCAAGAAATAATGAGATTGTCACTCATCATTTTAATTTACAAAATATGATTTTTTGCAAATGAATGAAAACAAATCAGGATATAATAATAATCAAATCAGACAAAACAAAAAAACTTTTAATCATCTACAAAGAAGAATATAAAGAAAAAATGGAAAAACTATTAGAAGATAAAAAAATATACAGAAAACTCAGAACAGAACCGATTAAAGAACTAAACAACAAAATTAACAATTATGTCAATTATTTACTAACAAATTAACAATTATTTAAAAAAGGATACATAGATAAAAAAAGACTGTACATCACCCAGAATGCATAGCCTAATTAAATTACATAATAAGGATCATGATATGAGACCAATTATAAATAACATAGTAGGACCGACAGAAGCATTATCCAAGTTCCTCAATCCGGCCTTAAACGAACTAAATAATAATAAAGAATATTACATAAAAATGCATATGAATCAAAAACAATATTAAACAATATAGATTTCCAAAACAAAAATTTACATATAGCTAGTCTAGATGTTAAATCCCTATTTACGAATGCATCAATAGATGAAACAACAAAAATCAAAGACACACAATGGGATCAAATCAAAAACAATACAACAATAAAAAATAAATACACATTTATGGAAGGGCTAAATATATGTTTAAAAAACAGTTTCTTCACATATAATAAACAATTTTATAGACAAAAAGAAGGACTACTCATGGGCTCAAATTTAGCAATAAATATCGGTGGAATTTATATGAATGACCTCATAAACAAAAATATAGATAAATTAACAACAAAACCCATATTAATAAAAAAATATATAGAATATCTAATAATAATAACAGACAATACAGATACCATCATTGAAATATTATCAAAATTTAACAAACATCATAAACAAATAGAAGCAGAGACAAAGGAAGGTTAATAATTCTCTGTGGAGATTTTAATTCGAGAATTGGGCGGGACCACAGAACATCATTCAGATCGATGAAATCGGTGAAATTGTTAAAAATGAAAATGGCAAAAGATTAATTGATTTCTGCGTCGACAATGATCTCTTGATAGGCAATTCCTTCTACCCACATAAGAGGGTACACAAAATTACTTTCTCAAGCACAGTTGGAAATAGTGTCATCGACTATTTTATTTATGATCGAGGAATTCGACAATATTTCAGAGATGTGAAAGTAATAAGAGGAGCAGAAATAGGTACAGATCATCTGTTATTAGTTGCGGATACCAGAATCTTAAGAACCCGGAAGCCTCAAGCCAAAATTTATAAAGCAATAAAAGTTCGAATTTTGGATGATCTAGATAAGAGAAAAATATATTCTGAAAAATTGGAAGAACGCCTCAGAGTTTTGGATTTAGACGGAGACGCAGAGAAACAATGGAGCGCTCTCAAAACTACCATCTTAAGAACTGCCAAGGAGATCTGTGGCCTACACAAATTCAGCTATAAAAGCAAACGCAGCGAATGGTGGAATGATAATGTGAAGGTAGCTATAAACCGAAAGAAGCAAGCATGGAAGTCCTACCAACGGCATAAGAGACCAGAAAACTTTGCTGACTACAGAAAAGCAAGAAATGAGGCCAAAGCTGTAGTTATTGCACAAAAAAAGATATCTTTGGAGGAATTTGGGAAGAGCCTAGATGGAAATCACAGGGAAAATATCAAAAAGTTTTGGCGTAATGTGAAATTCTTGAAGGGCAAAAGAGCAAAGCCAGTGAGAAATGTTAAAGATAACAATGGTGAATTGCTGACAGATACATCTAAAATATTAGATAGATGGCGTAGAAACTACCTAGATCTCTTCGCAAATGAAGCAGTTTTTTATGTTGCATTAAAATTTCAACTAATTAAGATAAATTTTAATAAAGGAGCCTATTAATAAATCAAACAACAACAGCAACAAAAACAATAATAATAATAATAAAAATGTTTGTAATCAGAGCAGTTTGCGATATCAACATGCTGTAAAGGATTATCAAATGGACCACAGTCTCAGGCTGCCTCACTGACAGAATTATAGCATTCAACATTAATTAATATCTAGCAAACCTGTAAGTAGAAGTTCCTGAAAATTTAAAACATTAATCTGTTCACATTTAACTCTAGACATGCCAAAAATCATAGGTCTACATTCAAAATTAACTAAAAACTTAGAATGGTTAATACAGAGCGATGTTTACGGCACAAGACATAACAGTGAACTCCAAAAATAAAAATAAAAAGATATGTAAAATTAACCCATATTAAAGGACTAGCAGAAAATATTCAGAGAGCCCTCAAAGAGTATTATATAGACAAATACAATTTTGCGTTCAAACCCTCAAGTAAAGTTAAACAAGCATCTACAGTCCAACATAGTATATAAAATAGATTGCCTAAGATGCCCAGCCACTAAGCAATATTTAAAGGACCGAATTTATCAGCACAAAATTTACTGCAAAACTAGCCATAAACATGTTAACAAATCAGCATTAGTCAAACACTCAGAAGACCTTAAGCACGAATTTTATTTTGAAAATGGACAAATTTTAAATAAAGAAGAAAATAGTACAAGTAGGAAACTGTTAGAGGTGATTCACATATCAGAAAACATAAAGAATTCCATAAATTCTAAAACAGACTCGAGGAACCTGAACCAGTTCTATTGTGAAGTAATACAAAAAATTAATACATTGAACTATAACAACGTTGTTGTAACATAGAGGCAGGGTTTAGGTGATGGTTTTTTTTTTTTGTTTTTTTTTTTTGTAAAAAACCCAGGGATGTAGACAAAACTTCAATTTCATATTGGTGTAATGTATAACAGAAACAGGGATAGTAAGGCCATTCCATGTCAAATCAACACACTGATTCAGACTTGATGTCTCAGATTTTCATGATTTTTTGTATGCAGCAATTTATCATATAAGTACTTATGAAAAAATATCAAATTTCAGTTGTATGGCACAATTATTATTGAAGTTATTAATTTTTAAATATTTAAATTTTTATGAAACATTTTCAGGTTTTGGCACCTTTAGATGTCTATAGGCTAGCAACCAGTGATGATATAAACCTAAGAGTGGTCTCATTTTAAAGCTGTTGAATGGGGCTTTAATATGGTATGCCACAAGATAGGGGTTACAATTTTAAAAAATTGAAACATTTTAGTAAAATTTCAAAATTTTAATTTCTCAAAAAGGGGCAATTTTAAAAATTTCCAAAAATTATCAAAAAGGTTTGTAATGTCTTAATACATATAGCAAATTTTCTATCATGGGATCTCAATGGGATCAGGAGATACAGGGCTTCAGAAATACACATGTGGAAATAACGTACCAAATTAGTAAACATTTTTTTTTAATTACCTATTTTGCTATGTAACATGTTTGGAAACCCCTCTTTAAAAGAAAACTGAAGCTACAAGTCGAGGGGAATCCCTTTTTTCACAAGGTACATGAAACATTTATAGCCAGTGTAGCATCTGAGCTGCTAGTAGGAAGTTCATTTGGCAGTTCCTGTGATATTGTATCTTTAGAACAGAACCCATTTCTTGACCACTTCAGACAAGCAGCCAGGGCAAGCCTACAAGGACCAAATTATCGATGCATGGCAACTCCTTGAATGGTCACATCAGAACATATCTAACATAGACTTCGTATTTGTTAACATTGAAGAATACATTAAAGCTGAAGAAAAAAGAACAACTTTGAAACTCAGTGTTTGAGTTATGTTGTGGATAAAGATAAAGATTCCAGTAAAGTGCAAGTTACATCCCTACATCCTTCAGGTCCGTCACCCTTATATATCCCACTCCACCTGATACACTGTGGATACCTTTTGCAGATTTGATATGTAAAGAAAACCCGCTTGTTTCATTGTAATGTGTTGCTTGTTTCATTCAATAAACTATTTAAAATTTTCTGAAACGATACTAATTCTGGTATTTTTCACAAAACGTTTATTTCTGAAGCCCTGTATCATCTGATCCCATCGAGATCTCATGATAGAATTTTGCTATTTGGACTAATTCATTGCAAACTTTTTTGATAATTTTTTAAAATTGCCACTTTTTGAGAAATTTAAATTTAAATTTTCAAGTTTTTGAAATTGTAACCCCTATCTTGTGGCATACCATATTAAAGCCCCATTCAACAGCTTTAAAATGAGACCATTCTTAGGTTTATATCACCACTGGTTGCCAACCTAATGACATCTAAAGGTGCCAATACCTGAAATTTTTTCATAAACATTTAAATCTTTAAAAATTAATAACTTCAAAAATAATTGTGCCATACAACTGAAATTTGATTTCATAAGTCTACGATATATTGGTGCATACCAAAAATCATGAAAATCTGAGACATCAAGTCTGAAAATTTCCCAAAATTGTGTTGAATTGACATCTTGTGTTGATCATTATTAACTTAAATACCTATATTTTAACCATTTTTATAAAAACCACTGATTATGGAGTTTTTAAAAAATTTTGACTTATAAAATCATGGATGTCGGTCACATTTTCAGGTAATTTTAATGTTTTTAGTACTTATGTTATATTTAGATTATCTATGTACTGTGTACTTATGCCAATTGAATGAAAAATTTAGCATTTTTCTATTCTATAAATAATGGATAACCTTGATGTTCCTTACAGCATTGATGAAGGCCGAATGGCCGAAACGAAGTCTGCTGAAATAAAGTTTTAGAAAAAAAAAAAAAAAAAAATATTGAAATTTAATAGTCGCCCTCAATTTAAATCAATTGAAGAGTCTCAAGAAGAGGAGTGTTAAATTAATAATTGTTCAGACAAATTAAAGTTAATTTAAAAATAACAAATAATGCAAACCATACCCTGTCAGAATGTGAAACAATAAGGAGTTCCAAGGCCTTCGTAGCCATTTCAATAACTAAATCAGACCTTGAATGTTTTTCAAAAAGTCTTATAGCATTGAGAAAATGTACGACATCTGATCCAGCATTCTTTAAACAAACATCAAATGCCTTGCCAGGCTGACCAGTTAGAATATATGATTCTGCCAGTAGTAAACTCCCTAAAAATATAAACACTATATTTTTACAAAGAATAGAGGTGAGAGATAGTCCTGTTAATCTTATGATAGGTGAAATAATGGTCAGGATTTGCAGTTTGAAAAAAAAAAAATTATTTTCGAAAGCCAACGTTTCGATCCAACTTGTGAATCTTCATCAGTGCTAAAAGAAAACAAATATATGAGTATCTATGCTAGAGGATGACAATAAATGAATATTTTACATAACTGATGATAATATAAAAGATGGTAAGCATTATACATGAATATTTAAATAAGTAGCTGGTTAGCAAGATAAAATAGAATCTGATATTTACCTTCTGATTTAAGGTAGATACAAAGACTGAAGGTAAAATAAGGTAAGAGGTAGTGGCAGGGGGTAGTTTGCCTACTTCAAAGGTTTATGACGGGGAAACCCAACGCTTTTGAAGTGAAAGGCTACATGACAACTGAGTGAAAATAAAATATTAAAAACTAATAAAATATATGGTACTGTATACAAATCGTTATGTCTGGACTCAATAATAACACAAAATTGAAATAATACATAAGGTAACAATGTATAAAAGATTTAAAAAGTACAGAAAGAAGTTATAAAATACTAAAGATAATAATAATAATAATAATACAAGAGGTACATAGATAATTGCGGATACCTATGAAATCAAAACTAGGATTTGAGGATGCGGAAGATGTTTGAATAAGTGGATGAAAATGGATTCTGAGGAGTCCTTTATCGTGGTTGGGTACAGTAGCTAATATGGAGGGGTTTTCAAAGTCAAAGGAATGGTTGTGGGCGATGGCATGTTCTGCTAATTTTGACCTAGACGAATTACGCGTGGAAATACTGTATTTATGTTGGTAAATCCATTTTTTAAAATAATTTTTGGTTTCACCAATATAGCAACTGTTGCAATTAAGCGTGGAGCACTAGATACGATAGTAGGAGTGGTACTGGGTCTTTGAGTTTGGTATACAGATTTTTTAATTTGTTGTCATTTTTTAATACTAGGCGTATGTGTGGGAAACTGGATGAAAGGGATTTTTTAATTTTGTTGGAGAGAATGGGGATACATGGGATAGATCTGTATTGGAAAGTAGAGATCAGAGGTTGTGAAGGGTTGTTGGAGAAATTTTGGTTTTTAGCATTGTTATTGATCAGTGTTTTTATTAAGTGTTCGGGAAAATCATTAGATTTTAAGATATTTTTTAGGCGGAATTTGTTATGACAATGAAATTGTGGACCGGACAAGGTCAGGCTACGATGGATAAGGTTTTTTGCGACATTGATTTTTTGGTGATGTGGATGTTGGGAAAAATAGTTTAAGAGTCGGCCAGAATAAGTGGGTTTGGTGTACCAATTAGTGGATATTGAATTGTCTGGGTTTCTTGTGATGGAAATGTCTAGGAATGGAACCCGTGACGACGACATCAGAGAGATGTCGCGAACTAGGACCTGTAACACAGGATTACCAATTATCTTTTACAGAAACCCATCCGTTCCTCTCCTTTCTCAGCCCAATTCTTTAAAGACCTATCCTTAACCCGTTCATTCCTGCTCATAACCAAATAATTGTAACCCGTGCTGATAAAGGAAACAAAACAGTTGTCATGGACCGTGCAGATTACAATGACAAAATTAACACTCTTCTCTCTGACACGAAAACTTATCGCCCCACTAAACTCAGTCTTAGAGTACCTCTCTAACCGTAAAGACCTTATCTGTGCGCCTCTCGTTAAATTATTATTTATTTATTCTCTCAGTGGTTATTTTCACGGAGTAGTTTATTTTTACTCTAACAGTTTACTTATACTACGTGTAAGTATTTAATTACGTTGTAGTGAAACACTGCAGTTCTATCGTCATTATTAAAATTAATAGAAATTAAGTGCCCGAAGACAACACAGCGGAGTTGAAGAAGTGGGGAGAGCTCATACTGCATCAGCCTAATCCCACCGTCCCGGCACAACAAACAGGTGTGTTATTGTTTTCGTTTTACTGCTTGTTTCTATTAGCAACTATAGGGAAAAAAATGGTTAATTGCAAACTATGCAACAAGACAGTGAGCAGGGAGGATAAAAATAAAGTGGCATGTGTCACGTGTCAAAACATTTTTCACTCTAAATGCTGCAATATCAATTGTTCCGACCCAGAAGTATTAAAGGAAATAAGTAAAGGGTGGAATTGCAAAGACTGCGAACCGGCTACGCGCTCTGTACCTGCCTCGGACCCTAGTTCAATAATCGGTCTACTGAGGGCGCTGACCGAGGAAGTAAAGGACATGAAGGCCAAACTGAAAGGTATAGAAGAACTCAAAGAGATAAAAGACACACTGCAAAAGCAATCCGAGCTGTCCTTCGAAAATATGGACAGACTCGTGAAAATTGAAAATCTTCTAGAAGAGCAGAAGAGTAACGTGGAAAAACTTTCTCAGGAAAACAAAAATTTAAAGGACCAAATCTCCGAGCTGGAAAGCCGCCTAAACAATGCAGAGCAGCTGCAATTGAAAAATACTGTAGAAATAAGAGCTGTCCCGGAGAAACCGGGAGAGACGGTGACGGGCATTATCCTCAGCGTCGGTGCGGGTCTAGGCGTCAAACTGAGTCAGGAAGATTAAGACCACGCCGTGAGACTCAGGCCAAAGCAGGACGGGACACCAGGGCCTATTATCGCCCGATTCGTACGTCAAACCGTCAGAGACGAATTAGTGAAGCAAAGAAAAATAAAAAGGGATTTCTCTTCAAGGCACCTGGGCTGGGGGGAAAACGAAGCCCACCGAATATATTTAAGCGAAGCTATGACGCCCACTAACAGACACCTGTACTGGCTGGCCAGGCAGAAGAAAGCAACCGCGAAAATAAAGTACGTTTGGTTCAGCGGAGGACGGGTGCGCTGCAGGCAGTCAGATGGTTGTCCAGCGGTGATCATCGCCAAGCCAAGTGACTTAGATGCCTTCAACTGAAAGCAGTACCGAAGTTGCATCAAGATTGCGAACTCTTTAGGTTTCAGGAAAAATATACATTTTTACTTTCACTTACCTACATATGAAATATATAGTAAGTGGAAGTATTGCGATCGTGAAAAATTTCGACTTCCGGTTTTCAACGGAAATACACGTTTTGGGGTCCCCTGAGTCCAATTAACCAAGTCCCGCGAAATGGTCTGTGTGTGTGTGTGTGTGTGTCTGTGTGTCTGTGTGTGTGTGAACAGACTAGCTCAAAAACTATAAACCGTGCGAACCTGAGATTGGGTATTTAGTGTATGTATATGCCCGCGATGTGACAGCAAAAATTTCATCAAATTTGCTCAAAGGGAGGGGGTACTTTATTTAATAACTTTTTAAGTTTTTTTCGATTTTCTCAAAAACGGCTCTAACGATTTTGATTAAACTGAGTATTTGATCTATTTATATGCCCGAGATATGACTGTAAAAATTTCATCAAAATTGATCAACCGGAGGGGGGACTTTACTTAATAAATTTTGTATCATTTTCAACTGTTTTTTTTTATTTACTCAAAAACGGCTTTCACGATTTTGATCAAACTGGGTATTTGATGTATGTATATGCCAAAGATGTGATAGCCAACATTTCATCAAAATTGATCAACCGGAGGGGGGACTTTACTACTTAATGAATTTTGTATTATTTTCACTTGTTTTTTTTTATTTACTCAAAAACGGTTTTCACGATTTTGATCAAACTGGGTATTTGATGTTTGCATATGCCAAAGATGTGATAGCCAACATTTCATCAAAATTGATCAACCGGAGGGGGACTTTACTTAATAAATTTTGTAACAATTTCACGTGTTTTTTTAATTTACTCAAAAACGGCTTTCACGATTTTGATCAAACTGGGTATTTATGTATGTATATGCCAAAGATGTGATAGCCAACATTTCATCAAGATTGATCAACCGAAGGGGACACTTTATTTCATAACTTTTTTTCTAATTTTTAGATTATCTCAAAAACGGCTTTAACGATTTTCTTCATATTCGTCATGTTTAATGAAAATTGAGTGTTATTTAATATCAGGTAAGCGTTATCATTATTAAAATGTTCTGAGGGGTTTATAGAGCAAATGAAAACAAAAATAAGAAATGAATGTGGAAAATGTGTAACTTTGAGAAGTGGCATTAACAAAACGCATTAATTTCTTATCTAAGTAAGTTGGTAAGTGAAAGTTGTGTGTTGCGCGCACGCACCAGATTTTTTTTATGTTAATATATTAATTTTTAATCGAGACATCATTTATATTACAAAGAACTCTATTCTCACTTTAAAGATTTTTGTTTTCATTCTCAATATTTCCGTTTTTATCACAGGTATTTGTATCTTAGTATGGTTATTTTTAATTTTGATGCATATATTATTACTAGCTTGGGTGCCCGGCTTCGCTCCGGTAGTTGTGCGGTAGTTTTCATAACAGAAAAACTTTAAATTTAAAGAAAATATAGAAATAAATTAGCACTTTCTTGAAACTTTTAACACGGTATCAATATTAAGATTCGAGATCTGCAGAGTTCGCCCAAATAAGGAACCCTATATACTTTAAAGGGGGTTGAAAATGGTGAATGAACAATTAATTATGCTGCAACTTTGTCAAGTCATGCATCGTTTTTGGTGGTTTCTATGATTCTGAATCCTATAAGCGCATTCCAAGCAGTCAGCAGATAATAAGTTATTAGATAATAGTTAAATCTATTAGTTAAAAAAACTATATTTCGAGTATAACTTAAGCGTCGACTACTGTGATGGGCCTTTTAGATCGAAAAGTTTAAAATCTACCGAAGATTCATTGAAACTTTTTTTTTAAGACCTTTCTTCAGTTCAACCACCCTTAAGATATCCCCCTCCCCGTAATTTGGCCGGACTATGCGCCTACTATTACAAAGTAAAAACCAAAATATCATGAGGGCAAAATTTTTTCATCATATTCCTTTTTATCCAGAACTATGAGGGATGATAAAATCTTACTGAAAAAATGTTGTAATTGGAATTAGTCATTTTGTCAAATGGAATGCTCATCATACATAGTAAAAAAAACATTTTTTATAATTACATACAATAAGAACATTTTTTTATTTTCGATTTATAATCAGTCAATAGAGCTCTTCTTTTTTGTTTTATGTCTGTTTTTATTCGCTCACTCTACTACTAAAAAATGTTCACTCATATTGCATTAAATACTTATGTATTGCATGCATTTACTTAAGTATATGTTATATATTGATTAAATGTAATGTGTTAATCAATTAACCTTCTCATGAGAAAATTTATTTTGTAAGGTATCCAATCGGTTTTCTAATTAATTGCAGATATGTAAAATCATTATATTATTTGAAAAAAAAAGGCGAAACTAATTATTTTCGCTTGATTTTTTAGTAATTTAATAAGAACAGCTGATAAAATAGATAACCTTAAACAACAAACTGAACGGAATGAATGAACAATAAACATTGAGAGAAACGCACCCTAGCGCTTCCTAGTAGCCTGGAGCTCGAACTACATTTTTCATTCATAACCTCGTATCTCAATCTCAGGTAGGCTAATTAAATGGTGCGAGAATTCATCCATCTAATTCATCCCAACCTGCTGATATTAATCAGCATCATTTTAATCCGGAAAATTTCTTTTTTGCTCACATAACCTACGAAGACCTACTTACTGCTATCCTAAAATCCCACACCAACGATTATGGTCCCGATGATATCCCAGTAAAGCTAATAAGATCCTGTCTCCCAGCACTTATTCCTGTTCTTTATCACATCTACAACTTTTCCTTACAAAACTCCATATTCCCTTCTTCCTGGAAAACCGCCCTAGTCCGACCGTTAAACAAAACCGCAAACCCTTCCTCAATGAATGATTTCTGCCCAATCTCTCTCCTTTCAAACCTCTCAAAACCGTTAGAACGCCTCGTTCAAAATCAGCTATCAAACTTCCTAGAAGAACGTTCCCTCATTAACCCTCTCCAATCGGGCTTCCGAACTGGCTACTCAACTCAATCTGCTCTCCTGAAAATTACCCATGACCTCCAAACGTCCATCGAACACCGAAAATTAACTATTCTCATCCTTCTTGACTTCTCCAAAGCATTTGATACCGTTGACCACAATATCCTTCTCACCAAATTACAAAAGCTCCATTTATCAAGCAGCGCCTTACATTGGTTCAAATCCTTTCTTTCAGACCGGTCACAGTTTGTAGTCGTCCCAGGCCAACCTCCATCCAAGACACTTCCCCTCTCCTGTGGTGTTCCGCAGGGTTCCTCTCTATCCCCCACTCTGTTCGCCATTTATATCAACGACCTTCCCCGTCAGATCCATCACTCCCAATATCATATCTATGCAGACGATTTCCAGGTGTACCTATCCTTTCCTCCCTCCGAGCTATCCTCTGCAACAAAAAAGCTTCAGGATGATTTAAATCGAATCAGTCTCTGGGCAGAGGCTAACAAGTTGAAGCTGAATGCAGAAAAAACGAAAGCAATTTTAATAGGCTCCAACTACCTCCTTAAAACAGTCCCTAACATCCCTACCCTGCTCCTAAATAATAATCCCATTAAATTTTATCCAACTGTCAAAAACCTCGGAATGACCTTTGACCAAACCCTTTCCTGGAAAAACCACATCTCCAATATTTCCCGCCGTACCTTCTCTACCTTAAAGCAATTAAATCACCTCCGAAGCCTTTTACCACCTGAAACACGTAGGCTCCTGGTCACTTCCCCACTTTGACTATTGTTGTGCGGTGTATGGGGGTGTCTCTGGGGATCTCGAAGCTAAACTAAAACGTTTATTTAATTGTTTCGTACGATTTATCTTTGGGGTCCCAAGAGACGTCTCCGTTTCACCTTTATACGAAAGGTTAAAGTGGTTATACCCATCCTACCGCCGCAAATATTTCCTGGCCTCTTTCCTTTTCCAAGTAATCCGATCCCGCCGTCCTTCATACATCATCGAACTTCTCCATTTCAAGTCCTCTGTTCATTCCCGCAATACCCGTTCTAGGTCTTCAGATCTGTACACTCCGGCCCACCGAAAGTCAGCCTTTGAAAGATCTATCATTATCCGGTCCTCATCCCTATGGAACTCTATCCCCCCTTTCATTCGTCATTCCAACACTCTCCCTACCTTTAAATCCCGCCTGTTCAATCACCTCCTATCCACGCAGTTTCCCGAACAATTGTAAACAGTTTAACTGTGAATTGGTATAGGCCTTTATTATTTATTTATCTTTAAAATATATGATCCATTTAGTGTATGTGTAAATAAGTTTATATAAGTTATTTTTCATTTCAAGTCAATAAGGATTTACTTAGTTTTATTTTTTTTATTTTTTTTTTATCACCAGAAGATTTCCTCATTATTTATAATTTTTTCTCAGTTTTTTTTTTTTCATTTTAATTTGGTCCATTTGTTTTGTTCTTTTATATAGTACTCTAAGGCACTGAAGCCTATTATATGTATCTGTATAATTTGTTCCTAAGGGACTAGTTCCCGGGACAATCAATAAAGAGTTTATTATTATTTATTATTATTAAACGTGACCCCACACCTTCTCTCACTACAAAATTCAACCAACACCTCAAACATCTCCTTGATACTAAACAACACACCAAACCCACTTATTCTGGCCGACTCTTAAACTATTTTTCCCGACATCCACATCACCAAAAAATCAATGTCGCAAAAAACCCTTATCTATCCTACCCTGACCTTGTCCGGTCCACAATTTAATTGTCATAACAAAATCCGCCTGAAAAATATCTTAAAATCTAATGGTTTTCCCGAACACTTAATAAAAACACTGATCAATAACAATGCTAAAACCCAAAATTTCTCTAACAACCCTTCACAACCTCTGATCTCTACTTTCCAATACAGATCTATCCCCATTCTCTCCAACAAAATTAAAAAATCCCTTTCATCCAGTTTCCCACACATATGCCTAGTATTAAAAAATAACAACAAATTAAAAAATCTGTATACCAAACTCAAAGACCCAGTACCACCCCTAGAACAGTGTAATGTAGTTCATCATATCCAGTGCTCCACGCTTAATTGCAACAGTTGCTATATTGGTAAAACCAAAAATTATTTAAAAAATGGATTTACCAACATAAATACAGTATTTCCACGCGTAATTCGTTTACGTCAAAATTAGCAGAACATGCCATCGCCCACAACCATTCCTTTGACTTTGAAAACCCCTCCATATTAGCTACTGTACCCAACCATGATAAAGGACTCCTCAGAATCCATTTTCATCCATCTCGAAAAAAATAACTCTGTAAATCATAAAACTGATAAAGAGATAATTTCATCCACTTATTTAAACATCTTCCACATCCTCAAATCCTAGTTTTGATTTCATAGGTATCCGCAATTATCTATGTACCTCTTGGATCAGGCTGCGCCATGTGTCACGATCCTTTGCCGTTTGCATCCAATTGCGCGCTCCCAGCAGCGCCCATGCATCGTGGGTCACTCCATCTCGCCACCGCAGCTTAGGTCTTCCTCTACGCCTGGAGCCATGAATTTCTTCATAAAAAAACCTTCTTTGGGATGGAATTTTCATCCATAATGCCCAAAATGCCCAGCCCACCTTAGCCTTCCGAGACAGATGAATTTTGCAATGTCGGGTTCATTGAACAGTGTGTACAGTTCCATATTAGTTCTCCGACGCCATTGATTGCCCTCCATGATTCCTCCGTAGATGGTTCAGAGGATCTTCCTTTAATGAATCAGTAAAGCAGATTCGTCTGATTTGGTAATTGTCTATGTCTCAGAACTGGACGGATCAATGTCTTATATAACATTACCTTTGTAGCTCTCGGAAGTAGGCTACTGCGTAAATGGTTACGTAGGCCATAGAAGAATCTATTGGACTTGCCTATGCGAGACCTAATCTCCCTGGAGATATCGTTTTCAGAATTAACTTCACAGCCGAGGTACACAAATTCGTTTACCTTCTCGAATTTGTAGTCCCCAATTTTAACTTCCTCGTCATGTACTGCTTGTTCTCCAGAAACCATATATTTCGTTTTTTGCTCATTGACAACTAGACCCATTCTTGCAGCGGCCTCGGCAAGGGCAAGGAACGCATCAGAGACTGCCTGAAGTGATCTCCCCATTATTCACTCTATGCGGCCTACTGTAACTCCAAATCGAAAAAATGTTTCAAACTTTTCTTCATCTTCACTCCTGTCTTATGCATCTCCCCTCCTTTATCCTCTATGTTATGAATAATAACCTCCTGTCACGTTAATGCACAATCCCTAACAGCACATTTTGATGAATTCCAGAAATACTTCCTTGACAATATCCATCACGTAATTGCGATAACCGAAACCTGGCTAAAACCGTTCATCCCTTCCTCCCAGATTTCCCTCCCTAACTACCTCTTTTTACGTCATGACAGGTCTAACCGTACGGGAGGTGGTGTTGGATTATACATCCATGGAGACCTAAAGGCCAAAGTCCTCCTTCAGTCTCCTTCCCATGACTTCCCTCACGTAGAGTATATGTTTGTTGAAATCTCGTCCCTGTCCTCTTCCTTATTATTTGCTGTAGTCTATAGACCCCCTCGTGTTCCTTTCGACAACCTCTTCGAATCTTCCCTCATCAATCTTGTATCCAAGTATCCTAACGTCATCATCACCGGAGATTTCAATGTAAATATCCTCTCAAACTCCCCCGAGAAGTCCTATCTAACCGACCTCCTGTATTCCCTCAACCTTTACCTAGTTCCTTACTCCCCAACACATCATACACAATATTCCGACACATGGCTGGACCTTTTTATTTCCGATTCCCCCACCAAAATCGTCTCTTCTTCGCAATGCCCCGTTCCGTTTCTCTCATCACACGACCTCATTCAGATCTCATACGACCTCCCCATCAAACGTTTTACTCCCAAGGTGATATCATTCCGCAATTTAGATCTCCTCTCCTATGAATCCCTTCAATCCGACCTTGAATCCGTTCAATGGCACACCATATATTCCTATGACTCAATCGATCCTATGGTTTCCATCCTCACCTCAAATTTAAAATCCATTTTAGATATCCATGCTCCACTGAAAACCCGAACCTTGTGTCGTCCTGCTGCACCTTGGCTGACTCCTGAAATAAATGATATGATAAAAAGAAGGGAAGCTGCAAGGCGCAAATTTCGGCGAACCCGTTTGGCAGCTGATTATGTGTCTTTCAAAAAACTTAGAAATGTGACCCAATCCGAAATCCGACGATCTAAATCCCTTCACTTTCACAATGCTCTTACAAATGCTCACGATCCTAAAAGCAAATGGAAAATACTCCGACAATTACCCCTACCAGGTTCCAATAACCCTAGCTCCCTTCAGCTCTCTCCAGATGATCTCAATAACCATTTTTCATCCCACGCTTCTAATTCATCCCAACCTGCTGATATTAATCAGCATCATTTTAATCCGGAAAATTTCTTTTTTGCTCACATAACCTACGAAGACCTACTTACTGCTATCCTAAAATCCCACACCAACGATTATGGTCCCGATGATATCCCAGTAAAGCTAATAAGATCCTGTCTCCCAGCACTTATTCCTGTTCTTTATCACATCTACAACTTTTCCTTACAAAACTCCATATTCCCTTCTTCCTGGAAAACCGCCCTAGTCCGACCGTTAAACAAAACCGCAAACCCTTCCTCAATGAATGATTTCTGCCCAATCTCTCTCCTTTCAAACCTCTCAAAACCGTTAGAACGCCTCGTTCAAAATCAGCTATCAAACTTCCTAGAAGAACGTTCCCTCATTAACCCTCTCCAATCGGGCTTCCGAACTGGCTACTCAACTCAATCTGCTCTCCTGAAAATTACCCATGACCTCCAAACGTCCATCGAACACCGAAAATTAACTATTCTCATCCTTCTTGACTTCTCCAAAGCATTTGATACCGTTGACCACAATATCCTTCTCACCAAATTACAAAAGCTCCATTTATCAAGCAGCGCCTTACATTGGTTCAAATCCTTTCTTTCAGACCGGTCACAGTTTGTAGTCGTCCCAGGCCAACCTCCATCCAAGACACTTCCCCTCTCCTGTGGTGTTCCGCAGGGTTCCTCTCTATCCCCCACTCTGTTCGCCATTTATATCAACGACCTTCCCCGTCAGATCCATCACTCCCAATATCATATCTATGCAGACGATTTCCAGGTGTACCTATCCTTTCCTCCCTCCGAGCTATCCTCTGCAACAAAAAAGCTTCAGGATGATTTAAATCGAATCAGTCTCTGGGCAGAGGCTAACAAGTTGAAGCTGAATGCAGAAAAAACGAAAGCAATTTTAATAGGCTCCAACTACCTCCTTAAAACAGTCCCTAACATCCCTACCCTGCTCCTAAATAATAATCCCATTAAATTTTATCCAACTGTCAAAAACCTCGGAATGACCTTTGACCAAACCCTTTCCTGGAAAAACCACATCTCCAATATTTCCCGCCGTACCTTCTCTACCTTAAAGCAATTAAATCACCTCCGAAGCCTTTTACCACCTGAAACACGTAGGCTCCTGGTCACTTCCCCACTTTGACTATTGTTGTGCGGTGTATGGGGGTGTCTCTGGGGATCTCGAAGCTAAACTAAAACGTTTATTTAATTGTTTCGTACGATTTATCTTTGGGGTCCCAAGAGACGTCTCCGTTTCACCTTTATACGAAAGGTTAAAGTGGTTATACCCATCCTACCGCCGCAAATATTTCCTGGCCTCTTTCCTTTTCCAAGTAATCCGATCCCGCCGTCCTTCATACATCATCGAACTTCTCCATTTCAAGTCCTCTGTTCATTCCCGCAATACCCGTTCTAGGTCTTCAGATCTGTACACTCCGGCCCACCGAAAGTCAGCCTTTGAAAGATCTATCATTATCCGGTCCTCATCCCTATGGAACTCTATCCCCCCTTTCATTCGTCATTCCAACACTCTCCCTACCTTTAAATCCCGCCTGTTCAATCACCTCCTATCCACGCAGTTTCCCGAACAATTGTAAACAGTTTAACTGTGAATTGGTATAGGCCTTTATTATTTATTTATCTTTAAAATATATGATCCATTTAGTGTATGTGTAAATAAGTTTATATAAGTTATTTTTCATTTCAAGTCAATAAGGATTTACTTAGTTTTATTTTTTTTATTTTTTTTTTATCACCAGAAGATTTCCTCATTATTTATAATTTTTTCTCAGTTTTTTTTTTTTCATTTTAATTTGGTCCATTTGTTTTGTTCTTTTATATAGTACTCTAAGGCACTGAAGCCTATTATATGTATCTGTATAATTTGTTCCTAAGGGACTAGTTCCCGGGACAATCAATAAAGAGTTTATTATTATTTATTATTATTAAACGTGACCCCACACCTTCTCTCACTACAAAATTCAACCAACACCTCAAACATCTCCTTGATACTAAACAACACACCAAACCCACTTATTCTGGCCGACTCTTAAACTATTTTTCCCGACATCCACATCACCAAAAAATCAATGTCGCAAAAAACCCTTATCTATCCTACCCTGACCTTGTCCGGTCCACAATTTAATTGTCATAACAAAATCCGCCTGAAAAATATCTTAAAATCTAATGGTTTTCCCGAACACTTAATAAAAACACTGATCAATAACAATGCTAAAACCCAAAATTTCTCTAACAACCCTTCACAACCTCTGATCTCTACTTTCCAATACAGATCTATCCCCATTCTCTCCAACAAAATTAAAAAATCCCTTTCATCCAGTTTCCCACACATATGCCTAGTATTAAAAAATAACAACAAATTAAAAAATCTGTATACCAAACTCAAAGACCCAGTACCACCCCTAGAACAGTGTAATGTAGTTCATCATATCCAGTGCTCCACGCTTAATTGCAACAGTTGCTATATTGGTAAAACCAAAAATTATTTAAAAAATGGATTTACCAACATAAATACAGTATTTCCACGCGTAATTCGTTTACGTCAAAATTAGCAGAACATGCCATCGCCCACAACCATTCCTTTGACTTTGAAAACCCCTCCATATTAGCTACTGTACCCAACCATGATAAAGGACTCCTCAGAATCCATTTTCATCCATCTCGAAAAAAATAACTCTGTAAATCATAAAACTGATAAAGAGATAATTTCATCCACTTATTTAAACATCTTCCACATCCTCAAATCCTAGTTTTGATTTCATAGGTATCCGCAATTATCTATGTACCTCTTGGATCAGGCTGCGCCATGTGTCACGATCCTTTGCCGTTTGCATCCAATTGCGCGCTCCCAGCAGCGCCCATGCATCGTGGGTCACTCCATCTCGCCACCGCAGCTTAGGTCTTCCTCTACGCCTGGAGCCATGAATTTCTTCATAAAAAAACCTTCTTTGGGATGGAATTTTCATCCATAATGCCCAAAATGCCCAGCCCACCTTAGCCTTCCGAGACAGATGAATTTTGCAATGTCGGGTTCATTGAACAGTGTGTACAGTTCCATATTAGTTCTCCGACGCCATTGATTGCCCTCCATGATTCCTCCGTAGATGGTTCAGAGGATCTTCCTTTAATGAATCAGTAAAGCAGATTCGTCTGATTTGGTAATTGTCTATGTCTCAGAACTGGACGGATCAATGTCTTATATAACATTACCTTTGTAGCTCTCGGAAGTAGGCTACTGCGTAAATGGTTACGTAGGCCATAGAAGAATCTATTGGACTTGCCTATGCGAGACCTAATCTCCCTGGAGATATCGTTTTCAGAATTAACTTCACAGCCGAGGTACACAAATTCGTTTACCTTCTCGAATTTGTAGTCCCCAATTTTAACTTCCTCGTCATGTACTGCTTGTTCTCCAGAAACCATATATTTCGTTTTTTGCTCATTGACAACTAGACCCATTCTTGCAGCGGCCTCGGCAAGGGCAAGGAACGCATCAGAGACTGCCTGAAGTGATCTCCCCATGATATCAATATCATCAGCATACCCCAGCAGCTGTACCGTGCGGTGAAATATTGTACCACCGATCTGAATCCTGGAACTCCTAATAATTCTCTCCAGGCCGATGTTAAATAGGAGGCAGGCTAGCGCATCACCTTGGCGTACACCTTTACTCGTTGAAAATGGCTCGGTTATTCCAGCTTGAACCCTTACGTGACACTCCACACCCTCCATCGTTACCTGGCACATCCTTGAGAGCTTACCGGGTATTCCGAGTTCCTCTATGGCAATGTACAGTTCCTTCCGATCAATACTATCATAGGCACTTTTAAAATCTATGAATAAGTGATGTGTTCAGATGTTGAATTCCCTGCCCTTCTCCAGCACTTGTCGCAGAGTGAAAACCTGGTCCACAGTAGATTTACCTTTGCGGAAGCCGCACTGGTAAGGTCCCACAATTCTCTCTGCTAAAGGAAGCAGACGATCAAAGAGTAAAGGGAACATCATCATGCAATAATACTTTTGGGATCTGTTAGCAGGAAATGGACAGACACTTCAAATAAATGGCAGAAAAAGAAGGTCCTTCGCTGTATTAATAGCAAACTAGAAAAAGTGTAAAGTAGTATAAAGCTTGGGAAATCCGGTAGTAAAAAAATAACCTCTGAAATGCTGAAATACTGCCGCCCAGAGGAAATGAGATTATGCTGTTCCTTCTGAATCTAAGCAAAAGAAATTACCAAAAAATTGGGAATTACTCTTCAGAAAAATGAAAACTTACAAAGAAGCATCAAACAAGAATACGAGTGCCAGAAATGAGAATTCTCTAAAAGAAAACACAAAGAGATAAAAGTCCTAAATACTAAAATCAGGTTGATCATTAATGTCAAGCCGGCCCACGATGTAACAGAAGAAAATCGACTGAGATGGCAAGGATGCTTTCGACTGGAACCGAACAGCATTGCTACAGAAGCCTATCAAGCAAAACTAGAGGTAATGTGGGAAAAGGCCTACCTAGAATCAGATGGGAAGGAGTATAGAAGGACTTAAAGAGAAGAAAGCTTTTGGAAGACCAATAGAGCTGAAAAAAGCCCTAAAGACTTTTTCTTCATAATATTTAAGAGGTACATAGAAATCATGATGATGATGGAGGTAGTAATTGTGGGAATATTAAAAAAACAAAAACAAATGTATTCTAAATTGGATAATAATTATCCAGAAGCCACCTCTAGAGCAAGTTATTAGTGATCCACCGGTATGCCACTCTGTACTGGATGTGTAGGAACACCCATGGACCCATGATATTCTTAATATATAAATAATTGCTAATATTTATAAATGTGACAGTTTAAAGTTTTCTTCAACAAATGTATTAACAAGTTCCAGAAACCACCTCTATAGCAACTGATTAGCGACCCACCAGTGTGCCACTATGTACTGAACGTGAAGGAACATCCAAAGATGTGCCCTAGGGGTAACCTGCGGCATAGAGGTTAGTATAGCAACCCACAATACTAAAGGTCGCGGGTTCGCGTCCCGCGGTGGCCTATGAGTTCCCGGAGAGGACGTAAAATGGAGGTCCCGAGCCCGTCCGATGTCAGGTACTTGTTAAAGATCCCTATCCTAATTATACCTCGATAGGCTCCCACAGAAGCATCTTCTGATTAGCCTTAGTGGCATAAAGTGATGTTAATTAAACATACAAAGATGGCCCCTGAAAGGTGTTTCTTTAATTTATTTTAAATGAGTTGATAATAAATAAAATTTATATAAAGAATAATAATAGAAGAAAGCTCGTGGAAGACGGATTCATCACATTTAAACCAAAGAAAATTTTTTGAATAAAGAATTACTAAACTATTTTTTTATGAATGAGAATCATATGAAACATGATCATATTACGATGATCATAAACAACAAATCTTTTTTTTTTTTTTTTTACCCAAGTTTAAGCATAAAGGCGGGTTCACACGGGGTCGTGAATTGGGCGAGAGCACTACCTGCTGGCTAGTCAGTCAGTGGTAGTGGGAATGTTGGTAGTGCACGACCTTGAAGTGAGGGGTCGTGAAATCTCCATTTAGTTGGAGTCAGCACGCCCGCTTCAGTCGTATATCGTCGCTGGAGTGCTTGAGAAATAGGGTAGCTCTGACTCTTAACTGCCTCAACCGAATAGGGGCCGCTTTCTGGGGCCTCAGATACCCGGCTACAATGACCATTAATAAGGGAGTAATGTTGGGTATTCTGAGGTATGCGTCCCTTAATAAACATAGTAAATGAATACGAATTTATTTAATTGGTAGTTTTTATTTCTAAATTTCTAGGGGGGCAGCTGCCCTTCCCTGCCTCCCCCCCCTGAGGACCCATGAATATATATATATATATATATATATATATATATATATATATATATATATGTATATGTATGCTGTATGATATGTATGTATGCTGGCGCCGAGTGAATTCCGCCTCTTTACCCAGTCTCGAACCCACACTTTTCTCTTCTTGTTTTGAACCTTTTTCAAGCGAATCCTCAACTCTTGCACTAATAGTTCGCATACAACTTTTGTGGCTTCATATTCTGCCATAAAGAGTTCAAGCACGACCAACAAAGGCACTTTACCATGTGAACTAGATAAGGTCGTGAGCTCCTACTGGGAGAAAGCAAGTCGTGTGACATGAGCATTACTGGTCGTGTTCCCGCCCTGTTCACTACCTCGTGTGAACCCGCCTTAACTCATTACTTTACAAGCACTATCAAATAATTCAAATAGTTTTTAAATAATTTTATCTGAAGATAAAAGATGGGCTAAGGCTGAGAATCGAACCCTGGCCATCTCTGGATCATCGTTGTCTTCATCATCGTCGTTGTCAGTCTTAACTAGTCAGCTAACCGTGGTCTCTGTCCCCACGGTATCATAATTTTCCATGACAACTGTATTACCTTGATATATCCTATCAAACCCAACTTGTCAAACACCTCGTTACATTGATGTACTTTAGTGAGACCTGATGGGTAGTATTGTTGAAGAGAGGTCGACATGGCTGGGATAGGGCCTACGGTAAGCTTAATGGCTAAGAGCACTGCAACTATGATACAAAGACCCAGGTTCGATTCCTGGCCATGGACCCTTTAGATTCTATTTTTATAATCTTTATCTTTATAAATAATCTTCTATATTATCATCTTTTCTCTTTATATAATATTTTTTTATTATTTAAAATTATAACTAATTAATATTCAATTAAAATAATAATTAAATGAGCAAAAAATTAATGAATGTATGTTATAAAAAATATTTATAGGTGTTTTCCAAAAAGCGTTTATAACCAGTTATCAACCAAGAGACAGTGCACGTTTCCCTCCCACTTGTGTTTCTAAATTTGATTGATTGGTATTAGAAACAATCCTCGATTCTGCTTCAATGATCAATGGATTGAATAGGAAAACCAACCAATCAAATTTAGAATAAAAAGAGTGGAAGAAAAACATGTGCAGACTGTTAGTTGATAAAATGGTTCATAGCTTGTTGGAACATACCTTATATTAGAACTTACAATTATTTATTCCAACTAATCTTGCTAAAGTTTGTAGAAGTGCATATTGTTTTGTAGTTAGTAAATGCTGAGCAAGTGTACCATTTGTAGCCAATGGCCATCTTATAATAAAATTAAGGAAAACATAAATAAGAAGCTAAAATGAAATATTGAAAGAAACCAAGAAAATCAGTTTTCATTCATTAAGGTAAAATGGAATATAAATTATCCAGATAATAGTTATTTAGATTACTAGTATCAAATGTGGTCCTTTAATGAATGAGGGTAGGTTTGATTACACAGTACTGTAATGGATGGGGCATAAGTGGATTTGATTGGTAATTAGACTGAGTACTGTAGAGACACTTGCGGCACTAGTAATGTACAAAATTTTACATTATACTGAATAAAAAACCCAATAAAGAAATATGAATATTAATTTAATATAACATAGTAAAATAAGTATGACAAATGATGTATGAAAAAAAGTATGGTTCAAGAATTAATTATGATTAAATATTGATAAAATTTATAAAGAATATATATATTTTTATGTTTATATTATAAGTACAATTAGATTTTATACTAATATTAAATTTTTTAGATGGTAATAGCTTGTCACATTTGGAGTATTTTTTTCACTATCCTGATTAATATAATGGATCATCATTGAATAGATTGCCTTTTCAAGATGTTTATTAACATGTGTTTTTCATTACTGCACTAGTACAATAAAGAAAACATATGTTTTTCTTAAAGTAAAATTTTCATATGGAGAAAATCATTGACTTATAAGAGCATGTTATATTTATGTTAGTTATTTTATTTCTCTACAGTAGTTATATACTTATATGTACATTTTTTTTTTCTTTTTTGTGTGTTAAATGATAAGATACATGAAGAATGAACGAATTTTTTTTGTGACTAAATATTGATGATAAAATATAGAAAACATATACGATATTATGTAACATAATCCCTAATTAGGTAAAAGTATTTAATAATACCCAAATATGTAAAATGAAATAAGAATGGATTAACAGATATTATTAAAAAAAAAGAAAGCGTCACTTTTATTTTTATTTGTACAGAACTAATTTCCTGTCCTAATGTGTTCAGACTTAATACATATTATTATATTATAGTACGTATATTTATACACATATTAATTATATTACCTGGCTACATGGTTGCTGAAGTTACATTTGATTAGATAGATTTTCCTGCCTTAACGCATCCTTATTACATTATCTTACAAGAAACTATATTTCTTTACTTAGAAACTCCTACTTCACCCAATTTCGAAGCTACCTCAGAACTTAATGTTTGCCAGTATTGTTTTAGTTTGTTTCGGGAATGCATCCTGATTATTTTCGTGATCTCTTAACTACACAGTTTTTTTTCATGGTGTCTATAAGGAAGATAGTTCTTTCTGTTAAACAAAAGTTGAAGGCTCAGGAAAGATTGGATACGGGAGAGAAAGCGACGAAAGTGGCAAAGGAATTATGTGAAAGTATGTCAAAGGACTGGAGAAGAAATAAGAACCAGTTCAAGAGGTTTGTAGCGAATAGTACATCCTTGGATTTTCACTCTAGTGGTCGATCAATTCTAAAACAACCAAAATTAAATGATTTGGATATGGCTGTGTGAATATGGTTTATGCAGCAGAGGGATCTAAATTTCCCTGTATCATTTGGCTGTTTCTGGAGCGAAATTATCCCCGAGCCCTCAGCAATTTATTTCATTTCATTAACACATTGAAAGAGATGATAACTAATAAGCAGCTCTAAATAGAACAAATTTACAATTTAGATGAAACGGGACCTAATTATAAAATGCTGCCACAAAATACACTGGCTCGTAGTGAAGAAAAGTGTTCCTGGGTTTAAAAAATCAAAAGAAAGCACTTTATACAAATGCTACTGGGTCGCACAAACTCCCATTATTTCTTGTAGGAAAGTCAGCTAAACTATGGGTGTTTAAAAACATAAATATGGCCGGCTTTCCAGTTCATTGTAGAGCGCAACATTCCAGCTGGATGATTGCTAACTTGTTTGCTGAATGGTTTTTCCAAAATTTCGCTCCTTGTGTAAAGAAACATTTACAATAAAAAAACATTCCAGCTAAAGCTTTCTTGTCCTTAGACAATGCACCTTCTCATCCTGACACAGATGTTTTAATTGATGGGGACATAAAAGCAGTATTTCTGTCTCCTAATATTACATCTTTGGTACAGCCTATGGATCAAGGAGACGTAGAAAGTTTAAAAAGAAGGTATAGCAAAAAACTAATGACGGCAATTTTTAACAAAACAGAAGAAGGAACACTAGATTTATTCCAGGCATTGAAATATTTAACAATAATAGACGAAATTCAAGAGTCCATAATTAAAAAATTGTGGACAAAAATTCTTGGTCTAAAAGAAGAGAAAAGTGACAAGAAACCTCAGGAACAAAATCAATGTTTGTTTGAGATGATTAAAAAGATAAGAGGTTTCGAAAAAGGAAGCAGAAGACGTTGCGGACTGGCATACTGGAGATGACACCGACATCCCGACCCTGACAGACAAAGAGATTGTGTCTGTTGTGCAGAATCCTAGTGGAACCATGCTAGAGGAGGAGGAGACAAATGTTCCACTGCCAGAAGCCCTGACCCACTCAGAAGGTGAGGAGATACTTGAGAGGCCCTCATGTACATGGAGCAGCAGCCAATGTCTTCTCATCAAGACATCATTATTTTTTTTAATTGGTGGGATTATGCTGCAATAATAGAATAATGTAATTTGCGCTCATCAGAAAAAAATTACTGACTATTTTAAAAAATAATATCTTTAATTTCGTAATAACTCTTAAATTATGTGTTATGTGGATAAACATATTATATTATAGCTTTAATTAGTGTTCAGATGTATGTGGGGTACATAGTAGGGGTAGGAAGCGAATCTATGGCCACAGGTGGCCACTCAGCATCTCCTGCTCAACTCCACTCTCAACTTCCCGAGGTGTACCTCGTTAAGCCAAGCAACCCTGTTCAAGGTGGCGGTAACCAATCCCTACGGAGGACAGGGTAGGAGAACAAATGAGAGATTAGGGTCCTGAGAGGGCTGCCCGGGGGTAACCTGGATGCAAGCATATCGGGATGGTTGGGTGCTGGAAGCAGGGGGTCCAACTCCACCGACTGGTGTGGGATGTGTGGACTGAAGGGAGAATGCCAGATGAATGGTTGACTGCTGTTGTCTGCCCATTTTACAAAAAAGGAGACTAGCTGCAGTGCACCAACTACCGAGGAATTTCACTTCTGAGAGTAGCTTATAAGATCCTCAGTACGTCTATCAACAGGAGGCTAATACAATATATGGAGCGAGAGGTTGGTGAGTATCAATGTGGCTTCACGAGAGGACGATCCACCATAGATCCTATTTTCTCAATGCGCCAGGTTTTGGAAAAGACACATGAGTTTAACATAAACCTCCACCACCTATTCTTAGATTTCCAACAAGCGTATGACTCCATTGGCAGGAAAAGGCTAATAGATGACCTAATAAACAAGGGAGTACCTAAGAAATTTGTACAGTTGGTGCGAATGACAATGGGAAGATCGAGATGTCGTATTAAGTTACAGGGAGAACTCTCCAAGGCATTAACAGGGTGATCGGGATTGAGACAGGGAGACCCTCAGGCGACAACCCTGTTCAACCTCTCAATGGAAATAGCCGTTAGAGGAATACGAACCAGCCCAGGAGGAACCATCTGCAACCGGATTAAGCAGCATTTGGCATGCGCGGACTATGTGGTGCTGATGTCAAGAACCATCCCGGCACTTTCGGGTACCCTGGAGGAATTCAAAAGGACTGCAGCAGTGCGGGGCATTAAAATCAACGAGCGCAAGTCGGCATACATGCATTCCTCAGCTGTTCAACCTATAATTCTTTAGACCTGGTAGCTGTCATAAAAATTGGACGCATTAGATGGTTGGAACACGTCGAAAGAATGCCTCAAGAGCGTTTGCCTCAAAACCTAATGTACAGTTGACCGGGTGGAGCTAGAAGAAGAGGCAGACCATGACTGAGATAGCTGGACAATGTGGAGGACGACCTATGGCGGCTTGGGATGAGGCGATGAAGGATATCGCTCAGGACCAAAACAAATATCTCTCAGTATGAATGAGCCAATATGAATACCGCTCAGGACCAAAACGAATGGAAAAGAATTGTTGAAGAGGCCAAGGTCCTTTCATGACCCTAGCACCGAGGAAGTAAGTAAGTAAGTAAGTATGTTCATACTAGTTATGAATACATTTATATTTTTGAAATACATCTTAGTTGAAAATTTTTTGTGTATTAACCCTTTAACCGGGAGTTCCCTTTTAAATTACGCAGCCTATAACGGGCGTATATTTATATATAAATATAAATTAAATATATTATTATTATAAATATTATAAATTATATACATACATATATATATATATATATATATATATATATATATATATATATATATATATATATATATGTGTGTATATAATATATATATATAAATTGACGTCGTTACATGTATCGATGACTAATATCTCTGTTGTACGAAAATATAAGTCCCACCCATTTCAGGGCACAACATATATTTCTAGGACGTATTTATACGTCCTGCCCGTTCACGGTATTGTTTAGGTTGGACGCCTATATACGTCCCGCCCGGTTAAAGGGTTAAATCCTATGATTTAATATTAAAGCCTATGATTACTTACATTGCCATTATTACTGAATTAATAAAATATAACTTTAAAAAATCAACTGATGGTACCCTGGTCCCGACATCATCAGATAAGAGGGCATCTACTCTATAAGTAACTTAAATACAGGCAACAAGTAATAAATGAAAAATTAGTTTTGAAGGATACAAGCAATTAGCAAGACCAAGAACACACTGTTCAAGAGAAGACTGCATAATTGACGTTGGATTGACCAATGAAAAAACATGAATCAAAGGCGCATTCCCAGTAGACTTAGAAGTGCAGATCCATTTTAAAATGTAATAGGCTTTACAAAGGGCAGCCAAGCTCCTATGTTGAGTCCTGTCTGCAGCACTGTCATCATCTCTCATAGCAAGTTCAGTAACCAATAAAAGTTTTTCACAAATCTTCAATCTAAAATAAAAGCAATAATTTATTTTAATGTACTTTAAATGGTATGATGAAAATATGTAATTAAATATGTAGGATAATTTGGTGAAATGAGCTTTCAAGCTCATTTTTTTTTTTTTTTATCTTTTTATCTATAATAAAAAAAGTATTAAAAATTTATTGATGTACACTAATTCTCATTTTGCAACTTCATGCTTTGCAAGAAAAAATGTTATAACAGATTAATGTTGAAATAAAACTACTATAATGTCTTATAAACAACTATAATTAGCAATATTATAAAACAATTTTATACATTAAGTCGACACATTATAGCAATACATATAAATAGAAAGATAGAGCATTAAATCAAATGAGGATTATTTTAAAAAAGGAACAACTTCAGGTCCCACAAAGAGATTATAGATTTCCTTTTATTCCTCTGTCTCCACCTTCCATTAACCCTCCGGCGGGCGCGCCTATTTGAGTTACATCAGCGGGCGCACTGCGGTGTTGGGACCGCATCTTTGTTTTTTATATATTTTATTAGAAAATAAGCAATAACTTGCTTTTTTTTTTTCGTTTACTCGTTTTAGGTTTATACCATTTTGTATGAATGAAGATTATAAGTTGTATAAAGAAAAGGATGGAAAAAAATAAAAAAAATTAAAATAGCTTTGGCGATAAGAAAACACAAAAAAACTTCCAATTGGTAGTATAATGAATAGAGATAATATAATAATAAATTGCTTATTATAATCAATGTTGTTCATATGAACATAGGAATAATGGTGGGATATGGTTTACTGTTGTTACAATGAAGAGGAGGTGGTTGGGGGTGCGGTCAAATTAAATAGCACTAATATCTAAGAATCACATATTTTATTTTGCCAACGTTTCGTTCATAATTGCTCGTATTGTAATTATAAACGTTGGCATAGAGGTATGGGTCACTGTTTCACGTCTATACTATCACGTCAATACTAATTCAGTAAAACAAGACTAAAAATAATTGTATGTGTAAAAATATTTCAAACAATATTAGGCAACGTAAAAACCAAAATACTTGCATTTTAATTTGTAAAGAAAGCGCAGAAAACGATTAAATAATTCAGCAGAGATTGTCTGAATCTGTAACACGAAAGGGCGCACTGCGGTATTTGGACCGCACTTACAGACCAACTACAAATAAGGCAATATAACTATTAATCACTTATAAGATATTAAGTTCTTGAGACTGTATTTTTCAATAGGTTATCAGAAGGGGACCAAATTAGTCTCAACAATAAAGTTTTTTATTTAAAAGACGTTTCGGCTCTTTTGAGCCATCTTCAGTTCAGCAAAACAGGTAGACAAAATCATTTGAAGTCACACAGGGCAGATACAACTCTCACCAATGCATTCATTCATTGGTGAGAGTTGTATCTGCCCTGTGTGACTTCAAATGATTTTGTCTACCTGTTTTGCTGAACTGAAGATGGCTCAAAAGAGCCGAAACGTCTTTTAAATAAAAAACTTTATTGTTGAGACTAATTTGGTCCCCTTCTGATAACCTATTGATAACTATTAAGGTACACCGGAAGACGGCGGGCACGACCGTCTAATCCTGACAGAACATGTCAGTCTACAAATACCTGCAACCCTCAGCTCACGGATTCAATTAATATTCCTAATATTTTGACATATGTTCAGATTGCGGTCCAAATGCCGCAGCACGCCCGCCGGAGGGTTAATAAATATGGGCCCCCATATATTATCAGGAGGACCTTGCATTAGAAAACAAGAAGATTCTGATAAGCATCCTTCGCCATTGCCCAAGTTTTTAATTCATATGCAAGTACTGAGGGAACAGGGATTTGTACAACATTTTTGTTTTCCTAGTTTGGTCTCAGCTGTCCTACATTTTTGTTTGGTCTCAGCCCTAAATAACAACGGTTTGTGGACAATATTCTTCTCTGTTCCCAAGAGTCTTTTGATCCAAATAAGTGAATTCTGAGACCTAATTGGAGAGCTATGTTCCAAAACCTACCTTATCTCCAGAATGTCTTGTGTGCTATTCACATACTATGGTACCTTTATATTAAGATATAATCATATCTAATTCTGTTCATGAGAAGTGGGCTACTTGAGTCTTCCTGTTTGACTCCTATTTCCATCATGTTAACACTACTGTAGACCACCTTCAATTGATAATAATTGATGTGTCACAATGCCAAATGGATGCCCCTTTCCAATATTGTCCTCAGGGAATAAATCTAGTCCATCGTTGATTTGCGTCTTTGGAATTTACTTTGGAAGGGACCTATTTCTCATTCTACAAAGTATTAGCAAGCATTAAAAATTATGTTATCATTGAATTGCGTCTTTGGAATTTACTTTGGAAGGGACCTATTTCTCATTCTACAAAGTATTAGCAAGCATTAAAAATTATGTTATCGTTGATTTGCGTCTTTGGAATTTACTTTGGAAGGGACCTATTTCTCATTCTACAAAGTATTAGCAAGCATTAAAAATTATGTTTGATTTTTTATGTTTCCCAGTAAGTACTTGGAGGAAGAGATATGCCTTGGTAATTCTACAGTCAAGGGAATCTCCCATTCTGAATATAGAACACATTTAACATATTCCTGATTCTTAAAACAGATGTCCATGATGAGGTTGTGAAAGGAATTTGCTAATATATTACTTTTCATCATCAAGTGTATATCCACATCTGGCTGTGTCAGTTGGTTGTAATCATGAAATTCTTCTTGATCTCCATAAATGTGCGCAATGTGTTCCACTGAATCATAAAAACCTGATTTCGGTATTGAGGGACTGAAATCTTCACATCCCCCACAGAAGTCCTCATAATTATCAAAGATATGACCTTTTTAAAAGAAGCTGCCATGACCAGAATAAATTCTCACTTACACTGACCAATTTGGATTTTCATCTTGATGGAAGTGACAAGTAAACAGTGCTTTTCATTTTTATTTATTTTTACAATAAAAATTAACGATGAAACAAGTTTACACACAAACAACCTCTTTTGATGAGAGTCGTTCCTCAAACCAATGATTCATTACAGAGAGAAGGCTCAGTAAAAAGCTGAGAAGGTCATTGAACTTAGAAGACCCTGAGAGAGAGGGTAAAATCCTAGAAGAGGCAGGCCTAGGCGAGTAGAGGGACAGTCAGAGTCAGAGTCTGGAAAGAGAATACTGCTAGTCTGTTGGGAGATCAATACTAGGCATAGAAAAGTCTGAGGCTGGAGACAGGGAGCATAGTAGAGACGATGTATTCTGGTTAATAATTATTTTCAATTACAAAATAAGATTTGCACTCACAAGTCTTTAAGCAAAAAAAAAAAAAGTCTTTTTTTGAAGAATTTATGTTCTGTACCCTCCTTTGGTAGTAGGGACCTGAAATTTATGCTCCTATCCCTTTTCTTTCCTTGCACAAACCTGACCATAGCCAATTTCCTTATCCCTCTTGTGGAAGGCCTGATTTGTAGCCTGTTTCTACATCTCTCTCTATATCGACTGTAAGGTGCAGAGTTATCTATTCCTATAAAAGCTTGAGGGTTTGCCTCTTACCGTTTATAATACAGGACTCTCCATACTCAGATGAGCTACTAAGATCAATTTTCCCCTCCTGTGGAACAAGCTTAAAATAGCTTTACCTCTTGAGATAAAAGGTTAGCATAGTTCTGGGCAAGGAAATTCCTTTTCCTATCCCCAGGCCCATGATACCCTGTTAAGCCTAAACGACGAGAAGAAAAAAAAAAAAAGGAGGGGGGGAGAAAGGTACATGTACATCACTTGGGCTTATCCTTAAAAATCCACTACACAGAAGTAACGAGTTGCATAACTCGGGCAAAATCATAGCTAATAAGACATATGAGATTTATTCAGGTTACCTTAGTAAAACATACAATAGAGGCAGTAAGAGCATGTAGTAAGAATATTACTACTGGCATACACATAAGAAACAGTAATTAAATATATATTGACCACAAAGTTTTTATGATTTACAAGGACATATTCCAATATATCAAAGGAAGAATTGCCTCTAACAGCATGTCTGAAAACATGAGGAGACTGTAAAGATCGCAGACCTGTAAATTTCTCTTAACCCAATATCATGCCCAGAAGAGATAAACTTATTTGTGACTGATTTTAACGTATAATTCACTATAGTACAATGATATTCAACTAGAAAGGCAATTTTTAAATTCTATTTTAATTTAAAGAGAATTGAAAAAAAAAACAATTAAAAAAATAGGAATATGCAAGCTTTGACAAACCTCACTCCAACATAATCTCGAAATGCAGATGTTACAGCACCAACACCACTATAACTACAAAATGATTCCAGTGAACCTAAAAGTAATTAAATAAAAAAAAATAAGAAAAAAACTATCATTGGCTTGAATTTTCTTAAGAGTAAAAATTATTTTATAAGTTGATACCATCTTTATTAAAATCTTCAGGCACAGCTAATTCTTGTATAAGACTGTTTAGACTTCTTCCTAATCCTTCTTCATAAAAGATACTTAGAACCTAATAAAAAAAAAAAAAAAAAAATCTAGTGTGATAGGCGCAACACATAACTTTCACTTACCAACCTATTTGGAGTAGAAACCGACGATGGTTCAAAAATGTTTTTTTCTGTCATATAATTTATCGAAGATTTCATCTTTAGCTCCTTTATTTATTTAAAAAAAAGTCTGTAACTTCTCAATACAATTTAGTTAATCATTTTATATTTGATTACCACTAAACATAATAAGTTTGATCAAAGTCGTTAGAGCCGTTTTTGATAAAATTAAAAAAAAAATGTAATAAAATTCATGAAATAAAGTCTCCTCTCCATTTACCCAATTTTGATGAAATTTTTGCTATCACATTCTGGGCATATACCTACTTAAAATAACAAATTTAAGTTTTGTGCAGTTTATAGATTTTGAGCTAGTCTGTTCACACCATAGACCATTTCGCGGGACTTGGTTATTTGGACTCAGGGGAGGATAAAACATGTAGGGTAGGTGGGGGCAAAGACACGCAGAAGGGTTTTGGATGGAACTTTCGCAGTTGTCATTTTGTCCACTAGGCACCTGCTTTTTCTTGGTATCCCCCAATAACACTCCAAAATTGGCGGCAATAGCTTCAATGTTGACCGAGAAAATGCGGTAAGTTTATTTTTCTCCTTTCTCATATAATATTTCTTCTTTTTTTAAGTCAATTGTTTCAAAGATGGTTCGAGGTATTTCTAATGACAAACTTACAGCTATTAGCCTCTTAGTTAAGCTTCATGTTCATGTTTCAAATAACTTTTTAACAGTTGTTTACATTGTTGGAGGGGTCGTGATTTCGGAAGTGTGAAAATGGGGCAAAGCCCCGCGCTCTAAAAGGGGCAAGTCCACGCAGTCCTAAAAGTGCGGGGACTTGCCCCTAGTGTTCAATGGTGAATTCCTTGTTCATTAAGAGGCAATAATCAGTTTAAAGGTCTAAACAGATTGTACATCACTACACTTAGTTAGTCTTCCATTATTTGATCCAGGGGGGGGCTGTGGGGGCTGCAGCCCCTCCCTTTTTAAAATTTTTCGCCATTTAAAGGTAGAATTTGACATTCCTTAATGTAAAGAAGCAAGTAAAAGAACAAATAATGTGCGAACAAGTAGAGTTTTAGTTGTGGGAAAGGAACATAAAGGTTAAAAAGCTGATTAGCAGATCCAAAGGAAGGGCTGGGGGCTGCAGCCCCCCCCTTTAGTACTGCAGCCCCTCCCTTTACAATCGGCTGGATCTGCCCATGACCAACTTATGGGGGTTTTGGTCACGAGGGTTTGGTTTAAATTTAGGTTCTAACCAAGAAATGTTATTTCATTACATGGCTCGAACATTTCAAGAAGTACACTATGCCCTGTGAAACTCATCCACTTCTACTGATTCTCGACAACCATGTGTCTCACTCCAGTCTCGAGGCTATCACATTTGCCAAAGAAATCCATACTCACCTTCTCATATTACCCCCTCCCCCCACAGGGCCCAGCTACTTGACTGGACTTTTTTTGGGCCATCAAAAGCATATGGATGCTTGGAATGTTTCACACCCAGGTGAAATATGACTACTTACCACTACTATTTAATGTATACAATGTAGCAGAAACGTTCAAGGTGGCCTTCGAAAAGGAGAATGCAACCATTGAGAATGCAATAAATGGTTTTGAAGCGACTTGTTCCACACCAAACGAACCGAAGGTGCAACAAGAAGTAAATGAAATACAGAAACAAGCTGCGGAGAAGGTTAAATGTCTGTCAAAGAGAAAATAACGCAAGCTAGTGTTGCCAACCTTAAAACCCAAAAAAAAAAAAAAAAAAAAATAAAAAGAACAGGGTTAAATCTAGCTCTTCTGAGTCAGAAGGTGCAATTTCCCTACATAACAGTAGTTCGGATTTTGACTCATATCTTTTAGATCCAGTTAAGGAATCCACAGAAGATGAGGCGACAGCAACTTCACTACTTGCAGTAAAGAACTACGTTCTTGTTAAAGTCGACATTAAAACAAAAAATTCGTTACATTGTTACATCGGTATGAAGTTGTGTTTTATAAACGACTTCGGGATAATTTAAAATTTTCTGAAACGAAAGAAGAAGCTTTTGTTGATGATAAAGATGTTCTAATAAAATTAGCTACTAAACCGACAGAAAGCAACAGCACTAGGTTTCACAAAATATTTTTCCCAGAAGACCTGTCCCAGTTCATTATCCACTGATATTTATATAGAATTACTCTGTATTTAGCAAAAGTATTTTTGTACTGTTATTTCATAAAATATATTTTTAATTCAAAAGTTCACAGATGCTTTTTGTTATATTTTCCCACAAAACCTTTTATCATGGCAAAGCCACACATTGTGGGCCTTTGCCCCAAAATACGGGGCACTTTTTTTTTCAACAAAAAGTTGAATTTCCAGTGACCTATTGGTGAAATATCATGGGCATTTAGCTAATTCCGAGATCTAACTAACCTATGCTTAAACTAAACTAACCTTTCCCCTTTCCTTGAAATATGAAAAACTGAAAAATGTGTGTCTTTGCCCCCACCTACCCTAATTTCTGCTGAAAACCAGAAGTCGAAATTTTTCATAATCGCAATACTTTCCCTAGCTAAATATTTCAAATATAGGAAAGAAAAAAAAAAAGAAAAAAAAGGATATATGAGTCATTATAAAAATATGGGTTATTTTTAACAGCCTCTATCCCTAAACTGTCCGTCAAAGAAAGTTAAAAATTTTTGTAGAGATAAAGCAATCTGCTGTATGGACTCACTAATGTGACGTCAAAAAATTGATAATATTCACAATGAAAAATGTTTAACACGTCAAGTATCACTCTCTACAATTGTCACACAGGCTATGTTCGAACATCTCGAATTTTTATTTTCACTAACTGAATGGATTTATTATTGAAAAAATGATTTTTGGCTCCAGGGTACTCCTCTTTCCGATAATACCTGGATGGAACGTGAAAATAAAACTCTAACCACACATCTAATAGGTTTTATTTCTGTCACAGTTTTTTCTCATTCCCTACAAAAAAAATTTAAATAGCCTTCCAAATCCAGGAAAAGATGTATTTAAAATTTTGAAAAACTTAAGAGCATACAGCAACAACATAGCTGCCAGATTAACTTAGTTTTGTTTCTATCAGCCAACACATGTTCGTAGAAGAAAATTGTTTTTGGTGGAAGTTCATAGAGTATTTTTATACTTTCTCATTCACAACAATACTTTTGTTAATCGAGTAAAGTCTTTAATCCATTTATGACTATCAGTTCATGAGAGCATAAAGGTAAACATTGCGTGAGATATTTTTAAAGTGAGAAAATCTGTAGCTCTTCTAACGCATAGCTTAAAAACGTTCAAAACATCACTACCTAACTCAATTCTTAACAAAATTCGCCATTTCAAAAGAAGGCTGTCCACAGGGAGGTGTGATTTCACCCCTACAATGGTGCTAGTGGTGGATCCATTACTAGTCAAATTGAACATAGGTTTTTATCAACTGGGATACGCAGATGACATAGCAATCCTAGATGAGGGCAATTATCAAAGTGTGTTATCTGGCCTACTTTCAAATGGTACCAAAATCCTTCAAGATTGGTGCGAAGAAAATTGACTTAAAACTAATCCACAAAAAATACACATTTGTTTCTTCAGTGAGGGAAAAAATAGACATTTAACTACCAATAGTTAACAGCTTTTAGTTAACACCCAGTAAAAAGGTTAAGCATCTGGGAGTTAAACTCAATCATAAGCTAAACTGGTCACAACACATGAAGAACAAGACCAAAAAAGCCCTAAAATGCTTAAGGCCAGCAAAAAAGCAGTAGGCGAAAACCGGGACTAAAACGGAAAATGGTTTATTGGCTATATTTAACCATGAGCAATGATTTTATACTCACCACATAAACCTTAAACAGTAATTAACTGCTACACAGATGACTCGTTTACCAAAACAGGATCTGGTGCGGGAATCTAGAGGAAAGATAAACCAAAAGAAGGTACTTCAATGTCACTGTGAAAATATGTTACTGTCTTCCAATCAGGGGTATATGCTATTTACCAGTGTGCTTCAGAGTTGCTGACTGACAGGACCATAAATAAGATAATAACTATCTTCACTGACAGCCAAACAGCTATCAGAGCAATCAGGAACCATACAAATAAATTTAAGGTTTTTATGACCTGTAATACAACATTCAACGAATTAGCAAAAAATAATAAGGTAAGCGTGGAATGGATGCCTGGACATTTTGGCATCCCAGGAAAGGAAAGGTTCAGCAAACAAACCCATAATCCCGGAACCAGTAATGGAATAAGCATCAGCTACGTCAAAAGGAGAATCAAGGAACTTTATGGAGCAAGAAAAAAATAATTTTTATTATTGATTTGGTGCTATAAATCAGTGATGAGTCCTGGCCTCCTCAACCAACTTCCTCCAAACGTCTCTGTCTCTGGCAGCCACCATCCAGTCCCCGATGCCGAGCATAGTTCAAACATCATTCACCACACTATCAGACCATCTTTGCTTCGGTCTTCCTCTCGATCTTCTTCCAAAGAGCCACTCTGTCAGCAGCTTCTTTGGTATCTCGTTGTTTATTCGGGCCACATATCAAGCCCAACGTAGTCTACTAGCGCGAAGCATTTGTGTGACATCAGGCTCTTGGTAGATATCTAAGAGTTCATGGTTACTCCTTTTCCTCCATTCGCTTCCAACTCTCTTTCCTCCCATTATCTGTTGGAGCACTTTTCTTTCGAATATTTGATCCTATCCTTTTTTGGGATTGTCCATGTTTCAGAGGTGTAGAGGAGCATTGGGCATATCAGTGTCTTGTAGAGAGTTATCTTTGTTTGCTAGTAATTGAGAGGTAATTGCTTTTAAAGTGTCTACGCTGCCCAAAGCAGCATCGGTAGGCCAATACAATTCTATTTTTTATCTCTTGTTTGAATGGATTTTGGAGACTGCGGCTCATACTGTGTTGGTATGTAGAGATCATATACTTAAAATGTTTTTTCTGCAACCTCAGTGGCCAACAATATGCATAGGGCATTTATCTGCCCTGTATTGTGCTTTCTTTCGCTGACTGGTTTAATATAGGATGGGTCAGCAAGTTCTTTATTATTGTGACAGTCCATAAGTATGTGGCCAGATTTCTAATAAGTCACATCTTGGTAATATTTTATCTTTTATTATGTCGTTCACAACCTGGTCAGGTAACATACTATAACAACTTGTGGGCTTAAAAAAGAAAATTTAAAAAAAAATTTTAATAAATGAAAATAATTATTTACAATGCCATAAAAACAATGTAAACTCGAATAATTAAGAAGGTTACAAAAAGTATCAAGTTGTAACGACACTTTAACACAAACGTAATCATATGATCGATCTTCAGAGCAAGACTACCACTTCAGTCCATCGCTCCTTATATTTATTCTGAAATATAATTGTCTGGAAGGTTCTAGGCAAGCTTAGAAGACACTCAAAGAGTCACAAACATTACTAGAACAGTTACGAACACGTACCAGAACAATTTGTTCGAAATGTTCCAACAAGCCTAGAACTCTTTTAGTTCATATGTTTTGTATTTTGTTTCACGTTACAGTACGATCCCATCTTACTCACTAAACAACAAATTTTAAATATAGCAAGAATTGAAGTTCTTGTGAATTACAATGTAATTGAATTATGAGAGGAAAAATTATTTTTCAACACCAAAAAAGGTTTTAGAAGAAATGCAGCGTCAGCAATAAGAATCTGACAATAAGTTTTTCTGTCTGATGAATTGAATTCTGAAAAAGAAGTTTAAAATAAATGATATCTGCAATTTCCATAATCTGCAAGTTTTTTTTTTTATACAGAGGAAAATGACAATGAATTAATCCCTCAACACATTATCCTAAACGTTCAAGAAGCAATACTACATACTGGGTAGGTAATTAACACGAAACACTATGAATAATCAACTAACATGGAACAAAAATGGAATGAGGCCCAGACAGCTTAGTAAAGACTGAGAGGCATGGTAGCATTGGATTGAGTTCCTAGGAAGACAAAGGAGAATCAATACTGCCCACATCAAAAAATCTTATCAAATATGTAAGTTCAATTGATGATATTATAATGTTGTATAACGGGATCATATTGTAAAAAAAAAAAGGTTTAGAATAATTCTACACCTTTTGTTGGAACGAACTAACAGTTGGAACAAACTGTCATGACACATGTTTGAGACTATGTTTCAGTACAATCTACGCCGGTCCAGGAGGATCTAGAATGTTCTTTTTAAGACTATATATAAGTAGCGATGGACTGGAGAGTTAGTCTTGTTCTGAAGCTCAAGTCATTATTATTTCTGACTTACAAAGTGATAATTGTTAAAACCTGTTTAAATATTTGTGTTCTCATAATTTGTGTGGCATTGAAAATTGTGATTTTCTTTGAATAAAAAAATTGTTTAATCCACATAAGTGTTACAATATAATATTATTCTGTCTCTGAATCTGTATAATATAATTAAATTTTAGCCAACAAACATACATTTAAAAAACTTGCAACAATGTTATGTTTTCTGTCAAATGGCGATATAATATTGGATCTAAAGTTACGTTAAACTAGTGATTTGAACATTCATTATAACACTTAGTAACAGAACTATATTTTCTATGACTAGGCAGTCAATTTTTAAGCAACAAAAGGTACATGAAATTATACTTTGATGATAAATATATTTTAAGATAAGATATTGCTTACATCATCAAGTTGCTTAGAAGGACGAATGAGATCAGCTGCTTCTTGAAGTACAGAAAGTTCATCAATTGACTCTCCGGTATGAATGCTCAATTCTAGTTTTTCGATTCCAGCTTCTAAATTAATATCCCTCAGCCGTTCCACTAACCAGCCATATCCGACTGATACAAATTAAAGAAATAAAATAAAACTAAAATAAATCGTGTGTAATGCATACTACTAGGTGAAAAATAAACCTTGTGGAAATTGTGAGGACTTAACAGCAGTTGTCATAAAAAGTTCTAATGGCTCAATATCAACAACTATAGAGAAACCACATTCTTGAATTAAAACTAAGCAATCTCTGAGCCAAACCATTCCAAGCGGTAGCATACTCGAAATAATATACTGACTGCAACATGAGTACAGTCTATTCCAACACCTGTAAGAAAAAGGAAACAAAATTTACAGCTAAAAAAACTTATAAATAACAAAAGTTATATTTATCAATATTTAATAAGACAACTTCTATCACAAAATAATTAAATATGCTAGCATACCTAAAAGCTATATCTAAGAATTCATCATCATCCAATTCTTGCTCACCGATTTCTGAATAAATTTCAGTTTCCACTATAGAACAAATTTGTTCAGCAACGTCAATGTTCGGTTTTATAACAGCAGTTATTTTATAAAGCTAAAAACATTAAGACAATATTATCCGTTTAAAATTTATATTGATGGCACCAAATAATTTTGAGTATATAATAACTGGATAGTATTATGTGCAACAAGTTTATTGGAGTGGATAGAATATTAGGAAATACAATAAAGATCATCAGTTACTGTTGTTATGTTTTTTTATTTATAATTTTTTTTTTTTATAGATTACAGTACTTATTAGATCAGTTTATTTTTAAAATAAACCTAAAAGGAATTAAAACATAAAATTAGGTCATAAAACTCATAACATAAAATTTTTATTTGAATAAATGAACAGTAAAGTCAAGGTAGATAAATAAAACTTGTATATTTTCAGATGCCTAGGAGAAGCCACTTTAAGTTCAATTGGTGAAAGAGAATGAAACTTTCGAAAGATTTCGAGTTAAAGGGATAAAAGGTGGGGTGGGGTCACTTCCTGAAGATTTCCTATCCCCCCAATAACTTGTCTCAATTAATACTCTTTAAGGTTGAAGATCAATTTAAATCAATTAATAGAGGCATGGAGGGGAAGGGGGACGCTGGTTATCCTAAATGTAAACAACCTATTCAAGCAAAATCCTTAAGTGGAAATGAACTCCCAACCCATCTGAACCCATTTGTATCCCACATTGCTGTGTCCTTAATTCCTGATAATCCTCCTCCTAAAGACGCCTCCAAATGTAGCTTCATAATATTAGTATTTAGTAGTAGTGAGTACATTTAGTTGACGTGTTTATTGCTAATACAGTTACAAAATCAAATAATAAAAAAAAAATAAGAGGATAAGTTAAAATAAGTTAAAGCATTACATCTATAACTCAAAGCTATGCTCAAAATGTCTAAAATCTTAATTCTTTAATACAACTATGCTTAACTCAAAAATGATTTCTTATTTTCTCGAGGATGGAGCTACTGATATTTAGCGAGTAAAGTTAATATCTACAAATTGATTTAATTGATTGATATCTAGAGCCAAATAGATCTCTGTGATTAGGTTAATCTTAGAGGCCCATAAAAATAAGAAGAAAGGTTTTTCTATTTGATTAATGCAAAAATACTTACTGAAATAGCTTTAGCTATGTCCAAAGAAGTGAAGAAACCAGAGGAAAATATAGCATCTAAATAATGTGAAGCTGGATCTCTAGGAATGTAGTCTGATACAGGCACCTATTAAATAAATTAAAAAAAAAAACCTATGTTATTTTCTTAAAAACAAAATTAAATACAAACATTTTTTTTTTTTTACTTACTTGAAGAGAAGGTCTGGTTAAAGCCACTTTAGAAAATCCTGGATGAATGACATTATTCTTGGTCACTGCAGGTGATTCATCGAGTGTTAACCAACTGCACCAAAAGTATCCCTCCTCTCCGGGACACATATTTGTAACTTCAAAACCCTAAAAAATAAAGTCTTATAAAACTAAAATATAAGAATAATTCTATCTTACTAGTTAACAAGAAATATTCAAGAATAACATTCATAAAGATTAACAATCAATTAAAAATATTACAAAGTGAATTAGTCGATAAAATTTCTTTTTTTTTTTCTCCTTGATCTTCGCCTCTACTCTACACGGTCATTGGCGATGCGTTCAGTTATATTCTGCTATAGTATGATATTTCTTTTAGGTATTTAAACAGAATATCTATTTTGTCTTCCTAATCTTTTAACAGCTCATTTAATTTTGTTTCCATATTAAGCTTCTTCCTGAGTTCTTTGTATTTTGAACAATGGAGTAAAAGGTGTTTCACCGTTTGGGGTACATTATTGCATTCTTGGCATGTGGGTGCTTCGAGTCCTCGGAGAAGGGATCCGTGTGTGAACTCGCAGTGGCCAATTCTAATACGACTTCTCTTCTCGAGATTCTCGAGCTTGTATTCCACTTTTTGCACTCCATTTTCATTTCAGATAATTTGGAGTGTTCGCTTTTCCACCTCATCTCCCAAATTTTGTTCTGATTTTTTTTCAGTTGGTGTAACCAGTCCTCTTTTGTTACTTCTTTTAGTATTGTTACTTTTAAATTCTCGGTTACATCTATTCTAGCTATATTATCGGCCTGGTCGGCTTCCTCGTTTCCCTTAATTCCTTTGTGGGATGGTATCCAGATGAATATTATTTGTTTTCCCATCAGCTCAAGCTCCCACCACACATTGATGATCTCTCGAATAAGAGAGCTACTTGGGTTCCGATTGTTGATCGCCGCTAAGACACTTAGGGAGTCCGTTATGATCGCCGATTTGTTTGTTCCTGATTCCGCTATCCAATGAAGAGCTTTTATAACTGCTATAGCCTCTCCGGTGAAGATACAGCATGTTCCAGGTAAGTTATACATGCGTCGATTTTGGAGAGTGTGGACTGCGCAGCCAACATTATTTTCAGTTTTGGAGGCGTCAGTGTACACTTCTTCAAATCCATTGTATTTCTCTAGGAGCTGCAAGAATGTCTTTTGTATAACTATAGGACATTCCTTTGAATATTTTTTCATTGATACACCAATAATCGGTCTTTTTTTCTCCAATCCTGGACTTTTTAAGTTTGATATGGGTCTAATGTTCAGATCTAGGTTTGTGTGTTCTAGAAAGTTTTTTACCGTTACTGTGAAATTGCTGCCTCTAATATTTCGAAGACCGAGCAGTTCCTCTTCGAATAAGATTCTATGTAAGGGGTGCTGAGGATACGTTTTTAATTTTGAAATATATTTCAGTGAAAGGTACTCTCGCCGCATGTTCAGGGATGGTTCACCAGACTCAATACATAAACTTTCAACTGGTTAAGTTCGAGAGGCTCCTGTACATATCCTTAGAGCAGCATTGTGTAGTGAATCCAACATCTTTAATGCCATTTTTTTCGCCGTACTGTATATTGGAGCACCATACTCAATTTTGCTTCTTATTATACTGTTATACATCTTTATCAAAGTGTTTCTGTCTGCACCCCATTCTGAATGTGAGATGCATTTTAGAATTCCTGTTCTTTTCATGCATTCTTCTCTCAAATGTTTTATATGATGAATCCAACATAGCCTTTTATCAAGTACCATTCCCAGACAAACATATTTTTCTACGTACTCGATAATGGATCCTTCTAACATAATTTGGGGGTGATGTTGGCAGATCCGTTTTCGGCAGAAATGCATGCATTTTGTTTTTGGTGCTGAAAGTTTGAATCTGGCCTCATTCACCCATTTCGCTACTTTATCGATCGCGTTTTGTAGGAATGCAAGGGATTTACTTTGACATAATATGATAATGTCATCGGCGAAAAGAAAGCACTTAACAGGGTTCGTGATAGTGGACGTGATTCCATTTATAGCTATTAGGAATAGAGTCGCACTGAGTGGTGATCCTTGCGGAGTACCATTTTCTAAGACGTAATCGCTACTCGCACACAAAATTTCATTTCAGTTAGGAAATTTTTTAAGTAAACCCACATATTTCCATTTATTCCCAATTCCTCTAAAATTCCTAAAATGCGCTCTCTTATCATTCTGTAATAGGCTTTTTCCGAGTCTAAAAACACTGCAACTAAGTGCTCTTTGTGTGAAAAAGCCTCTTCTACTTCTAAGTTCAAAGAAAAAATAATTTTAATTCAGATAAAATTAATTATTAAATGCATTCTAAATTAATTTCTGTCGATCCTAACCATCTATAGTTTAAATATTTTTATTTTTATAATTCGAAAATGGTCTTTCAACATCAACTGATGTGATTGGAGCAAATTTGGAAGCGCCTAAAATTATTGGGTTGTCAATGTCGCTGAAAACAATTGAATTATCCCCGTTAAAAATTTTATTTATAATTTGAATAAATTATTCAAATTATAAAAATAATTTGAATTTTTCATAAAAACGTCTTCAATTTGTTATTTCAAAGCTTCTCCAACATGGCCTGGGATAGAATTTATATTTTTAATGACTAAAAAGGGAGAGGAAAGTTGTTAATCTCAGTAATCATTAATTCGAAGAAAATGAAGAACGCATTTATGGTTAATAATCCTGATCGAAATTGAGAATATTATCTCCCATGTTGGATTTTACTTTTATATTTCTAAGTATATAGTTTACTTTATAAAATAAAACATGGGCAATTAGATCTGCATACTCTAATTAGTAATCATATCTGGTCTGCTATTTTAAAGAAGCACGCAAACAAAATATGCAATTCCATAAAAATCCGGGCCCTGCAAATACATATAAAATAAAATATTTCAATCAACATCAATTAATAATAGGGTCTGGAAATATGTAATGGTAAGGTACTTCATAATAACAAATAAGAGATTTTATGCATTCTGAGCATTTTCAGGGACGTTTTTATCATATAAGAATATTTTATTGTACAGGAAAGACAATCTGAATGAAAAAGTAATTAAAAAAAAAGTTGCGTTTAATCTATGAACTTTAGTGAGCACCACTACAAATGATGATGTAATTAGTTAAAAGAGATAACTTGAGTTTTGACCAACTTAACTTGGGCGCAATGGAGTTCCCTAGTAATGGAAGACAGCCTGCTTAAAAGAGTTGTTGATAATGTTGTCAGCATCCTATCCAGGAAGCAGCTCCTAATACCAAGGGCTTGCGTGCCAGAGGTACTTCGTCAGCTTTATGATGAAATTTAGGACACTTGGGTGTGACGAAAACACTCCAGAAAGCGCGTGGGAGGTTTTACTAGGTAAAATGCTCTGACGATGTTAAGGATTGGTGCCATAAATGTAAAACCTGCTCTGCAAGGAATGGACAGCTCGCAAACACCCAGCAATATGTTGCGGGGAGTCCCGAGTCCATTCGAGAGTACCCATGGACATATTAGAAACTGACGCTGGAAATAAATACGGATTTGTCATCATGGACTATTTTTTCGTGTCTGTTTTAGGGGTATGATTCATAAATAGTTTAATTGATTATATTATGTATTTATCATAGCAAAATGCGGGGAATTCATGCATAATGCAGAGGCTCTTATTTAGACAGGTTTATATATAATTTTTATTAGAGTGTATATTTATATTCCATTGAAAATATATCTCATTTTATTAGAGTGTACACTGCATAGTCAGATTGAAATAAACAGATCTTTAGACAAATTCGTTTAAAAAAATATTTTTTCGCAGCACACTAGCGATTGATCCAGTAGTACAAGGAGAATGTGAGTTTGTTGCAGCAGAGTATATTCCTCCAAATTGGGAGCCGTGATGAAGGGCTGAAGGGACAGGCGAGATGAAGGACTCATTAACGTCGACAGCAGCCTGGTGCCAGATTTTAATCGAGAAGGCGGTGGAAGGGAGATTGCCGCTCCCGTGGTTTTTAATATAGGCAGCTCTCATTGTGAGCCGCTGCTGTTAGTATAATACCTCCACCTCCGGTATCAAATAGACTGCCCGACACCTTAGTTCCCATTTCCGTTTGTTGTATCTTCCTTCACCTTAGTTCATCAGTTCTGTGCCTCTGTGTCTCCACATCTGAAAGCCATAGCTAATCTGTCATTTTCAATCGCAAATTATACTCGTAATCCCCAGTCTGTTTTACGTCTCCAGCACCCAATAGTTGGGGATGCCGCACATATTTACCGGAAGCCAAAATTGTACTGATCATTCTAAAGTTGTCTTTACTCTGTGCGAACATCCTAGCCCGGGCAATGGATGGAAGCATATGCTGTCCTTAACCAAGAGGCTGCTACCTTAGCTGACTCTGTTAACCCCTTAACAGGCACATTTCACTATTATAGTTGGAAGCAAATTGGTGTTGTATATAATTCCCAGGGGACCTCAAATGACTAGTTTTGAAATCATTTTGAAAAAAAAAAAAGTTTGCCGGAAGTTATGGGCGATTGCCTCTCTAGAGGCTTACGCGCACACAGAGTACGCAAAATGCAAACCCACAAAATGCACTGCCGTGCCTCGTGTAAAGGGCCGCAAGGGGGTGTAAGGGTGCCTCAGGGTTGAGCCCTCTTCCCTCTTCACTTCTCGCCCGCTTCCCAAAAGAAACCCCTGTCCTATTGCTATTCAGCAATTATATGACGGAAAGTAACAATACACTTATATGCAATAGATTGTAAAACCAACAAAACCTTTTTTCAATAAGTTTTATACTCGAGAAAAATTTATCGAAATAAAGCATAAATCCCCTGTTCTCATATGAGGCGATTGCTTCTCAAACAACACGTTCTCCAAGTCCTTTTCCGGGTTGTGCATGATCCACCTTACCTGTATATACATCCATATTCAGAGCATATGATGTTATGGAGTCGCAAAGAGCCTAAACTTTAAAGCCACGTTTTATGGGTTTCAGTGGCATATATTGTTTAAAGCTGCTCCTGCCCTTGAACTTCACCATTGACTGATCTATGGCCATCCATCGTGAGGAATTGTAGAGGAGTTTGAACCTGGCGTTTATATATGTAATCATAGGTCCAGCTTTATATAAGAGGTCGAATCCGGGCTGGCCTTTTTAGGATCGTTACGAAGTGTCATTGATGTGAAACATCCATAAAATCTTTTTACTGACATTACATCTTTTCTTCTTTCTACTTCGAAATTTTGGTTTTGTGACCAGTATAGCCACATTGAGGGTAATGTGTGGAAGCCCATTATTATTAAAATTCTGAGGAATGCACATAATTCTTCGATGGACATATCAAAAGTTTTTCCTCTCTCTTGAGCATAAAGATTCGATTGGTATACTAAATGCTGTATGAAATTCTCAGTAAAAAACCATCGGCCAACGAGGTCAACATCGGAATCTGGCTCGCGATCCGACTCCCTTGCCATATGCTCCATCATCAGGAACCGAAGATTCTACAGATCCTCTTCGTCATTCAAATCAAATTCATAATTAAATCGAGACGTTCTATAAATGTTATTATTAGAAGAATCTGCATTACAAAAACAAAAATAAAAATGTTTGAGAATTTATAGAAAAAAATGTATTCATTCATTTTGCAACAAAATAATTCGCTTTTAGGAATAATATAGAGATATTGATATTAAGTATAATTCGTTTCGTTTTAAATCAATGAAAAAAAAAAATCAAACTTTTTTCGTCTAAAATTTTAAAACTTATTTGTCAATAACAAGTATGCAAAAAAAAGATCTAAATAAAAATCAATTTAAATGACATTAGTAATGTATAAGTAAACGATTACATATCTTTATAATGTTGTAGAGAGTGATTGAGGAACATGATACACAAACATTCACAAGTGCTTCTAGGAAGGCAACCAAAGGGACAGGTACCTGGGATGCACACAAACCTCTCTGGAGGCCCGTATATTTCTCATCGTGAAACTCCAGAAGTTTAACAGAACCCGTAGAAACTATTGCAGCGGTCTTCCGCCCGTTTGAATATTTCAGAGTTCAGGCCTCCCGGGAGGCCTATGTCCGTTAAAGGGTTAAAGGAATTTATCAAATGTTTCGGAGTACCACTAGAACTACATTCAGACCAGGGAAGGAATTTCATAAGCACAAAAGGAAGTCTGCAAAAGACTTGGGATTAAAAAAACTAGGACTACAGCACTTCATTCAAAGTCTGATGGAATGGGGCCGGGATAGCCGAGCATGTTGGAGCACGACCCGCTGTTGCACGCTGGAGCTGAACGGCGATAGTTCCGAATCCGCCCTGAGAGGGTTGACTTTTATTTCGTGGAGACCCCACGGAATAAATCTCGACCTTCCTACTATGGTTAGAATAAGTAGAGAAACCCCCCCCCCTGTATGCCACACATGGCCAGGTAGGGGTACCGAACAAAATAAGCCTGATGGAATGGTACAATGGCTGAACCAAACCCTCATCAAATACCTTTCCAAGGTAGCATACGACCATCAGCGAGATTGGGACAGTCAGATTCCATACTTCCTCATGGCCAACCGATCTGCAGTTTTCTTGACAGACACCTATAAAAGTTCTCTTCGGTCGAGAAAAGAGATTACCTAGTGACCTCATTTTTGGCAGCAAACCCGGTATGGATTTATCGGGAAAATATTCGTTAGGCTCTACAATTCACAAAGAAAGCAAAGATTCTGCCCAAAGTTCCAGATAAACTGGGAGGGAGCCTACGCGATAAAGAAGCACATCAATGATGTGACCTACAGGGTCTTCGAGTATCCCAAAGGAAAGCCCATGATCGTTTTTTACTATCGCTTTTAGCGCCATAAGCGAGATCCATGAAGAGGAACAGGGGCAGCGGATTCAGGGAGAGACCTTCAGTCCCTAGAGAGCAGGCCCGTGCGGAAAAAAAGACATCTAGGAGGAATGTCTCTAAGAAGGGGGCAGTGTAACCTAAAGAAAAAAACAAAAACATAGGATTGAAAAGAGTTTAAGAATTGATGTTGGAACAAACTGTTCTATTACATGTTTGTGACTGTTCCAGAATAATCTATGCTAGTCTGGAACTTTTGAGACAGTTCTAATGAGGGGAATTTCTCTAAAGAGGAGGCAGTATAACATAAAGCAAAAAAAAATTATTGAAAAGAGTTCTTGACTTGTTGGAAAGAACTGTTCTAGTACATATTTGTGAATGTTCCAAAATAATCTACACTTGTCTAGAGCCTATGACAGTTCTAATCCAGGCAAAATATAAGGAGTGTTGGACTATAGATTAGTCTTGCTCTGAAGCTCGAATCGTATGGTTATTTTTGTGTAACTGTATCGCTAAAAGTCAGTACTTTGTGTAACATTCTTGATTATTTGAGTTTATATTGTTTGCGTGGAATATATTCTTTTAAATATTAACATAATTTCTTTAAATAGTAATAATAATTAGATAAACATATCTACTTACAGGTTGAATAGGTATTTCCGAAATGGTTGTGAAATTGAATATACCATTATCATAATCTGGAGCTAATGTTACAATAGCAGCACCTTGTACACAACAATGTAAAATAAAAGTGCCATTAATATATCCTTTGCACATCTTGTGTTTCTGAGCTGAAACCATAAAAAGTAAAAGTACAACAGTGGCAACTCTAATTTACATTCCTCATTCAAAAATACTGTACATGTGAATATTATCATAGTCGCGAATGCATCTGCCATGATGTTAATAATCCGACATAATACTCACTAATAAGATGGAATAGATGGAAATATGGTATAGATGGAAATTGAATTAAATAAGATTTTCATTAGAAAAAACAAAACTTTTATTGGAAACACTAATACTATATAACTTATGGAAGTTGCCTATTTTCACCGTGATCTTAGCAAACTCCCATTGTGTTTTTCTCAGTTCAAGAGGACCTTGAATATTAAATTTAGAAGTATAATATTTTAGTCTTCGACTTGATTTATACTTGATTTATTTAGTGATTTCACCCTTTTTTCTCGGTGAATTCACAGGAATAATGGCGTTTAATGGCTACTAGAAGAATTAGTATGAGACCATAGAGTTCTCTCTTAGCCAGACAACTTAAGGTAAAGAAGGTCCCAAACAGTCAATTATCAAGAAAACTAGTTCTGATCCTAATAATGCTATCAGTGCTCAACCTGCAGATCTGAAGGGAGTTAGTAAAGCTGGACATTCTAATGAAGGCAAGTGGCAGGAAGTAGCATGCAAGTCCCCGAGAGCCACTTCATCTTCAGAACCAACCAGGCAGGTCAGTTTTGAAACTTTAAATCCATTTGCAGTACTCGGAAGATGCAGGGGTACTGGACAAAGAATTATTTTACTCAGACCTGCAACGAGCAATTGATAGAAGCAGAGACAAAGGAAGGTTAATAATTCTCTGTGGAGATTTTAATTCGAGAATTGGACGGGACCATAGAACATCATTCGGAGCGATGGGGCCTCATGCAGGTGAAATCGTTAAAAACGAAAATGGCCAAAGATTAATTGATTTCTGCGTCGACAATGATCTCTTGATAGGCAATTCCTTCTACCCACATAAGAGGGTACACAAAATTACTTTCTCAAGCGCAGTTGGAAATAGTGTCATCGACTATTTTATTTATGATCGAGGAATTCGACAATATTTCAGAGATGTGAAAGTAATAAGAGGAGCAGAAATAGGCACAGATCATCTGTTATTAGTTGCGGATACCAGGATCTTAAGAACCCGGAAGCCTCAAGCTAAAGTTTATGAAGCAATAAAAGTTCGAGTTTTGGATGATCTAGATAAGAGAAAACTATATTCTGAAAAATTGGAAGAACGCCTCAGAGTTCTGGATTTAGACGGAGACGCAGAGAAACAATGGAGCGCTCTCAAAACTACCATCTTAACAACTGCCAAGGAGATCTGTGGCCTACACAAATTCAGCTATAAAGGCAAACGCAGCAAATGGTGGAACGATAATGTCAAGGTAGCTATAAACCGAAAGAAGCAAGCATGGAAGTCCTACCAACGGCATAAGACACCTGAGAACTTTGCTGACTATAGAAAAGCAAGAAATGAGGCCAAAGCTGTAGTCAAAGCACAAAAAAAGATATCCTGGGAGGAATTTGGGAAGAGCCTAGATGGAAATCACAGGGAAAATATCAAAAAGTTTTGGTGTACTGTGAAATTCTTGAAGGGCAAAAGAGCAAAGCCAGTGAGAAATGTTAAAGATAACAATGGTGAATTGCTGACAGACGCATTTAAAATATTAGATAGATGGCGTAGACACTAAAAAGTTCCAAGTTTTCGACTCATTTATAAAAACTATAATATGTTACAGCGGTCAGGTGTGGGGATACGAAGAAATAGACCAAGTGGAACAAGTACAAAGATATTTTATCAAAAGAGCTATTGGTTTACCACAGAACACCCCCAATTACACGTTGTATTTAGAAACCCGACATCACCCATTATTCATATACACCCTTAAACTGAGCTTAAACTATTTAGCAAACTTATTAAAAATGGAAAATGAAAGATTTCCAAAAATAATAGCCCGGAGGATAATAGACAACAGTATAGCCTGGTCAACAACATTGAAGAGATAAGGAGCAAAACACGGAATAGTTCTAACAAAAGAGAATTTTCTACAAGACATAGAAAAAAATAGAACCATTCTCGTCAATAAAACTATGGAATATAAAAGAGAAATATATGTAAAAAGAACTAAAGCAGCCGAATTTCACCAGCTCTATGCAACTCTGTATTATGACAATAGGTACTTTGAAGACAATAAAGACATTTATTTCATCAGATTAATATTTAAAGCAAGAGGAGAACTACTGAACCTCAACTACTTACCTGCAATGAACAAAAGAAATAATTGTACCATGTGCAACCTCAATACAATAGAAAACACCTTCCACTTTATCTCAACATGCCCCATTCTAAATGAAATCAGGATTAACTGTTTTGGAAAACGGTCTCTGAATATGGAAGAAACCATAGATATCCTAAACGGCAAATGCAACCAACATCTATTTCTGTGTCTAAAAATTGCAACAAAATATATACAAGAAATGACTCATGAATATAATCAGTAGAAATAGATTCCCCTATACGACTGTCGAAAAAAAAAAAAAAAAAAAAAAAATCGCTTATAGCTAGTTTTATAATTTGGCCATTTATATACGAAGAGTTTTTCAGTATATATGTCAGTTTAGTTCAGTATGAAATAATTTTTCTTTTGTTATTTGGCTTTTATTACTACCACTTATCACATATCTTCTGTTATTGTTATATATTTGCAACCTATTTATATTTATAACAAGCTAGGATATCTCGACAGACGGACTTGCGTCCATTGTCTATTTACGTCTTAGTATTTTCTTATTTTTTTTTTGTATTAAATAATTTTTTCATGAATAAACGTTATTTCTATCTATCTATCATCTATCTATAGGTAAGTGAAAGTAAAAATTGCTAAGTCGTTTATTACAAACGAAATGGAATATCTCCTTATCTGAACTTTATTATTACCACAATGACCAAAATTATTCATTTTAATATAATTGATCAAAAGATAATTACTAACAATTAAATATATTTTAAAACATAACTCAGGGAACTTTGTGATCCTTAAAAGTTCTGCAGAGCTGGCAAAGAACACCGTCAAGTTTGAATTGGCCCAACTCAGAACACCTTTCCTGAAATCCTACATTTCAACATAAGCACAGTGCACACAAGCACACTGTGCAAAAATCATTTTCTTTAAATGATTTTCTTAGCTCTTTTTCTTCAGTTTTCTCTTCTTGACTATATATATATTTTTTTTTTTTTTGAACATTTGCTAACGAGTTTTCATTGATTTCTAACGGTTTTTCTTGATTATTTTTTCTGTAAATTTTTTTTTATAGGTCCTTCTTTTTTTTTTTTTTTTGGTTTTTTTTTTTTTTTTTTTCGAGTTTTTGTTTGCAAGCTGAACAAGTTAAAATGGCCACTGTCCCAAGTTTTCCATCATTTAATTTTCTTCGATAATAAATAACTTAGACGAACAATTTGAAGAAAGGTAAAACCAGAAAATTTGAATGATGGAATGATGGATGGTGAGAATAGTGCGTTTTACTATTGGAACTGGAAGATATGGCATGATCTGACTTTTAGGCGGTTATTGTATTTCTATTTCTATGAACTGACATTATTAAAATAAAATAGGGAAATATAAGCAATCAAGGAATATGTGGTTGAGTTATACCATTTTGAAGTTAGTAACTAACTTTCGTCAAATTTTCGTCCAAGTTATTTATTATCGAAGAAAATTAAATGATGGAAAACTTGGGACAGTGGCCATTTTAACTTGTTCAGCTTGCAAACAAAAACTCAAAAAAAAAAAAAAAAAAAGAAAAAAAAAAGAAGGACCTATAAAAAAAAATTTACAGAAAAAATAATCAAGAAAAACCGTTAGAAATCAATGAAAACTCGTTAGCAAATGTTCAAAAAAAAAAAAATATATATATAGTCAAGAAGAGAAAACTGAAGAAAAAGAGCTAAGAAAATCATTTAAAGAAAATGATTTTTGCACAGTGTGCTTGTGTGCACTGTGCTTATGTTGAAATGTAGGATTTCAGGAAAGGTGTTCTGAGTTGGGCCAATTCAAACTTGACGGTGTTCTTTGCCAGCTCTGCAGAACTTTTAAGGATCACAAAGTTCCCTGAGTTATGTTTTAAAATATATTTAATTGTTAGTAATTATCTTTTGATCAATTATATTAAAATGAATAATTTTGGTCATTGTGGTAATAATAAAGTTCAGATAAGGAGATATTCCATTTCGTTTGTAATAAACGACTTAGCAATTTTTACTTTCACTTACCTATAGATAGATGATAGATAGATAGAAATAACGTTTATTCATGAAAAAATTATTTAATACAAAAAAAAATAAGAAAATACTAAGACGTAAATAGACAATGGACGCAAGTCCGTCTGTCGAGATATCCTAGCTTGTTATAAATTAAATAGGTTGCAAATATATAACAATAACAGAAGATATGTGATAAGTGGTAGTAATAAAAGCCAAATAACAAAAGAAAAATTATTTCATACTGAACTAAACTGACATATATACTGAAAAACTCTTCGTATATAAATGGCCAAATTATAAAACTAGCTATAAGCGATTTTTTTTTTTTTTTTTTTTTTTTTTTTTTCGACAGTCGTATAGGGGAATCTATTTCTACTGATTATATTCATGAGTCATTTCTTGTATATATTTTGTTGCAATTTTTAGACACAGAAATAGATGTTGGTTGCATTTGCCGTTTAGGATATCTATGGTTTCTTCCATATTCAGAGACCGTTTTCCAAAACAGTTAATCCTGATTTCATTTAGAATGGGGCATGTTGAGATAAAGTGGAAGGTGTTTTCTATTGTATTGAGGTTGCACATGGTACAATTATTTCTTTTGTTCATTGCAGGTAAGTAGTTGAGGTTCAGTAGTTCTCCTCTTGCTTTAAATATTAATCTGATGAAATAAATGTCTTTATTGTCTTCAAAGTACCTATTGTCATAATACAGAGTTGCATAGAGCTGGTGAAATTCGGCTGCTTTAGTTCTTTTTACATATATTTCTCTTTTATATTCCATAGTTTTATTGACGAGAATGGTTCTATTTTTTTCTATGTCTTGTAGAAAATTCTCTTTTGTTAGAACTATTCCGTGTTTTGCTCCTTATCTCTTCAATGTTGTTGACCAGGCTATACTGTTGTCTATTATCCTCCGGGCTATTATTTTTGGAAATCTTTCATTTTCCATTTTTAATAAGTTTGCTAAATAGTTTAAGCTCAGTTTAAGGGTGTATATGAATAATGGGTGATGTCGGGTTTCTAAATACAACGTGTAATTGGGGGTGTTCTGTGGTAAACCAATAGCTCTTTTGATAAAATATCTTTGTACTTGTTCCACTTGGTCTATTTCTTCGTATCCCCACACCTGACCGCTGTAACATATTATAGTTTTTATAAATGAGTCGAAAACTTGGAACTTTTTAGTGTCTACGCCATCTATCTAATATTTTAAATGCGTCTGTCAGCAATTCACCATTGTTATCTTTAACATTTCTCACTGGCTTTGCTCTTTTGCCCTTCAAGAATTTCACAGTACACCAAAACTTTTTGATATTTTCCCTGTGATTTCCATCTAGGCTCTTCCCAAATTCCTCCCAGGATATCTTTTTTTGTGCTTTGACTACAGCTTTGGCCTCATTTCTTGCTTTTCTATAGTCAGCAAAGTTCTCAGGTGTCTTATGCCGTTGGTAGGACTTCCATGCTTGCTTCTTTCGGTTTATAGCTACCTTGACATTATCGTTCCACCATTTGCTGCGTTTGCCTTTATAGCTGAATTTGTGTAGGCCACAGATCTCCTTGGCAGTTGTTAAGATGGTAGTTTTGAGAGCGCTCCATTGTTTCTCTGCGTCTCCGTCTAAATCCAGAACTCTGAGGCGTTCTTCCAATTTTTCAGAATATAGTTTTCTCTTATCTAGATCATCCAAAACTCGAACTTTTATTGCTTCATAAACTTTAGCTTGAGGCTTCCGGGTTCTTAAGATCCTGGTATCCGCAACTAATAACAGATGATCTGTGCCTATTTCTGCTCCTCTTATTACTTTCACATCTCTGAAATATTGTCGAATTCCTCGATCATAAATAAAATAGTCGATGACACTATTTCCAACTGCGCTTGAGAAAGTAATTTTGTGTACCCTCTTATGTGGGTAGAAGGAATTGCCTATCAAGAGATCATTGTCGACGCAGAAATCAATTAATCTTTGGCCATTTTCGTTTTTAACGATTTCACCTGCATGAGGCCCCATCGCTCCGAATGATGTTCTATGGTCCCGTCCAATTCTCGAATTAAAATCTCCACAGAGAATTATTAACCTTCCTTTGTCTCTGCTTCTATCAATTGCTCGTTGCAGGTCTGAGTAAAATAATTCTTTGTCCAGTACCCCTGCATCTTCCGAGTACTGCAAATGGATTTAAAGTTTCAAAACTGACCTGCCTGGTTGGTTCTGAAGATGAAGTGGCTCTCGGGGACTTGCATGCTACTTCCTGCCACTTGCCTTCATTAGAATGTCCAGCTTTACTAACTCCCTTCAGATCTGCAGGTTGAGCACTGATAGCATTATTAGGATCAGAACTAGTTTTCTTGATAATTGCAATTTCTTGACTGTTTGGGACCTTCTTTACCTTAAGTTGTCTGGCTAAGAGAGAACTCTATGGTCTCATACTAATTCTTCTAGTAGCCATTAAACGCCATTATTCCTGTGAATTCACCGAGAAAAAAGGGTGAAATCACTAAATAAATCAAGATTTATTTTAAATCAAAATTTGCTAAAGGTTTTCACTTTATAGCAAACAAATGATCATAACGATTTAGTAAAATTTGTCCTTAAAAAAAAAAAAAAAAAATGTATATATATATATATATATATATATATATAAATGTATAAATAGTAACAGTTTATTATATTGAAATAGTCCACTTATCGGAAGGGGAGAAAAAAAAAAGTATGAACCGAAAAGATTTGATAAATGACTTCTTAGCAATAATAAGAAACGGTTAAAATTGAATATCAGTTTATTTCATGCTTTCGGTATTATTTTTTCATATATTTATAATTTTTTTGCAAATTATATTTCTTCTATAATTTTTATATAATTATATACTCTTTTAAATCCAAATGTCCCTAAGGAATTAGCTTTTCTCTACCTGTGGGTGTACTTGGGTGTGGTTGGATTTAATATTATGTATTAAATATTTATTGAATGTCATGTGTTGATCAATTAGCCTTCTTATACTAAAATTAATTTGTTAAGGAATCTAATTAGTTTACTAATTCATTGCAGAAATGTTAAATAACTATTTTATTTAGAAACACAAAGGTGAACTAATTATTTTAGCTTAATTTTGAGTAATTTAAAAAGATCAGCTGAAAAAAATATATGACCATTACAAACTGAATGAATAAAAAATTGAGTGAAACGCACCCTACAGCTTCCTGGTCGAAATAAATTTTTCATTCATTAACCTATTACATAACCATCATTACATATTGCGAGAGGCTTAAAATTCCAGCCCTTGTCTCTTCAATTTTACACTATAGATAAAAACGGAAACCTTCTTGATCGTAGGTGGAGTCGTTTTCGAGCCTTATCGGCACGCACATTGTACACTTTTCTTTATAATATATATATTGATTTGAATAAAACTAAACAAGCAATTTAAAAAAAAAAATAAAGAACTTTATTTAAAATTGAAAAAGTGATTAAACAATACTAAGGAAGTACTTACCTTTCAATGTTGTTTGACTTGTTAACTTCACACAAATAGAAGTAATAAATGATCCTCTATCAACTGACCAAACACGAAGGCTTCCTCCTCGACAAAGTGAGAAGAGAAAAAGCTCTTTTTTTATGTAATGCAGGATCAAACTAACTGGAGCCCATTCTCCACCATCCTTACCTCTGAAACAATAAAAAATTAAACTTGATTAAGGAAATACCCAATTCAATTTGACAATACTTATGGGCAATCTATTTTTATGGAAATACATATATGTAGAAAATGGCAAACAAAATATTTCAGAAGAAAAAATTAAAACCAATATACCCTTGGCAAGAACTCTCACATTAGATACCTATACCTTTTCTCATTAATCCAATCTTAGATCGTGGCGGACCACCATTTTAAATTTTTTTTTTTATTTTTAAATAATAATTTTTTTTTTTTTTTTTTTTTTTTTTTTTTTTTTTTTTATTTATTGAAGAGAAAAGATTTGGCTCCGCCGGGAGTCGAACCCGGGTCTCCTGCGTTACATGCGAGGATGCTAACCGCTACACCACAGAGCTCGGCTCAAGGCAGAGCAAATCCTTCCTCTTCACTGATACCTACTAAAAAAAAAAAAAAAAAAAAAAAAAAAAAAAAAAAAAAAAAAAAAAAAAAAAAAATACTTAATATTATATAATAATACTTAATAACAACTATGTTAAAAAATAAACCACCTTCTGGCAGGGTTACTGTTGGAAGGAAAAAAAATCTGGTGCGTGCGCGCAACACACAACTTTCACTTACCAACTTACTTAGATTAGAAATTGACGTGTTTTGCTAAATATCATTTCCCAAATTCACACATTTTTCTACATTCATATCTTATTTTTGTTAATCGTTAAAGCCGTTTTTGAGTAAATAAAAAAAACACGTGAAAATGATACAAAATTTATTAAGTAAAGTGCCCCCTCCGGTTAATCAATTTTGATGAAATTTTAACAGTCATATCTCGGGCATGTACATACATCAAATACCCAATTTGATCAAAATCGTTAAAGCCGATTTAGAGTAAATAAAAAAAAAAACACGTGAAAATGTTACAAAATTTATTAAGTAAAGTGCCCTTTCCGGTTAATCAATTTTGATGAAATTTTTACAGTCATATCTCGGGCATATTGGTGCATCAAATACTCAGTTTAATCAAAATCGTTAGAGCCGTTTTTGAGAAAATCAAAAAAAACCTAAAAAGTTATTAAGTAAAGTACCCCCTCCCTTTAAGTAATATTGATGAAATTTATGCTGTCACATCGCGGGCATATACCTACACTAAATACCCAATTTCATGATCGCACGGTTTATAGTTTTTGAGCTATTCTGTTCACACACACACACACAGACACACATACACACACACACACACACACACACACACACACACACACACACACACACACACACACACACACACACACACACACACACACACACACACACACACACACACACACAGAGACCATTTCGCGGGACTTGGTCATTTCGACTCAGGGGACCCCAAAACGTGTATTTCCGTTGAAAACCGGAAGTTGAAATTTTTCACGATCGCAATACTTCCACTTACTATATATTTCATATATAGGTAAGTGAAAGTAAAAAAAAACTATGTTGAAGCATCAGAGTGCTTAAAATATTATAATTTTCTTGCCAAATTCTTTCTAATAGCCAATTTCACACTAAGAAAAATCAGTCTTAAAACACTTATTCTTTCTTTGTTTTAAAGTTAAATAAAAAATTAATGCAATCTACAAATAACTGCTGAGATAAATACGGTTCATACACCAATCAGAGGGTGTATGAACACACTTAAATATAAACTTTAGTTTAGCTTGTGAAAGTCACTCAGATGCCCTGGTTCCCTAAGGGATGCTTACACTAAATGCCCAACTATTTAGATTTCTGATAAATCTATTAAGAATAGACATTGAGTTATTTTTAATTAAGTTAAGATAATTGCTTATTAAGTTTTTTTTTTCAGTTATGTATTACGTTACTAAATTAATGATAGATTAAAGTCATAACTACATAAAGTTATGTTGGAAAAGTAATGTTATAGATTAATATCTTATTTGTGTTCATAAACCCTCTGACTGGCTATTTCTAATTTAGGTCAGCAGTTTACTGAAGATTGTATTTATTTCAGGTTTAATTACAAGACTAAAAAATCTGGTGCGTGCGCGCAACACACAACTTTCACTTACCAACTTACTTAGATTAGAAATTGACGTGTTTTGCTAAATATCATTTCCCAAAGTCACATATTTTTGTTAATCGTTAAAGCCGTTTTTGAGTAAATAAAAAAAAACCCGTGAAAATGATACAAAATTTATTAAGTAAAGTCTCGGGCATATAAATACATCAAATACCAAGTTTGATCAAAATCGTTAAAACCGTTTTTGAGTAAATAAAAAGAACACGTGAAAATGATACAAAATTTATTAAGTAAAGTCCCCCCTCCGGTTAATCAATTTTGATGAAATGTTGGTTATCACATCTTTGGCATATAAATACATCAAATACCAAGTTTGATCAAAATCGTTAAAACCGTTTTTGAGTAAATAAAAAGAACACGTGAAAATGATACAAAATTTATTAAGTAAAGTCCCCCCTCCGGTTGATCAATTGTGATGAAATGTTGGTTATCACATCTTTGGCATATAAATACATCAAATACCAAGTTTGATCAAAATCGTTAAAACCGTTTTTGAGTAAATAAAAAAAACATGTGAAAATGATACAAAATTTAATAAGTAAAGTCACCCCTCCGGTTGATCAATTTTGATGAAATTTTTACAGTCATATTTGAGGCATATAAATAGATCAAATACCAAGTTTGATCAAAATCGTTAAAACCGTTTTTGAGTAAATAAAAAGAACACGTGAAAATGATACAAAATTTATTAAGTAAAGTCCCCCCTCCGGTTAATCAATTTTGATGAAATGTTGGTTATCACATCTTTGGCATATAAATACATCAAATACCAAGTTTGATCAAAATCGTTAAAACCGTTTTTGAGTAAATAAAAAGAACACGTGAAAATGATACAAAATTTATTAAGTAAAGTCCCCCCTCCGGTTGATCAATTGTGATGAAATGTTGGTTATCACATCTTTGGCATATAAATACATCAAATACCAAGTTTGATCAAAATCGTTAAAACCGTTTTTGAGTAAATAAAAAAAACATGTGAAAATGATACAAAATTTAATAAGTAAAGTCACCCCTCCATTTGATCAATTTTGATGAAATTTTTACAGTCATATTTGAGGCATATAAATAGATCAAATACCAAGTTTGATCAAAATCGTTAAAACCGTTTTTGAGTAAATAAAAAGAACACGTGAAAATGATACAAAATTTATTAAGTAAAGTCCCCCCTCTGGTTGATCAATTGTGATGAAATGTTGGTTATCACATCTTTGGCATATAAATACATCAAATACCAAGTTTGATCAAAATCGTTAAAACCGTTTTTGAGTAAATAAAAAGAACACGTGAAAATGATACAAAATTTATTAAGTAAAGTCCCCCCTCCGGTTGATCAATTGTGATGAAATGTTGGTTATCACATCTTTGGCATATAAATACATCAAATACCCAGTTTGATCAAAATCGTTAAAACCGTTTTTGAGTAAATAAAAAAAACATGTGAAAATGATACAAAATTTAATAAGTAAAGTCACCCCTCCGGTTGATCAATTTTGATGAAATTTTTACAGTCATATTTGAGGCATATAAATAGATCAAATACTCAGTTTAATCAAAATCGTTAGAGCCGTTTTTGAGAAAATCGAAAAAAACTTAAAAAGTTATTGAATAAAGTACCCCCTCCCTTTGAGCAAATTTGATGAAATTTTTGCTGTCACATCGCGGGCATATACATACACTACATACCCAATTTCAGGTTCGCACGGTTAATAGTTTTTGAGCTAGTCTGTTCACAGACACACAGACACACAGACGCACAGACACACACACACACAGACTCAGGGGATCCCAAAAGGTGTATTTCTGTTGAAAACCGGAAGTCGAAAATTTTCACGATCGCAATACTTCCACTTACTATATATTTCATATATAGGTAAGTGAAAGTAAAAAGAATTATTGTTGATGACTCTGTTTTTTTTCTTAGTGTACAATTGACCACTAAAAAGAGTTACAAAAAAAAAAAAAAAAAAAAAAAAAGAGTTTAACAAAAAGTCTAAGTAAATTAAGTACACAGTTACTTTAACATAGTTCTTACGTGCATAACTTAGTTAACCACCAGACCAATATTGGTCTGGGAGGCCCTAGTCCTTTCCAGAGTAGACATTACAAAAAATAGTCAGAGATATATAAACAGCAACAGCTAATCAAAAGCCAGCAAGAGTGCCAACAAAAATGGTGTGCAGTGATTACTGATAAGTTTGATTAAGTTGTGAAAGTGTTACCTGGGAGTTAGTTGTAAAATAGATATTCTGTAAGGGCATCCCCAGGAAGTGGGTTAAAAAATCACCTTAATGAATTTTTTCAAACTAAGAACAAACCTTTTATGAGAGGGAAATCATAATTATACTAACAAGATGGAAGTGGTATTGGACCAGAATGGACAATATGTAATTAATATAAGTTTTATTCACTATAATATAATTGGGGACAGGAAAATAGTCTTTCACACAACTTCATATGATACATTTTTGAAAGCTATTAACTTACAAAATTCCGGTGAGAAACCGAGGAACTATGTTATCATGAGAAAGAATACGTGAAGAAGATGAGCCACTAACAGAATCTACGTTGACAAGAAGAACTGATGCATTTGCTAATCCAAGAGCAAATATTGCTTCTCCATTATTTGCAATACACGATGTGCAGCTCACAATAGCACCTTAACAAACAAAAAGAGTTAAAAAATGCAGAATACTTAGGCCACTTTCACACCAAAGATACAAGATGCATGCATCCTAGATGCAGGATTCCATGCTTTTTAAACATTTTACTATGTAACTGAGAGTTTTCACATTGAAAATGCCACTGTGTTGAAGTGAATTGATGCAAGTGTGTCAGGCATCCTGAATGCGAGATGCAGTTGTCTCTCGAGAACCCGGGGGCTGGAGATTTCAGCATGCAGCTTTGTTGTGCTTGTCTTGCATATACTCACCACTCCCTTGGAGACCTAACCTAGGTTTGAAACATTCTGATGCAATTTTCGTAGTTCCAGTATGGATGCTGCCATAAACGATTCCTTCTTTGTCTTCATCTTCTTCTGGCTGCACAAGCCAGAATTATAAATTTCATTGTTAAAGAGTCGGAATATTTACTATTATTCTTTTAAACTCATATACTAAACTGAACAAGCCCAAAAATTCCCTTTCAATCAAGATAAAAGATCGATCCTGCATCCACGATGAATGCATATTATGTCTTGCATCTACTGTGTGAAAAGTGTATTACTTTACATAAATTTCAAAATACATTCAAATTATCACCATATTCAAAATAGCACACACTTTCAATGGGAATACAGAAATAAAATTTAGAAATAAACCTATTTTATTATGGGTATTTTTATAAAGGATTGTCTCTCTTATCCATCATACAGGAGGTATTTTCTTATTCATTCTCGTCATTAATGCTTCAGGTTCCTTATTTATCTTCAGGAGTAATTTTAGACATCTATTTCTTTCTAGTAAAAATTGTCCACCTTTAGTCACATTAATATTCAGAACCAACATATCATCCCTACCATAACAAACTGCATAATATGGAATCAAGTACTTTTTATAAGATTAAAAAAACTTATATTGGGGAACCAACCAAAGATGCATAAGTAATCTTCTTACAGTCGGTATTAGCACTTATCAGTTTTGTGCTATATCCTATGGATTGACAACGCAATGAAACTAATAAACGAAACTATTTTTCACACTTGTCGGTTTGGTGTGATAGCGACAATATCCTAATTTTAGACTTTGAAAATAAAATTTATATCAGAATATCAGAGTTGGGCAGTAGTTAACTACTTCCTGTAGTTAACTACATTTTTGACTACTAACTACAAGTTAAGTAGTTGCACGGAGCAACTACTAACTAGTAGTTGGTAGTTAGAAATGTACAACTACTTTTTTCAACTACAATAAAAGTAGTTAGAATTTTTATCTACCAACTACTAGTTAGAAGAAGTAGTTAAAATGTTTAACTACCAACTACTAGTTGGTAGTTAAAAATTGTTAACTACAATTATTTAACTACTAACTACTATCCAAATGTGATGACTATCCAAATATTAATAACTTCGGAATATTAGTGAGCCACTCCTTCATTTTCGCCCGGTCTACCCCATTACCTAAGCATATTATATCATGACCAGGTATCCATTAGCATTAATATTTATTTTAAAGTGGGGGGGGGCTCTTTAATGTTGAACGTAATAACATTTTCTGATTTCTTTCACACGGGGTTCCAATTTTATGTTATCGGGGACGGTGTTTTTGATAAAAATATTCATGTTGTATTTTAGTGGCGAGTGGGGGGGAGGGGGCGCTCTACAAAATAGTTTGAATTTCGTTTTTCTTTCACACGGGGGTCCAATTTTATGTTATCGGGGACGGTGTTTTTGATAAAAATATTCATTTTGTATTTTAGTGGCGGGTGGGGGGGCGCTCTACAAAATAGTTTGAATTTCGTTTTTCTTTCACACGGGGGTCCAATTTTATTTTATCCGGGACGGTGTTTTTGATAAAAATATTCATTTTGTATTTTAATAGCGGAAAGGGAGGGGGCGCACTTTAAAAAAGTTAGATTTTTGGAGTTTTTTTCACACAGGAGTCCAATATTATGGAGGACTGTATTCTTCAAAACAATTTTCGGTACCACTACTGAAGTGCGGCTGATGGGGCAACCCTGCTTCGGGGCGTGGCTATCACTCCCTTTCAGAGGGGAAATTCTCGTCAGCTGATGCCCCCACCACCTTATCACTATTTCCCCTCCTTTTTAAAAACAGCGCGTCTTGCTTGAGTGTTCACGTCATTTTTACGTCACAAGCCATCTTACCAATTCTCCAATTGACACATCGATTTTTCACTTGCTACTTTTAAGTCGATATACTTCTCCGACTTTTGAAGTAACGGCCTTTTAGGAGTCCATATTGTTCTCCGACTTTTGAAATCATTGCCCTCAGCTTTCATACCATTTTTAGAATTATCAGTAATTCCGAAATCGATAGAAAGTTTTTAATAAAATTAAGACTTATTTACTTCATATACTACGGGATTTTCTCTATTTCAAATTCAAAGAGTTACATTCCAACTTCCATAAATACAAGCTTCATTACATTATTGATGGAACACGCATTTAACAAATCAATGAATTCTTATTCAAAATAAAATATTAGCCTGTAATTTTATTCTTTCCAACTTTTAAGTTGGAACACGTCTTGCATTGAATGTTATCACCAATATACCTACTTTATGTTATTGGCAAACATAAATATTTTTTATTGCTCATGTCTGTGGATGACCTTGCAATTATAGTTCATTCAATAACTGATGCACAACAAAATCAATACCCTTGCGCAATATTGCCAAAATAATAAACTGGTTATTAATACATAAAAGACTAAACCCATGAAAATTCTGAAAGGTAGGCCTACAATATGCAAGTTTCATAAATAAAGAGGTATAGTGCAAGATGCAAAAATAAAGAGGTATAGTGATAAACCATATAATAAAAAAAAGAAAAGTTAATTTGAGCTGTTTTACTTATAATAAGAAATATAACTCTGTAAATGAGCTTAAGATCGGTAAAATAATATTATGATGCTTAATTCTCAGCAGGAAAGTTAAAAATATATAAATTATATATAAATCGAAAGTATGTATAAAGATATTTAATTTCAAACTTAAGGTATTAGTATCGAAAATAGCACGGTCGATCTTTATTGTCGATATAGGGAGGTGACGATTACATGACGTCACAGTCGACTACTGAAGGGAAATGGCGGGAAAAATAACTGGGACAGAACAGCGAGCTGGAGCCTTATCTGCGAAGGGGGGAAGGTGGTGGGGGCGGCAGTTCGGTAAGGCCCCGAGCGATCGCTGCGCCTTAGGCCACGCCCCGAAGCAGGGTTGCCCCATCAGCCGCACTTCAGTAGTGGTACCCAATTTTCATGCCGTATTTTAGTGGCGGGAGGGGGGGGGGGGCGCACTAATATTGATGATGATAATATTGATAATGATTACCTTCGGATTTTTTTCAAGCCAGGGTCTAATATAATCTTATCTAGTACAGTATGAGTGTTTATTAGGGTGTCCCTTATTTTTCAAGGTTTTAAATTTCTAACGCATAGTTGTTAGTTTTGTTCTTTTGCCTCTAAAACACTCGGAAATAAATGTTTACCTTATTTGGAGTACGATAACCCGAGCCGACTTGCATCGAATCATGTTCACACATTTTGCGCGGCAATAGCGGTGCGATTTCACGGTATTAGTCATTTTATCTCAATTATTCTCGCGATTAACACGTATTGTTTTACATTTTAAAGATGGCAGTGGAATTAAGAAGCAATAAAAAATGTGTTTTCTTATTTGGTGACGTAAATTATCAAATAACAGGCGCAAAGTTACCGTCTAATCGTCAAGTTCTTGCAGTACTTTTTTTTTAACATTCGCGAAGTTAAATTGACTGTTAGTGAAAGTGCTAATCTCGTCATTCAGGAGTGTATTATATTTTGGGAAAAAGCTAGAATCTCTACTAGAGCTATACCTAACTGTGTAAAAAAACTTGTGAATCTGAATGAAAACAGTGATATAGCACACGCTGATGCATTGGAACGGATGAAAATTGAAGAAGATGTTTTTACATAGGGCGTCCAGGGTATTTAGCGAGTGTAGACAAAAAGGTAGCTGAAAAAAAAGAAAGGACAAGACAAAGGAAATTGAATGAAGGGACAAAAATATGTGAGCAAATGTGTATCGGAGGTTTATCGTCATCTGTTACTACGCAAGATTCTATTCAAACGCAAAGACATCACGATCAACTTACCAGCTCTGATAAAGCCTTGAGGAACCCTTAGCATCCACCTCTCAAATGGTAAGTTCTCAAACTACTAAAAAAAGAGGAAGGAAAGACTTTAGTTACAGCTTTAGATAGATGCCAATTAAGCATAAGGGATCCTGTCTATATATTTCAGGCTGTAGTAGATGCACTTGATCTTAGCTGTGATGATGTTCCGATAAAAAAATCTTCTATTTAACGTAATCGCACACAGAGTCGAAAAGATAGAGCGGAATCTATAAAATCAGATTTTCAGAATAATATGCCTGAAATTGTTACCGTTTACTGGGATGGAAAAGTATTACCTGGACTTGACTTGAGAAGTTCTAAAGAAGCATGCCTGCCAATTCTGATTTCATTTGGAGAAAAGGAACAACTTCTGACTATACCCAAACTGGAGAGCTGTTCCGGCCAGGATCAAGCTTAAGCTGTGTTGAACACACTTCATGACTGGAACCTCGATGACAAAGTACAAATAATGTGCTGTGAAACAACTGCGTCTAATACAGGGCGATTGAAAGGAGCTTCTGTACTTTTGGAACAAAACTAGACAGGGAATTACTACTCTTTGCTCGCCGCCATCACATTTACGAACTGGTTTTAAAATGTGAGTTCGAAACAAAAAACCACCAAGTCACAAGTAGTCCTAGTGGTATCCCACTGTTCAAAAAGTTTAGAGACAAGTGGAAAACGACATGTGTTTATTCAATGCGGTTTTATATGTAAAACCATGGCTTGGATGTAGTCTGGCGGTGAAGGCACCAAATCAAGATTTGTGGTTTTTAAAGGGGCTTAATACAATAAATAGTAATGTTTTTATACTGTTTTTAATAAATTGTTAATTATACTGCCTTATTTATTGTTGCAGGAAAATCATTAAGTGATTTTGTGTCTGTCAAGAGCACAAATTTATTTTCTCGATTAAACATTGATAAGAATTTCCTCCAGAGACCCGCTTCTACATGGGATAAAGATAAAGATAAAGATTCCTATTCAGAGGCGAAAAGGAAAGTGTTTTCTTTAAGAGCAGTTAATGATACAGCTGAAAGAGCTTGAAAAACTTATGCAAGATTTGCATGGTTTTATCACTCCAAAGGAAGACCAAAAGCAATTTTTGCTATGCTGTGTTCAGGAGCATAGGAATCTGTATCCAGACTGTAAAAAAGAGAATAAAGAAAAGAAAACGTCCTGCCTGATCAGTAATTTTATCTTCTTTTAATAAATATTTCATAAAAAAATTAATATTTCAATTGATTTAGCTATATAACGGAAAGGGTTAAAAACAGCAAGTTTCAAAATCTTCAGAGTTCTGTCGGCACGGGTTAACGTTGACGTAGGAAGATGAAATTTTGTATTTAAGTAAGTCTGGATAGTTTAAAAAGAAATAGGAGGTATGCATTTCGATATCTAAAAAATTTTTTTTTTCGCCTATATAAGGGAAACCCTGTAAACACTGTTTATCTTTAATTTGGGTTCAAATGATTTTTTTTTTTGTTTTGTTTTTTGTTCCTCCCTTTCCTGACTTTTTTTTTAGGCTATACGGGGTTTCCCGGGCCAGGGGAGTGGATGGGGGATTGATGCCGAGTATTATTAAATGTTTCCTGGCTCTGATTGCTATCTCTTCGGGTTATCAATCATACGTTACCATCGGCAACGCGTATTTTCTAACGCGATTGCCCACTCGGCTATCTTTTTTTCTAACGGTTTGCTAAAATAATATGATTTAAATATTACCAGGGTTTATTCGGGAATTATTTTTCATTTACCATTTTAAACCTTAAATTATTATAAAAGATCACATTCAAAATAAATATTATTATTAAACTGCCGCGCAACATGTGTGAACATGATTCGATGCAAGTCGGCACGGGTTTCGTACTCCAAATAAGGTAAAAATTTATTTCCGACTGTTTTAGATGCAAAAGAACAAAACTAACACCTATCCGTTAGAAATTTAAAACCATAAAAAATAAGGGACACCCTAATAAATACTTATACAAAATATAAAAAAGAAATATAAAAAGTACGATTAGATCACATTCAAAATAAATATTATTTTCGTATAAACTGTCCTAGATAACATAATATTAGAACCTGCCGTCCCCGATAACATAAAAATGGACCCCTAAGTCAACGAAATCCGAAATTCAAACTATTTTGTAGAGCGCCCCCCCCCCCACCCGCCACTAAAATACAAAATGAATATTTTTATCAAAAACACCGTCCCCGATAACATAAAATTGGACCCCCGTGTGAAAGAAAAACGAAATTCAAACTATTTTGTAGAGCGCCCCCCCACCCGCCACTTAAATACAAAATGAATATTTTTATCAAAAACACCGTTCCCGATAACATAAAATTGGACCCCATGTGAAAGAAAAACGAAATTCAAACTATTTTGTAGAGCGCCCCCTCACCCGCCACTAAAATACAAAATGAATATTTTTATCAAAAACACCGTCCCCGATAACATAAAATTGGACCCCCGTGGAAAAGAAAAACGAAATTCAAACTACTTTGTAGAGCGCACCCCCCCCCCCCTTCCACCCGCCACTAAAATACAAAATGAATATTTTTATCAAAAACACTGTCCCCGATAACATAAAATTGGTCCCACGTGTGAAAGAAAAACGAAAATATTACTTCTTTCAATATTAAAGAGCCCCCCCCCCCTCACTAAAACTTTAAAATAAATATTAATGCTAATGGATACCTGGTCATGAGATAATAAGCTTAGGTAATGGGGTAGACTGGGGGGAACATGAAGGAGTGGCTCACTAATATTCCGAAGTTAATAATATTTGGATAGTCATCACATTTGGATAGTAGTTAGTAGTTAAATAATTGCAATTACCAACTACAGTTTGTAGTTAGTAGTTAACATATTCTAACTACTTTTTCTAACTTGTAGTTGGTAGTTGGAAAAATTTAACTACTAACTACTAGTTAAAAAATGTAGTTGCCAGCTGTTAACTACCAACTACAAACTGTAGTTAGTAATTGTAACTACAATCAAACCAAAGTAGTTGTAGTTAGAAGTTAGTAGTTGTAACTACATTTTGCCCAACTCTGCAGAATATGACTATTGGTCATAATTATACAATAAAAAAAAAAAAAAAAAATCTGGTGCGTGCGCGCAACACATAACTTTCACTTACCAACTTACTTAGATTAGAAATTGACGTGTTTTGCTAAATATCATCCCAAAGTCACACATTTTTCTACTCTTAATCGAGTAGAATTTAACTTTAACACTTTTTTTTAATTGTTAAAACCGTTTTTGAGTAAATAAAAAAACACGTGAAAATGATACAAAATTTATTAAGTAAAGTCCCCCCTCCGGTTGATCAATTGTGATGAAATGTTGGTTATCACATCTTTGGCTTATAAATACATCAAATACCAAGTTTGATCAAAATCGTAAAAACCGTTTTTGAGTAAATAAAAAAACATGTGAAAATGATACAAAATTTATTAAGTAAAGTCCCCCCTCCGGTTGATCAATTTTGATGATATTTTTACAGTCATATTTCAGGCATATAAATAGATCAAATACTCAGTTTAATCAAAATCGTTAGAGCCGTTTTTGAGAAAATCGAAAAAAACTTAAAAAGTTATTAAATAAAGTACCCCCTCCCTTTGAGCAAATTTGATGAAATTTTTGCTGTCACATCGCGGGCTTATACATACTCTAAATACCCAATTTCAGGTTTGCACGATTTATAGTTTTTGAGCTAGTCTGTTCACACACACACACAGACACACATACACACACACAGACCATTTCGCGGGACTTGCTTATTTTGACTCAGGGGACACCAAAACGTGTATTTCCGTTGAAAACCGGAAGTCGAAAATTTTCACAATCGCAATACTTCCACTTACTATATATTTCATATAAAGGTAAGTGAAAGTAAAAATTAACTAAAGTAGAGTGAATCTGCACAGAAATAACATCCAGATACTTGGCATGGAATTTGAGAATGTCCTTGATTTTTTATGCCTTGGCTCATCTCTTAATTAAGAAAATAATATTTCTAATGAAATAAATAGGCGAATCATGATTGGCAATTGAGCATGTGCACTTAGCGTCAAGAGGTGGCGGTCTCATCACCTAGTCATTAGATTGCAATCAGCCACTTGCCTTCCTGGTTAGAGGACAAAAACACTAACATACACATATTACACTTTCTACCGCACTCTACACACACCCCCACACTACAGACAAAGGTCACGTACAGTACACACGCTAGGATCACCTCCCCAAGGTAGCCGCACCCGGATGGGTGAGCAGGTCAGGGGGCTCTGAGGTAGCAACCCTATAACTGACTCGGAGAAGAGGGCTTTCCTACCTCTCCTAAACCAAAGAATCACAAATGCTCAACAAAGATTAGCAGGACCGATCAGTATCTGTTCGACCCTTGCATCGTTCAGAGCTTACATTGTGTGTGCTAATACCCTATCTATTGTGCTTTCAAATTTGATTATTATTTTTCTTTCTTTCTTTAGTTTTAGGGAACAATCAGTGTTGACAGCAAAATAATTCAAGGTGTGGGACCCTCAGGGATCCAAAATCAGCCTAACACGGAAAAAGTGGTATCTTCAAAGAAAAGAAAAATGAATCAATGAATGCTAGCCTGTAAGTAACATGTATTCCATATTATCTGATGATGATGAATATCAGGAGTCATTAAATGAATGAGAAATTAGTTCAGTAATTAAACCATTCCCTCCAATAGTGATGTACAAATCATTTGATAATTATGAAGAACTTTTAAAATCATTTAATGAAAATAAAGAAAGTGAGATAAATATAAAATATAGAAAAAATAAAACTATTTTCATAACATATAACGCAGGAGACTTCAAAAACTTACAAGCAAAACTATTAGAAAAAGGACTGGAATTTCATTCTTACACTCCTAAAAATGAAATTAAACACAAAATCATATTAAAAGGATTAATCCCAAGTTTTGAAAATGATTACATAAAAAATGACTTATCTTTAAAAGGTATCAAAGTAAATAAAGTTAATCAAATGATAAAAGAAAAAAAGAAATATCCCACGTCCTATTACCTATTTGGGTAATCACACTAGAAGATAATCATCAACTAAATTTGATTAAAAAAAAAAAATCTGGTGCGTGCTCGCAACACACAACTTTCACTTACCAACTTACTTAGATTAGAAATTAATGCGTTTTGTTAATTGCCACTTCTCAAATGAACAGAACGGCTTTAATTATGAACAATGGTCTGTCATTAAAGGCGTACTCCACATGCGTGGGCTCAACGAGTTTTATGAGTTGACTGAATATTTTTCTTTTTTTCTCCTCTTTATGTTTTCTTTATTTTTATCATATCTCATATTTAGCCATTTCTTATTTTTAGGCGTAACGAGAGACAGTTAATTTCTCCATGTAAACAAAAAAAAAGGTACTTTATAAGAAAGAAACAAACAAACAAAAAAGGCCCCCCCAAAAAAAAAGCCCCCTCAGAACCCGGTGGCGAGCTCAGGTGGCCAACTATAGCCCAGGGCTGCACTCAGGTATATTTTACCTTTTCCACTTAAAAGCGATGGCCATGTAGGAAAGTTTTTACTTTAGTTAGTCAGCCAGTTGCACTGGTCCATGATGGTCATTTCGGCGTTTTTGGTATCCGGATAGCTGCATTATAGCCGAAGTTTTGAATTTTTCAAGTTTTCTCTCAATTTTTGTTAATTTAAGAGTTTTATTTATAATTTTAATTTAATTTAATTGAAAATGGGACCTAAGAAGAGGAATGCCAGTCGACAGCCATCTAAAAGAAGTAAGTATTTTATATAATTTTTAAATTATTTTATTAGAAGATAATAGATTCGACCACGGCTGGGAATCGAACCCAGGTCCTACGCATCTACGTTGCGGTGCTCTTACCACTGGGCTAACCGGTTAGCCCAGTGGTAAGAGGGGGTTCGATTCCCAGCCGTGGTCGAATCTATTATCTTCTAATAAAATAATTTAAAAATTATAAATTAAAATATTCAACCAAAGACCATAAATAAATACATCATTAAGTATTTTATAATTATTTTTTTTATATTGGTTATAATATCGGATTTTAAAACTATTCTCACTGCTTATATTATATTTTATTATTATATTAGATTAGCCAGTTAGAGTGGATTAGGATACACGGAAGCAAAAGAATTGCAGGGTAAGTTCTACCAAAAATCGTCTGGTAACTACCATTGTGATTTGTCCTGATTGTGGAGGGCAACCCGGTCTTTGCATTGACCATTGCTTCCGGGAATTTCATTTGAAATTGTAAATTTGTATTGTATATATTGTTTTTTCAATATTGTATATATATTAGTTATTAATTTTTTTTCGTTTTGTATATGTAAATTTGAATGATTTCTTGTCACAAAAAAATTATAAATAGTGTAATTATAGTTAGTTTAAAATAATTAGGTATAAGAATGCAATTCCTTTATGTATTTAATTGTAATCCTTTATTATTATTTGTATTATTTATTTTTATTTGTTATATATTATTATTTTTATTTTTTATAGTTTTTATTATACATAATGTTTTTTAAAAATAAAATTTATATAGATATAAATAAATAAAGAAAAAAATAATGATTTGTTACAGTAATTTGATGATGATTTTTTAAATGAAAAACCCCATACCCACCCACAATTAGTTTCACTTTCAAAGAAACTACTCTTCACTTTTTTACTTCAAATTCATTCAGAATTGTTAAGTTACAAATTTAATAGATCATTCTTACAAATTCTTAATTTATTTTTATAACAGTTTATGAAACATAAAAAAAAAAAAAATAACGAAATGAAAGGTAACAGTCCTTTAAACTGGTGCGTTGCGGGTTAACAAACTCTTTGGCGACTTAGATGGCCAAGTACAGCCTGGGGCTGTACCGGCTCAATGATGACCCAAAACCCTCTGGCCACCTATTTCAGCTAGAGAATATGGCGTTGGTGTTGAGTGTGTTAAGTAAAAACACTCCGAAAATGCAAATTTCAAGCTTTAAAAGTTCGAATTCGAAAAAAGAATTCCCAGATCTACGAACTCATCAGCAAAATGGCCTCGAGAAACCTTCACTACCCCAAGCAGTGATAAAGAACCATCTATAATGGATATGTTTAAAGAAATAAAAAATTTATTTGTTATGTTCAAAATTTCTTCAATTTTGAAAAACTTTAAATATATCTTGGCAACAATGGACTCGGCAGAAGATGGAATTTCAAAATTCTTTATTTTATTTGAAGGAATCATATCCTTATTAGAATAGCGGAAAACATGTTTTTTTTCTTCAAACCATGGTATCACATATTATTAATGTACTTATTATTTTATTTATCTAAAGTGCATGCAATTATAATTTTATATTTATTATTGTATATTTTGTATAACACTAATTGAAGTCGTGTTTCAATTAACCAGCAATATTTACATAATTTAAACAGACACAGATATTACGTCAATAATAGACAAAACAAACTGCTATTCTCCTCACAGTCCGGGGAAGTCAGTATTATCATCCCATCTGAAATCCCTATTGTACTCATAATATTATTCCATCTTAGTTCCCCAATAACTTCATTAAGGTTTTTGGCAAAAATAATAAAGATTACTAATTATTATTATATTATTATAAATGCCTCATAATTTTAATCAAAGTAACATACTCCAAAACAGTCCATATATTTTTCCAGACTTTACATGTCTAACATAGGAGCTTTCGGCGCCTTTGCGCCATATTCATCTAAAATACAATTAGAATTAAACAACTTTATTATTAATAATATCAAAATTGTCACAAGAAATAAGAATTACAACCTGTAATAATGCTGAGATACCATTTAGACCTCCGCTTATGATTATTTATTTATTGAACTTTAAGCAATGATTAAAATGATTTTAGATCTTTGGTTGGATTGTAAATAGTTCAATTTACATGAGTTGGTTTTTTAAATAGTCTTTGGGTGTATATGTGTGTGCCTGTAATTGTCTAATAATTTTAAGATACAAGCTATGTTAAAATGCTTGTATATGTTAAGTTGGATGGTTGGTTTTAAATAGTGTTTTGGGTGTGGATGATTATTAATTATTTATTCATATTCGGGAATGTTCAAAATGCTTTTATATTTTAGGTTGGGTCCTATACAGTTCAGCTTGGAAGGATTGGTTTTGGACATGCTTGGGTGTTTTTTTTTCTGTTAGTCAATTCTTAGATAATATTTGGATGTGTGTGTGCCTGTGATTATTTATTTATATAAATTGTGATTGTTTGCTTGTGCATGTATTTAATTTTATTTTATTTAAATTGGTTCTTAATATAATGGGCTTATTATGACTGTGGTGAGGATAATAATTGTGGTGGGGAGGATCAAATTCCAGTTTCACCCTTACACACATATAGTGTAAAAATGTAGGATCCATGTAGGCTAATCATAACTAGGTTACTTCAGTAAGTTGTTTTATGTACTTTCAACTTGAAAATATAAAATAATGCCTTGCAAAATATATCTTTATTTGTATTGTTTTTAGTTTTTTTTTATAAAAATTGGCCATTGAGCTTGTGCTTAGGAATATATAGTGACGGAGGACTAAATGTTATCTCAGCAATATCACAGATGATAATTCTTATTTCTCATGACAATTTTTGTAATTATTAATGATAAAGTTGTTTAATTGTAATTGTATTTTAGATGAATCTGGAGCAAAGGCGCCGAAAGCTCCTATGTTAAGACATGGAAGGTCTGGAAAAATATATATACTGTGTTACTTTGATTAAAATAAATACATTGTAGTCTAACTATTGATAAAAAGTCATAATTCTATAAACTGTAAACTGTGGAAGGCTCGTTCCATTAAAAATAAAATACTCGACTTAAATTATTTTATTTCCTCAAATAAACCAAAAATTTTGGCTAATACTGAATCCCACTTATCAAATTCAGACAAAATTAATATACCTAATTTCAAAATTTATGGATCGGATCGAGATAAGAAGGGTGGCGGCATCTTACTCATGATTGATAAATCGCTAAGATATTCCTACTGTCCATTACCTCTTTTAAAATCATTAGAAGCTGTAGCCATTAATATACACTTGATCAATAATAAACCAATAACCATAATATCCCTTTATTTACCGCCAAGCAAATCTATATGCCACCCACCATAACATAAAAAAATTATCAAACCTAAATGAACGAGTAAGTATGATGGGGGATCTAAACAGTAAAAACTAACTATGGAACTGCCATAATATGGATAAAAAATGGTAAATGACTCTTAAATATTGCTACATTGCTGAAACTACTGATACATTTTCTGGATAATCCTACATACTTTCCCCACGAATAGTAGTTCTATACCCAGTAAACTGGATATCATATTATCAAAATCATTTTACTTACTAAGTCGTTTAATATCTCTCCCAATTTTCAGTTCGGATCATAACCCAGTTTTACTTCGTATCAAACTAAATCCGATATCCTCCGGCATCCTTCCAAAGTTAAATATAGGTATAAGGATGCGGACTGGCCTCAATACAAAAATATTCTAGGTAATAATTTAGAATACAACCCAATTCTTAACAACGCAGAAGAAATAAATAAAGCAATAAGCAATCTAACAGGTGTAATTTCCTCCTCAGCCCATCAATCTATACCCAAAACTTACACTACGCCAAGAATTGATGAACTCCCTACCACACTCAAAAAACTAATTAAATTTAAAAATTAAGTCCAAAAATCGAATTCCGCTACACTAAAGAAATTCCTTTCCAGCCTTCTTAGAAAGAAACTTTTCATTTGGAGAAACGAAAACTGGTCTAAACCCTAGAATGCTTTGATCCAGGTTCTGAATGGAATTATGTGGAAAATACATAAAATTAAAAAAAAAAAAAAGTATCAATACCATCCTTAAGGACCTCAAATACAAATTACGCCTACGACAAAAAACAAAAAATAAAGATGATTGCCGATCACTTCTCAAGCATTCAAAATATCACTAACACTATAACTTCAAAATATCACATAAATAAATCAACTAAAACAATTGAAGACTATATGTCATTCCAACCTCCTAATACAGATTTTGAACACACTTCCCCACTAGATTCATCAAGTCACTCAAAATCACTTAGGCACCTGGCCCTGATAATATACCCGCAATATTAATAAAATTTATTTCCAAAAAGGCAGTTATACATACGACAAAAATTTTCAACAGCTGTCTAAGACTAAACTACTTCCCTGTCAACCAATACCATTGGCCAAACCTCCTAAAGATCAAGAATTACCAACTAGTTATAGACCGTTCAGTTTACTAACTATCCTTTCAAAAATTTTTTAAAACATCGCCTTACTGAACACATGACAGTCAACAATATATTAATAAATGAACAGTTTGGATTCCAACATTATCACTCAACACCTAGCTAATTAGCCCGTATTGTTGATAATATAACCAGAAATTTCAATCTTAAGAAACACACTGGCATGATCCTTATTGACAGCATTATTCTCCTCATCATATCGAATTGACACAATAATAAATAGACTCAAAGAATCATTTAGAAAACATCTAAATACCTCAAAAAATGGGGTTTACATCTAAATATTGAAAAAACAGAAGCCATAATTTTCATGAAACGAAGGCCTACAATGCCATCTAACATAATTTTAAACAATAAATCGATTTTTATTGCTAAAACAGTTAAATACCTAGGGGCCACGTTAGACAGCAGGCTATTATTTAACCAACATATAAATTTGAAATTGGAAAACGCGAAGAAAATCATGTACAAAATGTATCCATATGTAAATAAAAAATCATACAAAAACAACAACCCGTAGATACAAACATAAAAGAACGAAACATATATCATTGTAAAAATTATTTAATCATTTATATTTTATTTAATAATTTGTACTTCATTTTTTTTCTTTTTTACCAAATTGTATAAAACAGTTTAAAATTAAATTGACAACAAGAAAATGAATTGTATAAGGGAGTACCCCAATCAATTATGAACATATATATTTTGTAAATATGGAATAAAATCATAATACAGGGTGTCCAGAAAGAGTATTTGGGTTTTTGTTACTGTGAAATGATAAGAGGTTTTTTGGCCCAAGAACTTCAAGAGTTTAAAGGATATAACTCTAGAACATGGTTTCAGCAAGACGGGGCGGGGCCACTTGCCATACTTCAGACTTATCAATTGCTACGGTAAACGAATTATTCCAAAACAAAGTGATTTCTCGTAGAGGCACCATTAGCTGGCCTCCCAGGAGTCCCGATCTCAGTCCTCTTGACTTCTTTCTGTACCTTTAGTATACCTCTCAAAAGTAGGGTATACTAAAAGAAACTGACGAATCTAATGCTATTGAAGCAAAATATCAGAACAGAAATGACGGCAATCTCAGGAAAAATGTGTCAACGCGTTTTTAGAAATCTGCGTTTAGATTCGAGGAGTGCCAGCAGCGTTATGGTGGACACCTAGACAATATTGTTTTTTCAAGATAAATTTCCAGTTCATTGTGTTTAAATAAAACGTAAAGATCCTACTTGATATTCTATATTTGAGATTTTATTCAACTTCAAACCCCGAATACTCTTTTTGGACACCCTGTATAAAAAAAGAAAAAGGAAAAAAAAAAACTACTAAGGTCCAAAGGAAACAACACAGGAAACGTAAACTAGGCTTCACATAGCTACATGGAACGTATAGTCACTATATCGACCTGGAGCACTTCAAGTACTTCTAAATAACCTGATTACCATGTTATCAGTTTATGACTGATAAAATAGACATCGCTGCCTTTCAAGAAGTTAGGTGAACAGGACAAGGTAGTTTTAAAAAAGAGTTTTATACAATATAGTACAGTTGTGATAAAAGGCTCCATACAATTGTAACAGGATTTGTCGTTGGTAAAAGATTCTCTGACATAGTGATAGGGTTCAAGGAATTCAGCGTAAGACTATATGTAATTAGTATTAGAAGGCAAACACCGCAACTTTTCCATTATATGCTCTCATGCTTTAACAGAAGAGGAAGAGAAAGACACATTCTACGAGGCACTTGAAAAATGTTATGACGGATGACCAAGTATGACCTCAAGCTTGTAGTTGGTGACTACAATGCACAGATTGGGAGAGAAGCTGCATACGGACCCATAATTGGAAACCACAGCCTACATGAATTATCAAATGATAATGGAAAAAGATTAATCAACTTTGCTCCATCCAAAGACCTCATAGCTGGAAGCATTCGTTTCCCACAGAAGGAAGCCCACAAGGGGACATGGCGAAAATGGACGAGTTACCACGTCGCGGATTGATCACATCCTTAACAACCAGGCACAAGTCGTCTCTCTGATGTACGTTCATATAGAGGTAAGATGGAAAGTGACCAGAGTAAAATATAGTCCTTGGAACAAACCTAAGCACTTTAATGTATATAAACTAAAAATCCCTGAAGAAAGTGACAAATTTAGAGAATTTCTAGAAGGATACAAAGAATTGATGCTAAAGAAGGTATCGATGCTAGATGGCTATGCTGCAAGGAAGCTATCACCGAATCAGCTGTGGAGATACTAGGATTGGTAACAAAAGTTAAGCGTAACCCTTGGTTTGACGAGGACTGTAAGGTGCTAAATGAAAGAAAAAACGAAGCTTACAGATTTTTGCTATCATGCAGGCCAACAAGAGCTTCTTCACAGGAGTATAAGCGCCTCCGTAGTGAAGACATACATCTAGTGAGAAGAAAGAAGAGAGCATGGGAAAGCAAGGCACTACCAGGTCTGCAAGTTTAAAATGTCGTTTTAATTCCAATAGAATGCGCTCTTAGCCTATTGAAGGATTTGCTTATCTCTAAACGCTATTTTGTTTGTTAGTAATTTGTTTACAAAAGTCAGTTGTTTTTAAGTCGTTTACGTGGACGTATTATACCTTTCTTTGGTGTTAAAAATGTCTAATTTTAAGCCAAATAAAGAGCATTTGCGGCATGTCATGATTTTCTTATTCAATCAAAAGAAAAAGGCATCTGAATGTCATCGAATTCTTGTTGAGACTTATGGCGATCTTGCTCCAACCGTCAAGACATGTGAACGTTGGTTTCAAAGTTTCAAACGTGGTGATTTTGATGTTACTGATAAAAAACGAGAAAATCGACCAAAAAAGTTTGAGGACGTCGAATTGCAATCTTTATTAGACGAAGACAATACCCAAACCCAACAAATGATGGCAGAACAGTTGAATGTCACTAGGCAAGCCATTTCTGATCGCCTGAGAGCTATGGGAAAAATTCAAAAGGTTGGAAAATGGGTTCCACATGAATTGGACGAACGACAGATGGAAAAACGAAAAACTGTGTGCGAAATGCTGCTTTTACGCCACGAAAGAAAGGGTTTTTTGCATCGAGTTGTAACTGGCGATGAAAAATGGATTTATTTTCAGAATCCCAAACGAATAAAATCATGGGTAACGCCAGGACAACCATCCACATCGAGTGCAAGACCGGATCGTTTTGGGAAGAAGACAATGCTGTGTGTGTGGTGGGATTAGAAGGGAGTAGTCTACTACGAGCTTCTCAAACCCGGCGAAACAGTCAATACCGACCGCTACCGACAACAAATGATCAATTTGAGTCACGCATTGATCGAAAAATGCCCAGAATGGGCTCACAGGCACGCCAAAGTCATTCTTCAGCATGATAACGCTCCTGCACATTCAGCCAGATTGACTAAGGAAACGATTTCTTCGCTTGGTTGGGAACTCCTACCCCACCCGTCGTATTCACCTGACCTGGCGCCTTCTGATTATCATCTCTTCTCATCGATGGGACACTCATTGGCTGAGCAACACTTTAACAATTTGGAGGATGTAAGAAAATGGCTCGATGAATGGATTTCAAATAAAGATGAAGCATTCTTTTGGAATGGTATCCATAAATTGCCCGAGAGATGGACAAAATGTGTAGAAAGCGAGGGCCAGTACTTTGAATAAAATATATTATACTTTTTTTTTAAATTACTGTGTATATATTTTAAGAAATAAACGACATTTTAAACTTGCAGACCTGGTAAATGGTATAGAGATGGCCTTTAATGACAAGAATAGTCGCCAGTTCTTCCAACTCGATAATGACGGAAGAAGCCTTTTAGATCCAAAACATATGCTTGCAAGGCAGAGAATGGTTCGCTTATATCTGACAGCGAGGCAGCACTGGATAAATGGACCAACTGCTTCAGTGCACTATTGAACAGAGAGACATCAAGTGATTGCCCGGAGGAACATCTGGAGAATGAGGCACTGAGTGGAGACCACACTGACACTCCTGATGAAGAAAAGATTGGGGAAGCTCTCTCAAAGCTCAAGAATAACAAGGCCCTAGTTATAGACAATGTAGCACCCGAAATTCTGAAGCATCGTGGCCACAAGCTTATCATGTTCCAAAAGAATTTATTCCTGGACATCTGGAATGAAGAAAGGTTGCCTTTGGAATGGAAGAAGACGATCACATTCCCTTCACAAGAAGGTTGTTATGCCCTAAAATGCAAGAATTACAGGGGAGTATGTCTCCTCCCATCTGCTTACAAAGTGCTGTTGGCGGTTTTATTTAAGAGACTACTCCCTTATGCGGAATGTGAAATAGGAAAATACCAGGGTGGTTTCAGATCAGGCAGATCGACGACGGAACAAATTTTCACTTTCCGTCTGCTCCAGCTATAAGCCAAGTCACTAAAATTTAAGCAAGCATCAAATGGTTTATTGGTAATGCTCAGGGTTGATTGTATTATAGCTTACCTCAAATGAGTCTGAAACCCTGAGAGCTATGGCTATAGTGCTATGCTAGATTTGTAGTTACTAATAGTGGTAAAATGAGCTAACAATCAAACAACAGAAAGAATGCATCTTTTGTTGATAATTTACTTTGAACATATCTTTATTTAAGAGACTACTCCCTTATGGGATCCCATAATAGATATTTTTTTTTTTTTTTTAGGGGATAGTACATACAAAAAATGAATCACTCTGGCTGTTTTTAAAACCAACAGGAGCAATTCTCCTTCATTCATTGAAATGGTGGAATGCCTCTCATCTAATCTTTCCAATTTCCTAAATCAACATGCTCCCCTCAAAACCTTCACTTTTAGAAATCCTGCCTGAGTCCATCAACCATTCATAATACCCTTTGTACGACGAGAACCTCCAAATTTACCTATCCTTCCAAAATGCTAGAGGCAATCCGAAAATTACAAGAAGATATAGACAGAATCAATGCCAGGGCATTTTCCTCTATAGACCTGTCTTTCTGCAGCATTTCAATATTTGGCAGTTTAGATTGGACAGTTCTCCCTGATACTTATAGCAGCGACCATTTCCCCAAACGATTAAAATTCAGAAATGCTAATTGTAATAGAAACAGAGTACTGTGGTCGAAATTAGAAAAAGCAGATTGGCCTTTATTTACTTCTTTAGCAACCCCGCCTCAAAATTTGCCAAATAGCCTGTCTGTTGATGATGGACGCAGAGCTATAATGGATGTTATACTGAGCAGCAGAGGCATCCATTCCAAAAACAAGGGTTATTTCAAAAGAACTCCTGTCCCCTGGTTAGACAACGATTGCAAGAGCGCTATTAAAAATCGGAGAAGGGCTTTTAATAAATCTAGAAAAAATATGAATCTAGAAAATCATGTAGAGTATAATTGACAAAGAGCTATTTGTAAAAGAATTATCAACAAGAAGAAAAAAGAATCGTGGAAATCGTTTATTGAATCGATTAATTCTTCTACTCCTAGTAAGGTTGTTTGGGACAGGATAAGAAAAATAAGAGGAATGGTCTTATCATGCAGTTATACCCTAGTTTGTGAAGGAAAATTATGTGATAATCCAGATCTAATAAGTAAAACTTTCGCTAAATATTACTCTGAAGTGTACACTGATCACTCAACACATAACGCTGCTCAGAAACTAGACTTCTCCACTACTGAACCCTATCAGGATTACAATACACCATTCTCCATCTGGGAACTGCAGTCAATACTGAAAGGTGTCAAGGGGTGTTTGCCTGGGCCAGACAACATACACTATGCTATGTTACAGCACCTCCCGGAAGCTATATTGAATTGGCTTTTGAATTTTTATAACCACATTTGGATCAGCGGTGTTTTTCCGAGTAATTGGAATCAATCTAATGTGATTCCCGTTTTAAAGATGGGTCAAGATAAGCGCCAACCATCTAGCTACAGGCCAATTTTTCTAACAAGTTGCCTCTTTAAGATAATAGAAAGAATGGTAAAGAAGAGGCTCATGTGGATACTGGAAAAGTACCAACTTCTACAAAACTTTCAATGTGGTTTTCGTAAAGGTAGGTCAACTATAGACCACTTGGTTCAGATGGAGGCTGAATTACAATATGATTTTGTCCAAGAAGAAGCCGTAGCTGTATATTTCGACATGCATAAAGCATTTGACAAGACGAATAAATTCTCCATTTTAAAAAATCTCCATTCTTTAGGGTTTAGAGGTTTTCTTTCAATATTTATCCAAAAATTTCTTTCTCTGCACTCATTTCGGGTCCGAATTGGAATATCAATGTCCAAAGAATGCGAACAGATGTGTGGGGTGCCCCAAGGATGTGTACTGAGCACAACCTTATTCACCTTGGCCATCAGCGACTTGGGGCTAAATCTTCCACGGGGAATTAAAGTAATGCTTTTTGTCGACGACCTCGCAATGTTATGCAGAGCGAAAAATATCCCTGCTATTAAAAAGACACTCAAAGATGCACTCAATACGATGGGTGGACAAGATCATCAGGACTTCGCTTTTCCCGAGAGAAAACAAAATGCGTTTACTTCAGTAGAAAGCGAAATACACCGCCATCGCCAGAACTCTATTTAAGAAATTTTAAATTACCATTTGTCAATGTTTGTAGGTTTTTGGGATTATTATTTGATAGTCGTCTCTCCTGGGAACATCACATAAAATCATTAAAAGAAAAAGGCTTAGGAAAGCTTAAGATATTGAAAGTACTGAGCAGAACAAACTGGAGAGCGGACAGAAGCACAACTACTAAAAGTATTCAAGCCCTGATATGTTCCAAATAAGAATATGCAGTTTTATCTAGGGCTCAGCCCATGAATGTATGTATGTCGCCAAGCTGGACACAGTACACCATACAGGAATACGCCGTGCTACTGGAGCCTTCAGGACGAGTCCTATTCTGAGCCTGTGCGTGGAATCTGGTTTACCACCTCTTGCCCTTAGACGACAAAAGTTAGCTGTTGGTTATATAACGAAATTATACCCCCAAACCACACATCCTGCTTATAAATACCTCTTCCAAACTAAATTTTCAACAGCATTCAAACAAAAAAGAAATAGTACACTGCCCTTAGCAGAAAGAATGACTCTTGCAATAAATAAACTAAAATCGATACAATCCAAAATGATATTAAATCTTCAACTTTCGACATTCTCTAAAGACTTAATGATTTAATTTAATTTAAGACACATTGCCGGCTGAATATAAACATCTGTTCCCTAAAATCATCCACCCTTCACCAGAACATTTATAAATATTTACCAATGGGTCGAAATCAAACACATCAACCGCATCCGCATGTTGATATGATCCGCATTGATTCGTAACACCCGACGCTACCTATAAGTTTAAGCTACACGATCATTGTTCCATGTTCACCACTGAGATCAATGCTATCACAATGGCTCTTCGATATGTCACAAAGTCACCAGCTAGAAATATAGTGGTCGTATTGGATTCCTTGAGCATCCTGAAAGCCTTGAAAAACATGTATCCAGACCACCCCGGAATACAAAGTATTTTAGGAATAATAAAAATTTTAAATGATGCCGAAAAATCTATAAACTTCGTTTGGTGTCCTAGTCATGTAGGCATTAAAGGAAAAGAAATGGCAGCGAAAGAAGCCCTTTCTCTTTCTTCTAGGGCACGGTAATGCCCTCTTGAAAGGGTCCGAACTAACAATCCCATTAATAAAAGATTCTCCGATATTGGCAAACATTTTGGGACAACAGTACTCTAAATAAACTGAAAAATATCAAGAAGGAAGTGGGAGTGAATTACATGGAGCAGCTATAGTCACAGCAACCGGAGAGAGGAGGTGGTCCTTACGCGGCTCTGGATAGGACATACAAGGTTGACTCACCTTCACCTAATAACTAAAAAAAGGCCACCAAGGTGCCCAAAGTGTGACAAGCGATTGACTGTAGGGCACATCTTCAAAGGTTGCATTTTTTACTGGACAAAATTACATCAGGAAGGAATTCCTGCAAATTTATCGAAAGCTTTGGGGAAGGAGGAAAAATTTCTAAACATGGTCTACGCTTACTTTTCCAAAGAGGGATTTTTTAAAAACATATCTAATTTATCTTCTCTCTCCCTATCTTATTTATCTATTTTAATCATTAATATTTTACTTTATCTTCACACTTATTCAAGTTATTATGTATAAATCTTCATCTTAATTATTCTATTCATCGAGCTGTGAATCTATCCATTAATATTATTTTACTGCTTTTAGTTATACCTTTAATATTAATGAATAACAAAAAAAAAAAAAAAAGAAAGAAGGGAAAAAGAAAAAAAAAAAATAATGAAATAAACCTTTAGATATAAGTTGGATAAACAAAGGCTTGGATGACCGGCTGGTTTTACGCCTTCATATGAACAACAACCAACCAACCAACTTTCAATTTATTTTCTTACTTTTCAATTCATTACTATTTATTTCTTTTTTTTTGGGGTATAAAAAAAAAATTCGTAATTTTATCATCAGTTTTTTTTTTTACTGTTTCTAATGAATATATTGGGAATGGGAATCAATATAAGGGGTATTTAAGACACAGAGTGAATTAAAACTTAGTTTACAAATTTTTGTCACTTAGGCCTCTCCATAATCCGACAAAGATTAGTTCTGCTAAAACCACCTATAATGGAACTAGAGTTTGTAAACTGAAATGTCTTTTACAATAAAAAATGCAATAAATAATTTGAACATCACATATTTTTCTATGCACTTACTCTTGAAAGAATAGTAAAATTTTGTAATGATAAATAACTGTTTTTATTTTTATATGTGATAATACAGCAATGCAAGCATAATACTCCATCGTGTATACTCTTATAATTCTCTATTAAATTGTTGAAAACTTCACTTAGTTACATCGGAAAAAAATCTGGTGCGTGTTCGCAACACACAACTTTCACTTACCAACTAACTTAGATTAGAAATTAATGCGTTTTGTTAATTGCCACTTCTCAAATGAACAGAACGGCTTTAATTATGAACAATGCTCTGTCATTAAAGGCGTACTCCGCATGCGCTCAACGAGTTTTATGAGTTGACTGAATATTTTTATTTTTTCTCCTCTTTATGTTTTCTTTATTTTTATAATATCTCATATTTAGCCATTTCTTATTTTTAGGCGTAACGAGTGACAGTTAACTTCTCCATATAAACAGAAACAAAGGTACTTTATTAAGGAACATACAAAAAAGGCCCCCCCCCCCCAAAAAAAGCCCCCTCAGAACATTTTATAAATGATAAAGCTTACCTGATATTAAAGAACACCTAATTTTCATTTAACATGACGAATTTGATAAAAATTGTTAAAGCCGTTTTTGAGATCATCGAAAAAAAAGGTAAAAATTGGAAAAAAAATTATGAAATAAAGTGCCCGCTCTGTTTGACCAATTTTGATGAAATGTTGGCTATCGCATCTTTGGCATATACATACATCAAATACCCAGTTTGATCAAAATCGTTAAAGCCTTTTTTGAGTAAATAGAAAAAACACGTGAAAATGATACGAAATTTATTAAGTAAAGTCCCCCCTCCGATTAATCAATTTTGATGAAAATTTTACAGTCATATCTCGGGCATATACATACATCAAATACGCAGTTTGATCAAAATCTTTAAAGCCGATTTTGAGTAAATAAAAAAAACACGTGAAAATGATACAAAATTTACTAAGTAATGTCCCCCCTCCGGTTGATCAATTTTGATGAAATTTTTACAGTAATATCTCGGTCATATACATACATCAAATACCCAGTTTGATCAAAATCGTTAGAGCCGATTTTGAAGAAATCAAATAACACGTGAAAATTATTCATAATTTATTAAGTAACGTCCCCCCTCCAGTTAATCAATTTTGATGAAATTTTTACAGTCATATCTGGGGCATATTAATACATAAAATACTCAGTTTAATCAAAATCGTTAGAGCCGTTTTTGAGAAAATCGAAAAAAAACATAAAAAGTTATTAAATAAAGTACCCCCTCCCTTTGAGCAATTTTGATAAAATTTTTGCTGTCACATCGCGGGCATATACCTACACTAAATACCCAATTTCAGGTTCGCACGGTTTATAGTTTTTGAGCTAGTCTGTTCACACACACACACACACACACAGACCATTTCGCGGGACTTGGTCATTTGGACTCAGGGGACCCCAAAATGTGTATTTCCATTGAAAACCGGAAGTCGAAATTTTTCACGATCGCAATACTTCTACTTACTATATATTTCATATATAGGTAAGTGAAAGTAAAAATAATTTCCATTAAATAAGTATGTTCCAAAACACATGAGAAGAACGCCTTTACTTACAATTAATGGTCTGTCCTTACAGGCATACTGCTTATGCCTATGTAAACATGTTCAAGAGTTGTAGGAACATTTTTATTTTTTTCTTCTGTATATGTTTATTGATTTTTTTTCTTCATATTTAGCCTATTTTTTTTTCATATTTCTTGTTACTAGGTATAATGAGATACAGTTTATTTCTTCTTATAAACAAAATGAAAGGTACTTTACAGGAAGAAAATTTTCCTTCACCACTTAAGCCCCATCAGAGCATTTCTTTATGATGATAAAATCTACCTAATACTTAACAGCAGTTGATTATCATTACACATGTTGAGTTTAATCAAAATCTTTAGAGCCGTTTTTGAGAAAAAAAAAATATGAAATAAAATGACTCGTCCATTTACTCCATTTTGTTGAAATCTTTGCTGTCACATCACAGGAATATACATATATCAAATACCTGATTTCAGGTTTGTACAGTTAATAGTTTTGGAGCTAGTCTGTTCACACTGCCACAAACAGACCATTTCGAGGGACTTGGTTATTTCAACTCAGGGGACCCCAAAACTTGTACTTCCGTTGAAAACTATTACTACTATAAGCAAAAAAATATGTTTGCGGCAAATGCACATTTCAGGCTAAAATAATTTTTAAACAATGTGAGGAAACCGAATAAAGTATATTATCTATGCATAACATTCTGTATATAAATTTAATTTTTTTTTTATAAAGAATTTTAGAAATTATTTAAAAATAAATTTGGAGGAAACTTCATGAAAATCTTTGTTTTTTATAAAATTAGCAACAAATCAACCATTATCTGCATTGCAACTTGATAACAAACTTGATAACTTTTTTAATTACCGGTCAATTTCACTGTGCATAGTAGGAATAGATATATAAGAATTGTTGGTAAGTTTAGTGTTAATTGATAAACACCAATAAAACTAAAAAATTGATTAATAACACTGATAAGTGTTATGACTCATGACACTGATAAGTACATTAATCAGCATAAATTGTATATTTGAAGATAAAATTGTAAATAATAAAAAAATTTAATAGATATTTTTAATAGTAATTACTGGAAGAACAATTCAGCTGGTGGTAAGTCTGAGGATCAGTAGCATCACTTTCACTGATGCCATGAAAGACAGACAGACTAGACACCTCACCGAACCCCTGAAATAAAAATATAATATATGTGCCAAATATCTATATTTGTATTTTAAGTTTTATGTTTGTTTTAAAAAAAAAAAAAATATAGTTATAAATATCACAATTTCAATAAACTAAATTCACAGGGGAGGGTGGGGAGATTTTTAAGCCAATTTTGAATAGAGAACAGCGCTTTTTCACAACAGCATGCCGAGGCATATGGGATAGTGATGACGGCAATATGTGTCCTTGATGAATTTTGAATTGTACCTTGATCAATCGGCTAACTTTATTTCCAATAACAACTTTGGATGATAGTAATACCAATGGTCCAATAAAAACATCTTGATCATGCACGTTAAATTAATTATTCTAAGCACCCACCTTTTTTTCCCCAACAATCTCTTGATGCTATCGTATGACTGATTGTAGTTTATGAATAAATAAATCTAGATTGATATCTCATAATCGTAGCATATTTGTCTTACTTATCTTTTTGATCCTTTGTCTTAACTTAGCTCTAAAACTTCTAACAATGAAGATGTTTGATCAATCTCTTAATGATACCGAGATCTGACCTATTCGTGCAAAAAATTTATTCCAGGTATATTGTCCAAATTTACATTTGTTCCACTTCCAGGTGTGTCAAAGTACCTTTATGCATTCTTTGATGTGAAAAACCTGTGATTCTTATATGATATCAGTACATTTACAAATATTGGGCTAATACCATCATATCATTCTCATTTTGTTCCGTAATCACAGAAAGGTTACAGCCAGGCAGCAACTGCTACTGACTGATCAGTAGTTCCGAATCTCAACGCTAGAAGGCAGTACTGCCTTATCTCAATTTCTAGATTTTTATCTTCCAACCAAAGTGGCGTATGATGCCTTCTTTATCTACTTATAGCTTAATTAATAACTGCTTAGTTCCCAAATGAACTTGGCCGTTGGTTTTGCAGAGAAATATATTTCATTGTTTTTATAGTTGACTGTTATTTTTATTTTTGCTAGTTTAACACGTTCACGCCGGTGTGTACCACCGGTGGCTCACACTTGACTGCCTCATCGGGTGGCGTGTACCACCGGTGGCTCACACTTGACTGCCTCATCGGGTGGCGTGTACCACCGGTGGCTCACACTTGACTGCCTCATCGGGCTCACACTATAATGCCTCCACGCCCAAATAGTTAGATCTTTAACACTTTGACTGCGGAAAAAGAATACCTGAGAGCCACGCTCTCTTTTCGACACAATTTTAATATTTAATTCTCTGACAAGAGAACAGTTACTCGATTTGACATGTGACAGGTGACATAGCACCCAAAAGTGTTAAGAAAGTAGAAATAATTTCTTTATTGCTGAAAATTAAAATACTAAAAATTTAACGTAAATTAATTTATTTTTATGTTTTTTGTATTTATTTATATTAATATTCATATACTTATAAATGTATAAAAATTAATATCATATTATAATCATAACTAGTAGGGTTGTATTTTTTATTGTTTATTTATTATTGTTGGATTGTCCTTGAATAGTTCCCGTCCGATAGAGCGAAAAGCATTAAACTCAACCGCCAATGGGCAAGAAGCGTGAATTACAGCCCCGGCGTGAATGTGTTAACAAACTCGAGGTTTAACATCATTAATTAATCACTTATAGTCCTGATTTTGGACTATTCAGTTGCCAGTAAAGGAACTTGCCAGTCATGTTACCATAGTTTTATTTTAAAGTTTTTTGACCAACTACAACAGTCTGGTCACCGAATTAACTTTTAGTTTTAATGTCTTACCGTTAATTTTGTAAAAATCAAGTCCTCACTTTTTTGACCAACTACAACAGTCTGGTCACCGAATTAACTTTTAGTTTTAATGTCTTACTGTTAATTTTGTAAAAATCAAGTCCTCACTTTACCACACCTTATACTGGGAGTCCCCAAACCAAACGGCTAAACTTCAGGGATCGATAGAGGATCGAAAAAAGTGCTCTGGCATATGCCTCGTTTTCGCGAAAATCACAAAAAACTAAAAATAGTAGTGCAAAAAGTGTATATTATTTTTTTTTCAATGATGTATTTTTATTTATTTATTAAATAAAATTCATTTGTCAAGATTTAAAATTTGCAATCTGCAAAATTGCTTTGCAATGAGCAAAGTTTGTGAGCTGCTTCGACAGCGTTCCTGTGCAGGAGTAGTTATTAATTTAGATGGTCTCTTAGCCACCGCCTTCGAAGTCATCTGGGTGGGCTGTAAGGGTTGTTTAAGTTTTTTAAATTGTCTGTCAGTGGGTTATTGTTGTAGACCAGTCTTTGGTGAAAGTTAATGTAGTTGTCTTTGGCTGTTACAAAAACTGTTGGAATGTTTAAGTCCGTATGTATAATATCGTTGCTGACATAATATGGCGCGTCTACTATTTTTCCTAACACTTTCAACTGAAAGGACTGAATTTTTTGGATGTTGGATTTCTTGGCAGAACCCCACAGTTCTACACCATAAGTCCATATCGGTTTTAAAAGAACTTTATACAAGGTTAGTTTGTTAGCTAGGGATAATTTTGATCATCTTTCAAGTAATCTAGATAAGATAAGAGTCCAAAACGTCTATTTAATTCTTTTCGTTTGAGTCTGACATGAGTTTTCCAAGTAAGTCGTTTGTCCAGATAGTCCTAAATATTTCATTTCATTAGATTCCGAAAGAAGTATTTTTTCAAATAATTTAGAGAAAGAAGGAAGAAGGCTTATAGGATGATAGGAATTTGGAAGATCTGGAGATTTGTTAGGTTTCAATACCATCACAACTCCTGAATATTGCCACAGGCTTGGGAAATACGTGGTTTTCAAAATAGAATTATATATATTTGTTAAAAAAAAGGATTGCTTTCCAAGGTAAGTTTTTAATTATAAAATTTGTAATTAGGTCGAATCCCGGGGCTTTATTATTAGGTATGTGCGCAATCAAGTCTTGAACTTCATAAGGGTGAATAAATTTTGGAGGTAATGCCATTGGTAAGGGTATATCAAGTTGATTTTGAGCAAGTAATGTACAAAGACTGTCATTTATGTCATGCGCTTTAAAAGTATCCTCAAGGTGGTCAGCAAGTAATTGTGCTTTTTGAGCATCTGACTTAGCCCAATAACCATCAGGATGCCTATGAGGGTGAGAAACATCACAATGTTGAAGGATTCGCTTGGTTATGCTCCAAAGAGGTTTCTCGGAGGTTGATAAACGACCGAGGAATTTGTCAAAATTTTCAGTCTTTGTTCAGTTAGTTTCATCATGAAGTCTTCTTGTTAGCTGATTCAACTTATGTTTGTCTGATGGGTAGCGAGTTCTTTGCCATATTTTTCGAGCTTTTCGTTTTAGTAATATAAGGTGTCGCAATTATGATGACAGGTATCTATGGCAATGATTGTTGGTATTTTTATGAGGTCTCGAAACCCATGCCGAATTTTAAATGGTTTGCGTCAGGTGATTTACCGCATCATCTAAGTCTTCAGGTGTCCTCATTTTAATATTGAGTGATCATGAATTTTCAATGGATAATCTAAATTTATACCAGTCAATTTTCCCAGGTGTAAAGATGGAAGAGGAGGTTTGAATAATGGTTCCGAGTCGATTGTCAGGAGAAGAGGGGAATGGTCCGAAGATAGGTCAGTTAGGTTAGTAATAGAGCATTTTTGTATATTGATTCCCTTTGTAATAAAAAAATCCAATAAGTCAGGAATCCTGTTATGTTAGATGGCGACAATAATTTACAGTTCTGGGCTAGTATTGCATTGTGAAGGGCTCTACCCCGAGAATTGCTTATTCTACTGCCCCATATCTGGTTCTTAGCATTAAAATCCCCGCCACACAAAAATCTGTTGCCCAAAGAATTTAAGAGAAGATCGAACGTTTGGAACGATAAATTCTTACCTGGAGGACAATATACAGCAGCAATGTTAAGATTAAAATCAAGTACATTTATCATTACTGAAGTACATTGGTAACTCTCAAAACTCACAGAAGTATTGAAGTAGTGACTGAGTGAATTCTTAAAAAGAACCTTTAATAGAATAGAATAGAAACCTTTAATAAGAACCTTTAATTTAAGAAATTTTAAATTATAAAAATATACTGGCTTTTTGAGTAAGCTTAATTCCTTAATTTACGAGGAGTAAATTAGGAAAGATGAATATACCCACGCTTACCTTATCAATAATACATCTAGGTTGAGTGTTTAAACTTAAAAAGAAAGGATTAAAATGTTCTCCATTATACTATTATTTTAATCCTTTTTGGGGGGAATCCAGCCTCGCATTCTCACATTAGTGGTGTTGCTGGTAGTGTTCAGTGGAGTCAACAAATATGGCTAGATTTACCAACGCTGAATACGCGGACATAGTCTACGTCTACGGATTCTGCGATGGCAATGCACCTCAGGCAGTTTGGGAATAAATTCCCGACCGAGAAACCCCACATAGAGGTGTTTTTACCAGCACTTTCAGAAGGCTTCGAGAGACTGGGTCCTTCTCATGTAATCGTGGTGGAAAACGTATGCAGGCTCCGATGGAAGCCGACCTGAGGCGGAGGGAGAGGATACTGCGGCACTTCAATACCAACCCTGGTACAAGCGTCCGGAGAGCTGCTTCGGTTCTTGGCATACCAAGGATAACCATTTGGCGCACATTAAGGGCTGACCGCAGGCATGCTTACCATGTACAAAAGGTACAAAATTTAATACCTGCTGGTTATCCCCGCTGATTAAATTTTTGTAATTGGTACAAAGAACAATGGCAAAACGATGTAAACTTAAGTTCAAAAGTAATCTGGATGGACAAAGCGACTTTTACACGTGCGGGCATATTCAATCAAAGAAACTACCACCTTTGGGCAAATGAAAATCCCCGCGCTATTAGAGAATTTCACTACCAGCATGAGTTTTCTGTAAACATGTGGGTCGGTCTTTGTAATAATGGCATAAGGTCCCGTATTTTTACCTGCTCGACTTAATGCTGAAAGTTATTATCTATTCCTCGAGAATGACTTACAGGAACTTTAGGAAGATATCCCTTTGGAAAGAAGGCTGGAGAACTGGTTTCAACTCAATGGTAGTCCTACAAATTACGGATGGGCCGTGCGAGACTGGTTGGACATCAACTACCCAGGTCGCTGGATAGGACGAGGTGGGCCGGTGCCTTGGCCTTTCACGGTCTCCGGACCTCATGCCACTAGATTTCATTGTGTGGGGATACGTGAAAGAAAATGTCTACCAAGAGCCCGTCCGCACAAGGGATGATCCCATCGAGCGCATCAGAGTGGTTTGCAACCAGCTCACCGCAGAAGAATTTTTGTTCATAATGTTATGTACTTTAAATAGGTAATTTTCTTTATACTATGAATATTTGAATAAAAAAGTATTTATTATTTTTTTCTGAATAAAAAATATTTATTTTTTTTTCAATTACTTTACTAATAGTACAAGATTGAAATACAATAGTTGTATTGGAATAACAATTATTGTTAAAATTCATTCAAGGAATGAAATCTGCTCTTCCATGGCCTTAACTAGATTTTGCACAACAATTTTTAGTTGTTTGTGATTTTCTCGAAAACGAAGCGAAAACGAGGCATATGCCAGAGGACTTTTTTCTTAGTTTTTCGATACTCTATCAATCCCTGAAGTTTGACCGTTTGGTTTGGGGACACCCGGTATAATCATAGAGCTAATTAGTTTTCCCATATAAAAACAAAAAAAATTAAGTTTTTTTGCTAACTAAAAAAGCTTATAATGCCTGATTTTGTCAGAAACTAAATAGTCTTTTGGACAAACAAGATAATCTTTCTTAATCAACATGCTCATCAAAAACTTAATCAACATGCTTCCTAATCAAAGTCCTCTTTTGAATGGTAGAATTTTTCCTTTTTCTTTTTATTCGACCATATAAAATATTTTCGACACTTGTCGGTTAGTTGACCTGCAGTGAATTCTTTACAAACCCATAATCACTGATAACACAACCCCGATCCCAACTGAAAAAGACCCATTGGGAGTTTTTTGCTTCCCTTTTGAGCAAGGAAAGCGAGCAGAAGTTGAAAGCTGTGATTCAATAATGGTAATCAAGTCCTGACATGAACTGAAAAGAACACAATGGGAGATGGCTAAATGAAAGATTCAGAAAGACTGCTGTTGATAGAGATGAGAAGGAGGCTGTATAATAAAGAGCACATAATTTGATACAGTTAAATATTACATATTCACATACCTTTCTCAGGAGTTTCTCGGGATGAGGGTATGTAAAAACATGAAGACTAGACACTGTAGGAACAAGAATTATTAATTTTTTCATGGTTTCAATAATTGTCAAACCATCCAATACTTGACTATCGGTAAACTTGTATCTAATCTGATTACCATGCAATGTTACATCAAGGCATTCTTCAACCATTTCAAGTATATTTCCTTCAGTCCTCCTGAAAAAAAAAAAAAAAAATCATTAACCGACTTCGAACGAAAGAGGAGGTTACTCTATTCGATACGTATGTGACTTTTTTTTTTTTTTTCTATGTATGTTCACCGATTACTCAGAGATAGATGGACCAATTGGAACGAAACCTTTTTTGGGTTCCTAATTTATTTAAGAAGTTATCGAGAAAAAACATTAAATTAATTATTTAATTATCGCTCATAATGTTTACTTATTGGAAAAACATATGGCATAGGTAACATAAGGTATGCTCCAACAAGCTATTAAAACTAATTGATAACTAACAAATCTCAATATTGTTTTACTGCTGGATGCATCAATTGGGAAAACCAACCAATCAAATTCAGAATCAAAAGAGTGGGGGGAGAACATGAGCAGTCTGTTAGTTATCGATATGTTTAAAGTGCTTGTTGGAACAACCCTATACATAACCTTAACCAATATTTCAAAAATAGATTTAAATATGATATATAATATCGCAGTCGTTTACTGTAGCGATAATAGCATAAATATTAGAGAGATATATATATTCACCGATAACAGTAAACCTTAATTTAGATCTAATCGACAGTTGGACACCATAATCATAAGACCAAAAAATTCTTGGAATTCCAAGAAAGGCTGAGTATTGATGATCGTTTTAAAGCAGAATTTAAGACTTCTTCAAGTTCCTGAAAGATCGTTTAAATTTAAAATCGTAGCTATTATTGAATTAAATTAGATTTTGATTTCTATCTTTTAATGACTATGCACATGAGCATACACATAAAAAGGATTACAATAATTCCTGGAAAAGCTTATTTTCAGTTTACTTAACAAAGGATTCAGATACCTCGGTCTTCTTCCGGATACACTCGGTCACTGTTAAATATCTTGTCGGAGATCTTGTGCCGATTCTTCAAGGGTGATACTTCTGTTATGTTATCCGGATTACTATTATCGGTTTTTAATTTTGTTTCTACAACTATTGAGGCTTTTGCTGATGTCCATTCATCAATAAAAAATGCCAAGTAAAACTTGATAACTCCCCGAAAACAACCTCATTGTATGAAAGTCCCCTCAGCGAAAATTTGGCAGTCATGAAAATGATTGATAAAAATGATGATAGATGCTACGCCATTAGAATAAAAAGCAACAGTGTTTAGCAATTTATTTTCTGAATAATGTTTTATTACGAAGGATATAATTCTTAGTACTTCGGTAATAAATTTAGTCAAAAATTCATCGAAGGGAATTACGAACATAATTGACTCAAACTTTTGAATTAAATCAGTAGGCTAATATCGAGAATAATAATATCCTTCGTAATAATAAATTAACCATAAAACGAGTCCCAAACTCTGTTGCTTCTATCCTAGCGGGGCAGTCTTTTTGCTATCGATCAATTTTATGGCTGCCCCTTTCTTGCTGGGACTTCTATCCAATGATGTTGTTTAATCTACTTTTCCAACGATCGATTTAAATAAAGCAATATTAACGGTCCCTACCGGGCGCCGTTAATATAATATTGCCTTAGTTCTCAGAAGGATATTCAAGCAATCATAATTCCAAAATTACTTTCCAATTTATTATAGGTCATATTACCATCCTCATCGATTCTCCATTAACGATATCTTGTCTAAAACCGGCCAAAATCTCGACTGTTCAGTGACGTATCTACTTCATCTTGGAATGGCCGGATTTATGTATATTTAACTCAACACACCTCGGAACACTGATGATGTATGTAAATGGCAAGCAGTGACGATAATATTTAGCAAAGGAAAAATATTGTCATTGTGGAAAAACATTTTATGTGTTCCCTTCCCAATGGAACATTGATCTTAAAAAAAAAATCCATTTATAATCATAAAACGTAGTGTGTTAAAGGTTGTATAATAGACCTTTTAGACCACCGCTTTCCCAATTTCCTGTGTGTATTCATAAAATTGAAAAGGTGACTGTTTATATAATTATTGTATAATAAAAAGGCCAGGGAAAGACAAACCTGGTAGAGCATAAAAAGATTTCGAATTTTTTTTTTTAAACCAACGTACGGTTTTCTACATTTGTTATCTTCTCCAACTAAAAAGTGTGAAATAAAACACATTTTATAAAAAATATTAACCCGACTTCGAAACCTAGGAACCAGTAAAAATAAATTCACTGAAAAGTATGAAATAATTACCTTCTGATTTTTATGAATACACACCAATTTTGAAAATGGTATAAAAAGTAGAAAAATGCAAGAAGACGAATAATTTTATTTTGATTTGTGCAAATACACACTAATTGTTAATAAAAATTACTAAATTAAAATATTAAATACTATGTTCAATACAACACAATCTTTTCGGAGGCGGCGCAAAATTTAAAATTTTTAACACTAGACATTATGAAAATCATCTAAATGGATCTTCTCTTCCCATCTATTGATTTCAATGCCCACTAATGGAATTATATCAGTAACATGTTATTTCTATTTTACGCAGCCGCCGAAAAGGTTGTGTTGTATTGAACATAGTATTCAATATTTTAATTTCACAATTTTTAATAAAAATTAGTATTTGTACAAATACTGAGAAATAGTTATTCTGTACTGTACAACTGGTAGGTTGATTCATAGTCAAGATTTTCAGTTTAAAATTTTTTTTTATTTTGAAAAGCCAACTTTTCGATCAAACTTGTGGATCTTCATCAGGGCTAAAAGAAAACAAATATATGAGTATCCATGCTAGAAGATGACAATAAAATGAATACTTTACCAAAATAATAATTATATAAAAGATGGTAAGCATTATACATAAATATTTAAATAAGTGGCTGGTTAGCAAGATAAAATAAAATCTGATATTTACCTTCTAGGTCCAGAGTAATACAAAGAATGAGGGTAAAATAAGGTGAGAGGTAGGTAGATAGCTCACCTAGCCTTAATGAAGACCCACATGTCTGGGCCATAATGCAGGATGTTTAATAGAGAAAGAAAGAGTCTGGGTAACACCCTATGACTCAACTAGCCCTGATGAAGACCCCTGATGATGTTTGGGTCAAAATATAGGCTGTTTAACACGTTCGGTGCCCAAAACCCGCCTGGTGGGTGCACCTCAGATGCCCACGACCCGCCAGGCGGGTGCACCTACCCATTGCCTTCCCGGCTACCTGGATCGGCAGGGACCTCTCATTTTTACTTCATTTAATTGTGGGGCCTCTCACAGAGTAGTCGCTCTATATTGAAAGTTTTGGTTTATCGAAAACTTTTTTTTTTGAGCTGTGGCAGTGTGTTTTGTTTAGTGCTACACTTCTAGGAGTACCAGTCCCTTTTACAAGTAATTTGATTTTTTTTATTTATTAATATTGATGTCTTGGAAGACTCATACTTATTTCTCAATTTGTGATTGATTTATATTTATCTTTATGTACTTTTTTTGCATAGTAATGTGATTTTCACAAATACTGATTGTAATTTATTGTATGTATTGTAATTTGTTTTTCAATAAAAAAAATAGTGTATAATTTATATATATTGATGTAATTTATTTAGTTAATAAAAATGAATGTACAACCTTAGAATTTATATCTATTTATATCCAGTCGTCTGTCCAAACCTGTGGGTCTCCATTAAGGCTAGTTGAGTTGTGGAGTGTTACACAGACTCATTCTTTCTCTATTAAACTGCCTACATTTTGACCCAAACCTGTGGGTCTACATTAAGGCTAGGTGAGTTGTGGAGTGTTACACAGACTCTTTTTTTATCTATTAAACATCCTGCATTATGGCCCAGACATGTGGGTCTTCATTAAGGCTAGGTGAGCTATCTACCTCTCACCTTATTTTACCCTCATTCTTTGTATTACTCTGGACCTAGAAGGTAAATATCAGATTTTATTTTATCTTGCTAACTAGCCACTTATTTAAATATTTATGTATAATGCTTACCATCTTTTATATAATTATTATTTTGGTTAAAGTATTCATTTTATTGTCATCTTCTAGCATGGATACTCATATATTTGTTTTCTTTTAGCCCTGATGAAGATCCACAAGTTTGATCGAAAAGTTGGCTTTTCAAAATAAAAAAAAATTTTAAACTGAAAATCTTGACTATGAATCAACCTACCAGTTGTACAGTACAGAATAACTATTTCCCACCTCTAAACTTGTCTAAAAATATAATAAATAACAAAACAAACAAGTTATTTTTATTGTGTCATATTAGGGGAAAAATTCTGCAAAGGGCAATAACATTCTGCCCAAGTATACCGTCATTTTTATTCAAGCTACTTTTTACTGTACTGTACAAGTTACAAAACTGATCTGTCTGTTTGTCCTCCCCGAATTCTTATATCTATTCATAGACTGTTAAAAGTTTCTCAACAGTTTAGATCATCTGGAATAGGAATTTTTAAAGTAAATTATGTAAGAATACTGAATTATTTATTAATGAAATTTAAATCCCAACTGACTTAAAATAAAACACATTTTGAAGGGTACTGCGGGCCTACTGGCTAAAGGTCGACGCGAGCGCGTTCTATTGTAATGTATTATGTGGGAATAGTGCTTAGGGATGTGGGCTGCTTCCTGTTTAGTATTTAATATACTGTCTTGATTTATTGCAATGTATATGGATTCAATTATTTTTTGTTTTGGCCGGGAGGGGAATTTATGTAGAATTTTTACGTTATCAAAATTTATTTCGAGTCTGGTTTGTTTAGCGTGGTTAGATAATGATGTGGCTGTTTTTGAATTTGGTTTGAGTGTGCTTTTGTGGTTATAGATTCTGGTTTTGAGATCGGTTGAAGTTGTGCCTCTGTATGATTTGTCACAGTTTTTGCAAGGAATGTTGTATATTAGGTTTCTTTGGTTATCTATTGGTGTGGGGTCTTTAGTTTTTGTGAGAAGTTTACGTATTGGGTGAGAGGGTTTGAGAGCGAATTTTAAGTCATCCACATCTAGTTTTTTGAAGGTGTTAATAATGTTATGTGTTAGTTTACCGATGTATGTGATGGATTTGAATTTTTGTGTGTGGTGATGTTGGTGATCGGTGTCGGGGTTTGATATGGTGTCTTTTGTTGTGGTTTCCGGTTCTTTGTCTATTGTAATTTTTGGTGTAACTGTATTAAAAAATTGGGTTAACGTGGTTTGAGAAGGGGGTTTATGGTTATTCCCGGTTGAACGTGGCAAGTTGTTGTCTAATTTATCGGCTGTGTCACTATCCTGAACCTTATTTATTAAATTATCATCTATTTGTGAAAAGGGGATTTTATATTTATTTATTGCCCCATACCATAGTTTTGATATTAGCCTGTTCGGGTAGAAGCTGTTATTTAAAATAGAAAAAATTTCTTTTTTTGTATCTTTTATATATGCATCATCCGTTAGGAGTATGGCTTTTTGTATAAGATTATTACCTACGTTAGTAATTTGAGTTTTTGGATGATTCGAGTAGTAGTTTAGTATACTATTGGTTGTTATGGGCTTTTTGTACCATTTTGAATATATTTTATGTTTTTCACGGATTATTGTCATATCTAAGTAGTTAATACTATTGTTTTTCTCAATTTCATAGGTGAAAAATATTCTGGGATGGATGGCGTTGAGATTGTCTAATAGTAATTGATTATCTGCTGTTTTATGGATAACGAGTAAGTCGTCAATGTATTTAGTAATTAATAGGGGCTTTATACCGGATAACCATATTATGTTAACATTTTATTTTTATAAATCTTTTAATACTGTTTTTGAATGTTTGTTCATTATATTTTAGATGAATATGGCGCAGGACGCCGAAAGCTCCTTGTATTATACATAATAAAAATAAAAATTTATATTAGAGATCGTCTTGGTGGATATACTTTGAACAACATTTTTAACGATCTACCTACTACTTAGATAATTTATTTTTTGAAGAGAAGAGATTTGGCTCCGCCGGGAGTCGAACCCGGGTCTCCCACGTGACATGCGCGGATGCTAACCACTACACCACAGAGCTCGGCTCCAAGTAGAGCCAATCCTTCCTCTTCACTGATACCTACTACCCGATCACGCAATTTTTGCGAGTAACGGTAGGTGGACAAAGTTTGTCCAATTTATGGTATTTATTGACGTAAGTCAATTTTAAATTATTTTATATTAATCTAATCTTAATTTGTGGGTGACTACCATTTTAAATTATTTTTAAATAATTTATTTTTTGAAGAGAAAAGATTTGGCTCCGCCGGGAGTCGAACCCGGGTCTCCCGCGTGACATGCGCGGATGCTCCACCTCCCGTTACTCGCAAAATTTGCGTGATCGGGTATTAGGTATCAGTGAAGAGGAAGGATTGGCTCTACACGCCGTATGACAAACCAATGAGTTACAATTAAAGATGTTCTGTTCATTTAATGAAAATTATTTGTTACAAGTACATAGAGAATTATAAAATCAGACGACTTGGAGTATTATGCTTGGATTGCCGAATTATCACAAGTAAAAACTTTTATTTAATAATAAAAGAAATTAGTTTTTTTTATTTTTTTGAGCAAATGAAAATAAAAATAAGAAATGAATGTGGAAAAATGTATAACTTTGAGAAGTGGCAATTAACAAAACACATTAATTTCTAATCTAAGTAAGTTGGTAAGTGAAAGTTGTGTGTTGCGCGCACGCACCAGATTTTTTTTTTCGTTTATGCGCACCTTAATGTCATCTCGTCGGTATTGTCTAAATATACGAAGTTATTTCTTCTTAATTTCTTTTTTAATTTGTTTATGAAATGGGTGGAGGATAAGGATTTTGTTTCAAGATCAATTTTACTTCGAAGAGACTTGTTTTACTGGAGTTCGGTCAACAAATAAAAAATCTGGTGCGTGCTCGCAACACACAACTTTCACTTTCCAACTTACTTAGATTAGAAATTAATGCGTTTTGTTAATTGCCACTTCTCAAATGAACAGAACGGCTTTAATTATGAACAATGGCCTGTCATTAAAGGCGTACTCCACAAGCGTGGGCTCAACGAGTTTTATGAGTTGACTGAATATTTTTCTTTTTTTCTCCTCTTTATGTTTTCTTTATTTTTATCGTATCTCATATTTAGCCATTTCTTATTTTTAGGCGTAACGAGAGACAGTTAATTTCTCCATGTAAACAAAACCAAAGAAAGAAAGAAACAAACCAAAAAGGCCCCCCCCAAAAAAAAGCCCCCTCAGAACATTTTAATAATGATAAAGCTTACCTGATATTAAAGAAAACCTATTTTTCATTAAACATGACGAATTTGATAAAAATCGTTAAAGCCATTTTTGAGATAATCGAAAAAAAGGTAAAAATTGGAAAAAAAGTCATGAAATAAAGTGCCCCCTCAGTTGGACCAATTTTGATGAAATGTTGGCTTTTACAAATTTGGTATATACATACATCAAATACCCAGTTTCTTCAAAATCGTTAAAGACGTTTTTGAGTAAATAAAAAATATCTACACGTGAAATTGGTACAAAATTTATTAAGTAAAGTCCCCCCTCCGGTTAATCAATTTTGATGAAATTATTACAGTCGTATCTCGGGCATATACATACATCATATACCCAGTTTGATCAAAATTGTTAAAGCCGTTTTTGAGTAAATAAAAAAACACTTGAAAATGATACACAATTTATTAAGTAAAGTCCCCCCTCCGGTTAATCAATTTTGATGAAATTTTTACAGTCATATCTCGGGCATATAAATAGATCAAATACTCAGTTCAATCAAAATCATTTGAGCCGTTTTTGAGAAAATCGAAAAAAACGTAAAAAGTTATTAAATAAAGTCCCCCCTCCGGTTGATCAATTTGATGAAATTTTTACAGTCATATCTCGGGCATATAAATAGATCAAATACTCAGTTTGATTAAAATCGTTAGAGCCGTTTTTGAGAAAATCGGAAAAAACACAAAAAGTTATTAAATAAAGTATCCCCTGCCTTTGAGCAATTTTGATGAAATTTTTGCTGTCACGTCGCGGGCATATATATACACCAAATACCCAATTTCAGGTTCGCACGGTTTATAGTTTTTGAGCTAGTCTGTTCACACACACAAAAACACACACACACACAACACACACACACACACACACACACACACACACACACACACACACACACACACACACACACACACACACACACACACACACACACACACACACACACACACACACACACGCGCGCACGCACGCACGCACACACACACAGACCATTTCGCTGGACTTGGTTAATTGGACTCAGGGGACCCCAAAACGTGTATTTCCGTTAAAAACCGGAAGTCGAAATTTCTTACAGAACTAAACTGGGTCTTAATTTTCGTACCGCAAATTATAAAACCCAATTTGATCCGTTTCCATCCGTTGAATCACTACATTTAGGTCGATATTTTATTTTAGACCGAAAAATGAACAATGAGAATGCGATTGGCAAAAGCTCCGTGAAATTCCGAATCAAACGATACCACATTCATGGCATTTGAGCACGACAGGACCTTATAATTCATGAAAATCCGATTTTTAGGCTTTGTGAAATAATATATGTGGGATGGGATAATAATAATAGAGAGGCACATTGATGTATTTATGTTGGTAAAACAGTTTTTAAACATAATTTTTAAAAATAAACGTGAAGCACTGAATATGATAAACTACATGACACTTGTCTATGAGTGGTATGGGGTCTTTTAGTTTGGTATTCAGATTTTTTAATTTTTGGTTATTTTTTAATACTAGACGCCTGTGTGGGAAACTGGATGAGAAGGATTTTTTAATTTTGTTAGAGAGAATGAGGATATATGGGATAGACAGGTGTGTTGGAAAGGAAGACATCAGAGGTTGTGATGAGTTGTTAGAAAAGTTGTGATTTTTACTTTCACTTACCTATATATGAAATATATAGTAAGTGGAAGTATTGCGATCGCGAAAAAATTCGATTTCCGGTTTTCAACGGAAATACACGTTTTGGGGTCCCCTGAGTCGAAATGACCAAGTCCCGCGAAATGGTCTGTGTGTCTGTGTGTGAACAGACTACCTCAAAAACTATAAACCGTGCGATTCTGAAATTGGGTATTTAGTGTAGGTATATGCCCACGATGTGACAGCATAAATTTCATCAAAATTACTTAAAGGGAGGGGGTACTTTACTTAATAACTTTTTAGGTTTTTTTCGATTTTCTCAAAAACGGCTCTAACGATTTTGATTAAACTGAGTATTTCATCTATTTATATGCCCGAAATATGACTGTAAAAATTTCATCAAAATTGATTAACCGGAGGGGGGACTTTACTTAATAAATTCTGTAACATTTTCACGTGTTTTTTTTATTTACTCTAAATCGGCTTTAACGATTTTGATCTAAATGGGTATTTGATGTATGTATATGCCCGAGATATGACTGTTAAAATTTCATGTAAATTGATTAACCGGAGGGGGGACTTTACTTAAGACATTTTGTATCATTTTCACGGTTTTTTTTATTTTCTCAAAAACGGCTTTAACGATTAACAAAAATAAGATATGGATGTAGAAAAATGTGTGACTTTGGGAAATTATATTTAACAAAAAAACATTTTTGTATAAAAAAAAAATTAAACCGACTTCGAAACCATGGAACCAGTAAAAATAAATGCACTGAAAAGTATGAAATAATTACCTTCTGATTTTTATGAGTACACAGCAAAATTGAAAATGTTATAAAAAGCGAAGAAATGCAATAAGACGAATAATTTTACTTTTATTTGTACAAATACTAATTTTTATTAAAAATTGTGAAATTAAAATATTAAATACTATGTTCAATACAACACAATCTTTTCGGAGGCGGCGCATAATTTAAAATTTTTAACACTAGACATTATGAAAATCGTAAAATGGATCCTCTCTTCTCATCTATTGATTTTAATGCCTACTAATGGAATTGTATCGATAAAATGTCATTTATATTTGCGCCGCCTCCGAAAAGATTGTGTTGTATTGAACATAGTATTCAATATTTTAATTTCACAATTTTTAATAAAAATTAGTATTTGTACAAATAAAAGTAAAATTATTCGTCTTATTGCATTTCTTCGCTTTTTATAACATTTTCAATTTTGCGGTGTACTCATAAAAATCAGAAGGTAATTATTTCATACTTTTCAGTGCATTTATTTTTACTGGTTCCATGGTTTCGAAGTCGGTTTAATTTTTTTTTATAAAATGTTTTTTATTTCATGCTTTTTAGTTGGAGATGATAACAAATGTAGAAAACCGTAAGTTGGGTAAAACAAATTTCGAAAATTTTTACGCTCTACCACGTTCGTCTTTCCCGGGCTTTTTTATTAGACATAATTATATAAACAGTCACCTGTTCAATTTTATGAGTACACACAGAAAAGTTTAAAAGCGGTGCCTGTATAATACAACTTCTACACCCTACCTTCTACGATTATAATTGGAATTTTTTTTTTAAAAGGTCAATGTTGACTAAATTTAAATGTTTGACTAAATTTAAAAGCGAAGTACTAAGAATAATATCCTTCGTAATAAAAAATATTTAGAAAATAAATTTCTTCAATTCTAGTGGGGCATTTATGATATTAAGCATTTTCATGGCTGCCAAATTTTCTCTGAGGGGACTTTCATACAAAGACGTTGATTCTGGGAGATATCAACTTTTATTTTGCAGTTTTTATTGATGGATGAACATCAGCAAACATTGAAATTTCAATTTCTTTGTTAAATAGTGTAATGTCTTTATGGGGAAAGTGTCACAGGAAAATTGTCATTAATTGGGAAATACAATACACAATATTTGTGTTAGTTATTTCGATACCTGAGAGATGACTACCTCGAACGCGAAAAACCCCTAAACACATGCAAGCTCATTTTCACTGTCTATTTCAATAAAATTCATTCATTTATTATTGGACTTAGGCTCTTAACAACACTCTTAGGCTCTCACAAACTGCAAACACTGAACTTACGACGGTTTGGCTTTTGAAAATTTCGACAACCTTTAGAAAATCGAATATTTAAATTTCTTTCGATTTAATAAAGATCGATCGAAACCTCAAAACCAATGGAAATAAGTCTGGCTCTTTGATAACGCTTTATTCTACTATTCTATTTTAAGTGGAAAAGTGTAAAAAATCAACTGGAAAATGAATGATGGAAATAATTCCTAAAAAGTGCCTATCTTAAAGATTTTTATATCTAGACTCTCCTATCTAGACAATAGCAAAGCCTGTGTGCCACCAGCTAGCATCGTAAAACAAAATTAGACAATTAGCCATCATAGATGAAATTGTTGATGGAACAAACTAATATTGAAATTATTTAGCAGGACGTAAATTAGTTCATAAATGCTTTTTTGGACGGAAGGTCCAAAAAAGCAGTTGAGAAGGCCTTTATACGTCTGGAAGCAGAAGCAAGAAAATTAGAATTGCTGGTAAATGAAGGTAAGACCAAGTACCTGGTTACGGATCAACCTGCAGTCCTGGAGAGAGCGTGAAATTCGGGGAATATTCCTTCGAGAAGGTCAACGAATTCACATATCTCGGTTCGGTTGTCAATACCAGCAATGACGTCTCATCCGAGATTAAGAAGAGAATACCAGCTGCTAACAGATGTTACTCTGGACTAAGGCCATATCATAGAAGCAACCTCATCACAAGGTCAACTAAAAAGCTTATGTATAAAACCCTCATACGCCCAGTATTGTGTTATGGGTCTGAAGCATGGACCATGACAAGGAGCGATATGCAGGCGATCCTCACGTTTGAGAAACGTGTCCTCCGGAGTATCTATGGGGGAGTGCAGGAGGTCGGAGTCTGGAGACGGAGAACCAACAGAGAAGTGGCTCACCTTTACAAGGATGTGGATGCCGTGTCCTTCATCAGACTGGGTAGGCTCCGCTGGGCGGGCCATGTTATAAGAATGGAGGACTCTGCCATCCCAAGAAGGTCCTAGGAGAGGTACTGCATGGGACGAGACGTCGCGGAAGACCGAAGCTGAGGTGGTTGGAGGGAGTGTCACACGAGGCCAGAGAGCTCCTTGGATCTCGAAACTGGAAAGCGGCCGCACTTGACCGGAACAACTGGCGGAAACTGATTGAAGAGGCCTCGACTCGCTAGCGGGTTGTTGAGCAGAAGAAGAAGAAGACATGCCCCTGCACACCACATTTGAGCTTAGACAGCAGATTTTCGTCTTCTTAAAATAAATGATTTGGCACTGACAGACTTTCTAATTTATTCTAGTTGCAGAAACAAAATTAAAAACCTATAGTAGTAATACGGAAAACATAACAAGTTTCACTCCATGAAGAATCGTCGGAAATCAAAATCTGATTTAAAGCAATAAGGGCTACGATTTTAAATTTAAACGAACCTTGGGGAACTTGAAGAAGTCTTAAATTCTGTTTTAAAACGGTTATCAATACTCAGTCTTTCTTGGAATTCCACGAATTGCGCGGTCTTACGTTTATGGTGTCCAACCGTCGACTAGATCTGAATTCAGAAGGTTCACTGTTATCGATGAATATATATCTATCTATCTAATATGTAGATATTAGTATATCGCTATATATACTAATATCGCTACAGAAAACGACAGCGATATTATATTTTGCGGATATTTACTGTTGAAAAATTAGTTAAGGTTATGAATAGGTTGGTTCCAACAAGCACTTTAAACACGTCGTATAACTAATAGACTGCTCATGTTCTCCCCCCACTCTTTTGATTCTAAATTTGATTGGTTAGTTTTCCCACATGATTCATCCAGCATTAAAACATTATTGAGATTTGTTAGTTACCAATGAGTTTACTAGCTTGTTGGAGCATACCTTATGTTATATATGCCATATGTTTTTCCAATAAGTAAAAATTTTTAGTGATAATTAAATATTTATTTTCATGTTTTTTCCCGATAACTTCCTAAATAAATTAAGAACAGAAAAAAGGTTTTAATGGGACCAACTTGGGAAAATACTCTACAAGATGCAAAAGGTTTCGTTCCAATCGGTCCCTCCATCTCGGAGTAATCGGTGGACATACATAGAAAAAAAAAAATAAGGCACATACGTATCGAATTGAGTAACCTCCTCTTTCGTTCGAAGTCGGTTAAAAACACGTCAATTTCTTATCTAAGTAAGTTGGTAAGTGAAAGTTGTGTGTTGCGCGCACGCACCAGATTTTTAGCATTGTTATTGATCAGTGTTTTTATGAAGTGCTCGGAAAAATCATTAGATTTTAAGATATTTTTTGGGCGGATTTAGTTATGACAATGAAATTGGGGATCGGTATACTGATAGATATCAATAACAACGTCAGGCTATGATGGATAAGGTTTGGTTTGGTTTTGATAAGTAAAAAGTTTTGTTTCCTTTATCCGCACGGGTTACAATGATTTGGTTATGAGTATTTAGGAATGAACGGGTTAAGGATTCTCAGCACACTTATATAAAGACCTATCCTTAACCCGTTCCTATGAATTTATGTATAATGAGTCTTAAAATCTAATGATTTTCCTATGAATTTAATGAGTTTCCTAAATGCTCATAACCAAATCATTGTAACCCGTGCGGATAAAGGAAACAAAACTGTTGTCATGGACCGCGCAGATTACAATAATAAAAATAAACACTCTTCTCTCTGACACGAACACTTATCGCCCCACCAAACGTGCCCCACACCTTCTCTCACTACAAAAGTCAATCAATACCTCAAATAGCTCCTTGATACAAAACAAATAAATAGCCCTACTTACAGAAACCTTATCTCCTACAATTCTCTTTCTCCATGCCGAGAGTCTTTTCACAAACATCCCGACAGATCGTGCCCTCCAAATCGTTAAAGAAAAATTGAACATTTTAGAATCCCATACTAAACTCAATAAATCTGCCTGTATTGAATCCCTTCCATTATGCTGTAATTCCGGATTTTTTTTTTTTCCAAAACAAATATTTTTTCCAAACTTCTGGCCTTGCAATTGGTAGCTGTCTAGCTTACGACCTCTCCGGTATTGTTATTAACGACCTACTTGAATCTGTGTTACCTAAATTCCCCTATGATATTTTTTTCATTAAAAAATATGTAGACGACCTCCTACTGATTCTCAATCCCAACATTATTACTAATATTCTCACCGCCTTTAACTCCAACCATCCATGTCTTCATTTCACTATTGAATTAGAAACCGATTGTTCCCTTCTATTTCTATACATTATCATCACTAGAAACCCCAACGATTCCATATCCACTAAGTGGTACACCAAAACGTGTATTTCCGTTGAAAACCGGAAGTCGAAATTTTTCACGATCGCAATACTTCCACCTACTATATATTTCATATATAGGTAAGTGAAAGTAAAAAAAAGACTATGGATAATAATACAATAGAGCAACAGGCTTACCCCACCCCTGCAGTACTTATTCTTTGTCAGTCGTTCCTAGCTAGTTGTCGATGTTAGACGTGGTAGATATTCAGATAGATACTTGACTATTTTAAAATATAGACTAATTCTTTTAGAAGGATAAATTGGTGACTATGTGCATAAAGGTATTTATAAATTAAAATGTCTACAAAATTTTTTTTTTAATATCTATTGTTATTAAATTTAATTAATTTTTTATTTAATATTTTTAGTATTGTCTTTTGAGAAGGGCACATTGAGGCCGAAACGTCAAAGATTATATACTTTAAATAAAGATATGATATTGTTACGGGCTACGGGTTCGATAAAATGAACCATTAACACTAGGACAATAATTTATTAATCAAATACTCACAATGGTAATTATGCCTTATTATTAGATACAAACCAGGCTGTGTATGTAGACTCTAATTACTTATAACAAACCGCACGGGTTAAAACAAGAGTCTTTTCTACGACATACACTATCACCACAATAACTTATCACAATAAGGCTTACCACTTATCACACTAACCTATCCCTGTTCACTACGAAGTTTACTCCACGGGTGTTGCCAAACAACTCCCCTGAGGCTTGTTAAAGCTGGTATTTATAAGCCTTAGGAAGATTCTAGAAGGTTCGGGGTTCATGTAGAACAAAGTCTTTGATCTTTGCCGGCAGCCGTGCCGCACCGAACAATGGACGTATTGTTCACCATAGGCGCACGGGTTAAAACAAGAGTCTTTTCTACGACATACACTATCACCACAATAACTTATCACAATAAGGCTTACCACTTATCACACTAACCTATCCCTGTTCACTACGAAGTTTACTCCACAGGTGTTGCCAAACAACTCCCCTGAGGCTTGTTAAAGCTGGTATTTATAAGCCTTAGGAAGATTCTAGAAGGTTCGGGGTTCATGTAGAACAAAGTCTTTGATCTTTGCCGGCAGCCGTGCCGCACCGAACAATGGTCGTACTGTTCACCAGACCCCCCTACCGTGCACCCCCCCCCCCCACATCCCTATAAATTGCATATCGTTGTGTTCCTTGTGATAAAAGATTAAGAAAAAGCTAATGTTTCCAGAAAAAAAAAGTGGCCGCACTAACCGAAAATGGCGTTCAAACATGGCGGAATGACGACTTTGATTTTAGTTAGTTTTTTTATTACTGACATTCACCATTATGCTTAATTTCGCCATAACTGGTATTTTATTAAAGCTAGATAGTTCTAGATTCAGAAGAAATAAACAAACGTCCTAAAATAATTAGCCTTGACAACATAAAATACATTTAAAGTCAATTTTTTCAAGTCACTCGCGTAAAAGTTAAAATTCCAAGTTACTTTGTTATAAAACGGCCATGGTTAACGAAAAACACCCTGAAATAAAACATCTGGAGCAATTATTGTTCTTTAAAAATCAGTGGTCAAAGTTCAAAATATATCAATTAGTTTCATAGAAAAAGGACCTACAAGGCGAAAAGGCGCCAGTGACTCGGGCGCATCCAGTCCTCTGCCACATCGTTCAGTTCTCATACATCATATAATTACAGCGGGTTTAGGATATTATTTTGAATGTATAATCGAGCCTAAGTAACTGCAAGTTTTTAATTTATTAATTTACAGAAATAATTAATATAAATTTTTTTTTGTTTTATAAATCTGATAAATAAAGGATATAAATCTGATAAATAATAATGAATTAGACGCAGATTGCACATTATCTAAACCTCACTTATATTGACATAAACTGGTTATCTTGAAATTAAATAATAATGTTCTCATGGTAGTAGTTGGGTTACAGACACTGGCTTCTGATCATTCGTGAAATTTGAAATAAATGCATTTTTGTAAAGTATTGATTGTTTACAGATTTAAAAACAACCCAAATAAAAAAGATAAATAAAAAGTTCTGTTTGTTCGTTGATATGTAGAAATTATTCGTAATACAATTTAGGAAGTATATACATAACACAATTTAATAGCTCACAACAATTAATGAATTAACACTTACACGATGTGTGTTTGTGAATATATATTATGATTAATTTAAAATTAAAGCACTGTTGGAGAGGAAAACCAATTAAAACATGTAAGTATTCATGCAGCTAATGGTCTATAATCCACGAAATTGTGGCCTTTTTCGGTTGCTGGCATATAACTACACATCAAAAAGTTTACTTTCTCTTTTCTTCGAAAAAAGGGTATACTAATAAAAATAAAATGAAATATTTGAAGTTGAAATCGGATTAGTTATTTAGCCAAATTCGAACATGAAAGATCGGTAATTTTTATCATTTTGGTGAAAACTCATGTTCTAACGCCTATAACTCGACAATATGTACTCTAAATGAAAAATGTTACATATACAAGTTTTAGGACATTAAATTTAGCATAAAACAAGCCCATTTATTTTTAAATTAACTTATTAAAAGTAGAGATACAAATGGAAACGTGAAAGTATTCGTAGCACTTGATTCCTTCTTTTTGTGAAACCTAAGGGGATATGATATAATATTCACAGAACTAACTATTTAGGTGGGCTTATTTTATGCTAAATGTAATGTTCTAAAACTTTTATGTGTAACATTTTTCATTTAGAGTACATATTGTCAAGTTGTAGGCGTTGGAACATGAGTTTCTACCAAAATGGTAAAAATTACCGATCTTTCAAGTTCGAATGTGCCTAAATAACTAATCCGATTTCCATTCCAAATATTTCATTTTATTTGTATTAGTATACCCTTTTTCCGAAAAAAGGAGAAAGTAAACTTTTTGACATGTAGATTTATGAAGGAATGAAGATGTAGTTAAAAGAATGAAGTAAGCGCTACAAATACTTTCATTTTTTCATTTGTATCTCTACGCAGGAATAAGTTAATTTTAAAATAAATTAAAAAGTAAACTTTTTGACATGTAGATTTATGAAGGAATGAAGATGTAGTTAAAAGAATGAAGTAAGCGCTACGAATACTTTCACGTTTCCATTTGTATCTCTACTTTTAATAAGTTAATTTAAAAATAAATGGGCTTGTTTTATGCTAAATTTAATGTCCTAAAACTTGTATATGTAACATTTTTCATTTAGAGTACATATTGTCGAGTTATAGGCGTTAGAACATGAGTTTTCACCAAAATGATAAAAATTACCGATCTTTCATGTTCGAATTTGGCTAAATAACTAATCCGATTTCAACTTCAAATATTTCATTTTATTTTTATTAGTATACCCTTTTTTCGAAGAAAAGAGAAAGTAAACTTTTTGATGTGTAGTTATATGCCAGCAACCGAAAAAGGCCACAATTTCGTGGATTATAGACCATTAGCTGCATGAATACTTACATGTTTTAATTGGTTTTCCTCTCCAACAGTGCTTTAATTTTAAATTAATCATAATATATATTCACAAACACACATCGTGTAAGTGTTAATTCATTAATTGTTGTGAGCTATTAAATTGTGTTATGTATATACTTCCTAAATTGTATTACGAATAATTTCTACATATCAACGAACAAACAGAACTTTTTATTTATCTTTTTTATTTGGGTTGTTTTTAAATCTGTAAACAATCAATACTTTACAAAAATGCATTTATTTCAAATTTCACGAATGATCAGAAGCCAGTGTCTGTAACCCAACTACTACCATGAGAACATTATTATTTAATTTCAAGATAACCAGTTTATGTCAATATAAGTGAGGTTTAGATAATGTGCAATCTGCGTCTAATTCATTATTATTTATCAGATTTATATCCTTTATTTATCAGATTTATAAAACAAAAAAAAATTTATATTAATTATTTCTGTAAATTAATAAATTAAAAACTTGCAGTTACTTAGGCTCGATTATACATTCAAAATAATATCCTAAACCCGCTGTAATTATATGATGTATGAGAACTGAACGATGTGGCAGAGGACTGGATGCGCCCGAGTCACTGGCGCCTTTTCGCCTTGTAGGTCCTTTTTCTATGAAACTAGTTGATATATTTTGAACTTTGACCACTGATTTTTAAAGAACAATAATTGCTCCAGATGTTTTATTTCAGGGTGTTTTTCGTTAACCATGGCCGTTTTATAACAAAGTAACTTGGAATTTTAACTTTTACGCGAGTGACTTGAAAAAATTGACTTTAAATGTATTTTATGTTGTCAAGGCTAATTATTTTAGGACGTTTGTTTATTTCTTCTGAATCTAGAACTATCTAGCTTTAATAAAATACCAGTTATGGCGAAATTAAGCATAATGGTGAATGTCAGTAATAAAAAAACTAACTAAAATCAAAGTCGTCATTCCGCCATGTTTGAACGCCATTTTCGGTTAGTGCGGCCACTTTTTTTTTCTGGGACCATTGGCTTTTTCTTAATCTTTTATCACAAGGAACACAACGATATGCAATTTATAGGGATGTGGGGGGGGGGGGGGGTGCACGGTAGGGGGGTCTGGCCCACCGTGTATTAAATTATTCAAGATTAATAAAAGCCTTAGGTCACCAAATATATTGTTGCGGCCAGCGGGGTCAGACAAAGCGCCTATGTGAACAATACGTCCATTGTTCGGTGCGGCACGGCTGCCGGCAAAGATCAAAGACTTTGTTCTACATGAACCCCGAACCTTCTAGAATCTTCCTAAGGCTTATAAATACCAGCTTTAACAAGCCTCAGGGGAGTTGTTTGGCAACACCCGTGGAGTAAACTTCGTAGTGAACAGGGATAGGTAAGTGTGATAAGTGGTAAGCCTTATTGTGATAAGTTATTGTGGTGATAGTGTATGTCGTAGAAAAGACTCTTGTTTTAACCCGTGCGCCTATGGTGAACAATACGTCCATTGTTCGGTGCGGCACGGCTGCCGGCAAAGATCAAAGAATTTGTTCTACATGAACCCCGAACCTTCTAGAATCTTCCTAAGGCTTATAAATACCAGCTTTAACAAGCCTCAGGGGAGTTGTTTGGCAACACCCGTGGAGTAAACTTCGTAGTGAACAGGGATAGGTTAGTGTGATAAGTGGTAAGCCTTATTGTGATAAGTTATTGTGGTGATAGTGTATGTCGTAGAAAAGACTTGTTTTAACCCGTGCGGTTTGTTATAAGTAATTAGAGTCTACATACACAGCCTGGTTTGTATCTAATAATAAGGCATAATTACCATTGTGAGTATTTGATTAATAAATTATTGTCCTAGTGTTAATGGTTCATTTTATCGAACCCGTAGCCCGTAACAATATCATATCTTTATTTAAAGTATATAATCTTTGACGTTTCGGCCTCAATGTTCCCTTCTCAAAAGACAATACTAAAAATATTAAATAAAAAATTAATTAAATTTAATAACAATAGATATTAAAAAAAAAAATTTATAGACATTTTAATTTATAAATACCTTTATGCACATAGTCACCAATTTATCCTTCTAAAAGAATTAGTCTATATTTTAAAATAGTCAAGTATCTATCTGAATATCTACCACGTCTAACATCATCAACTAGCTAGGAACGACTGACAAAGAATAAGTACTGCAGGGGTGGGGTAAGCCTGTTGCTCTATTGTATTATTATCCATAGTTAGGGATGGGTCGTTCCGGATACTTAATGGAGCTGTTCCAACCCGTTCCGTTCCACGAATGGAACAGTTCCAAATTACCGATACAGTTCCACTGTTCCATTGCTTTACACATGGAAATAGAAAAACTCAAAAATTATGACGGGGGGGAGGGGGGGGGGGGTATTTAGCGCTAGTTGATCAGGGGGACCAGGTTGATTAGTTAAACCTTTTTGTATAATTTAAAATTGAAAGCTAATTTTATTTTTTCATTAGCTATTGATTCTGATTATTATCATCTACAAAATTTTTTTATGTTTAGAGTGTTACACTAATGCTGCCTTATTTTTATACTTAGGAATACTTTTCTTATAATGTTTGGTGTGCTTGGTGATTTTTGTAATGTACCTTTGCCACAGTTTACAACATTCAAGCAGCTCATTTGGCTTACAAAATTTTGTGTGTAATTATTATGAGCTATATATCTACATACATAAATTTAGGTATAGAGCTAATTATTGGGAGGCCTTTTAACAATTTAAATTTGTTAGGAACAAGTTTTTCAATAATATAATATATACTCTACATAGAACTGGTTAAAAACTCCCAAATCGGCAAGGTCAAAACTTTAAAATGCAAATTTTATATAGACTTTTAATATTTGTTTAGTACTTTATTGTTTTCTCAACATTAACAGTAAGCAATTGTTCGAATTTTTAAATTACCAAAAACTTAATTTCCTCCCAACCCTTCAATTCTACTGCACGAAAACCCAATAAGATGGTGGTATACAAATCGGCAAGACTTTCCATGGCTCTCACCAGTAGCAGAGGAACACCTTTGCATAACAGCTAAATCTTTTCCATGCCAACAGCTCTTTTCAAAAGCAGGCATGTTTCTTTCAAAGAGACCAAGCCAACTGTCTCCACAAAATGCCAGGATGTTGCTGTTCATCAACAACAATGAAGATTATTATATTTAATAAATAAATATTAATTTTATAATGTGTAAATAATAATTCTATATGAATTAATATATCTTTTAAACTTGTTTGTATATATTGAAATATTAATATGTATACTTAAATTACTTAAAATTGTATTAATAAAATTTTTTATTTTTGTACAATTTTTTCAAAATGTTATATTTTATTTCCATCAAGCCTTTCTACTTTTTATACATTCATTACTTAGGAATATATGCATTATTGGCCAATATTGGTGTTTTGTTTGGAAATTGTTTTGAATAATGTTGGTAAGGACTGGGAAATAAGAATTGTAATTAGAATTAGGCAAATTTTGTTTCAAAATATAGCTGAGATTAGTTGTCTCATCTTACAATTATCATTTAGTTGAAACTTCTTTCTAAAATGATGCTTTAATAATAATTGTAATATTTTATATTCTTCTCATTCAAATATAATCTATAACCAAACAACATTACTGAGACATAGGTCATTAGGACTGTCAGTTGCCCTTATTAATTTTAAGATACTGTTTACAATTTCCTGAAAAAGATATATGTATATCCTTATCATAACATTGTACTTCCATGTACAAAGTGCCAAAAATGGTAATATGAAGATAAAAATAATCCCACATTTTCTAATAATCATTAGAATATAAATTAATCTCACCACAACACAGATTTTTGAGATCAATGAATTTTATATATATATAATACATCTGTCACTGGTGGTGTAGTAGTTAGTATAGCAAATCCCAGGATCTCATTAGTATAGCAAGTAACAGGATCTCATCCCACCAAGTTGCCCTAGGATTTTTTAAAGGGAGTAAAAAATCCTTGGTCATGCTGTCCTTAGAAGGTAAAGTAAAATGAAAGTTGATAGCCTGTGCGATGTCAGGCACTTTTTAAAGATCTCTATCATAATTATATCTGGAAAGGCAAAATTTAGCTTTGTAGCATCGCCTGATCAATCTTAGTAGCATAAAGTGATGGTAAATAAATTAACAAATATTACAAATCTATTATATGAATTTCGTATTAAACTCCTTCACCAATCTACTTCTATAATGCCAGGCTAATTTACATTATTTCACTAAGGCAGGGAAGTTTTACTTCCTCTCTATTACATTCTCAATGTATAAAATTTCTTCATGATTTTTTTTTTTTTAATTTCAATGAAATGCGACAGGCCCCTATAAAATGAAAATTATTTTTTAATTCTTAGCAACTGCACAGCAAATAAAGTTGTTTTGGTCCCTCCTCTGTATATTTTATTGTTTAGTCTAAATGATTCTTATCTAGCTTTAAAATCAATCTTATACCATCTATTGTCATATATTCAAAATAATTTATTTTGTGTATGTATTTTGCATAATTTTACTTTCCTCTAATACATGTTTTACTATATTACCCAATTATTTTACAATACTGGGGCATTTTCAACATTAATGCCTAAGCCAATATTATGATCTTTAATAATTTTAATTAAATCCCAAAATAATATTGTTTTATTTTACAATTTCTTTTGCTAAAAAAAGGGCTCATCTTCCCAAAAGATCGGGGAGTATCGTGAGTGGAATGCTAATGGAACAGTCCTGGAGCAGGTAATGGAACCGGCGGTGGAGCAGTACTGGAGCAGTAAGTGGAACCGGCGGTGGAGCAGTCCGTGGAACCGTCAGTGGAACAGACTAGCTCAAAAACTATAAACCGTGCGATCCTGAAATTGGGTATTTAGTGTAAGTATATGCCCGCGATGTGACAGCATAAATTTCATCAAAATTACTTAAAGGGAAAGGTAATTTACTTAATAACTTTTTAGGTTTTTTCCGATTTTCTCAAAAACGGCTCTAACGATTTTGATTAAACTGAGTATTTGATCTATGTATATGCCCGAGATAGGACTGTAAAAATTTCATCAAAATTGATTAACCGGAGGGGGGACTTTACTTAATAAATTATGTAACATTTTCACGTGTTTTTTTTATTTACTCAAAAAAGGCTTTAGCGATTTTGATCAAACTGGGTATTTGATGTATGCATAAGCCAAAGATGTGATAGCCAACATTTCACCAAAATTGACCAGCCGGAGGGGGGACTTTACTTAATAAATTTTGTATCATTTTCACGTGTTTTTTTTATTTACTCAAAAACGGCTTTAAAGATTTTGATCAAACTGGGTATTTGATGTATGTATATGCCAAAGATGTGATTGCCAACATTTCATCAAAATTGATTAACCGGAGGGGGGACTTTACTTAATAAATTTTGTAACATTTTCAAATGTTTTTTTTATTTACTCAAAGAAGGCTTTCACGATTTTGATCAAACTGGGTATTTGATGTATGCATAAGCCAAAGATGTGATAGCCAACATTTCACCAAAATTGACCAACCGGAGGGGGGACTTTACTTAATAAATTTTGTATCATTTTCACGTGTTTTTTTTTTTTTTTATCCAAAAACGGCTTTAACTATTTTGATCAAACTGGTTATTTGATGTATGCATAAGCCAAAGATGTGACAGCCAACATTTCACCAAAATTGACCAGCCGGAGGGGGGACTTTACTTAATAAATTTTGTATCATTTTCACGTGTTTTTTTTATTTACTCAAAAACGGCTTTAAAGATTTTGATCAAACTGGGTATTTGATGTATGTATATGCCAAAAATGTGATTGCCAACATTTCATCAAAATTGACCAACCGGAGGGGGGACTTTACTTCATAAATTTTGTATCATTTTCACGTGTTTTTTTTTTTTATCCAAAAACGGCTTTAACTATTTTGATCAAACTGGGTATTTGATGTATTTATATGCCAAAGATGTGATAGCTAACATTCCATCAAAATTGGTCTAACGAAGGGGACCACAACAACGCATTAATTTCTAATCTAAGTAAGTTGGTAAGTGAAAGTTGTGTGTTGCGCGCACGCAGCAGATTTTTTTAATATTAATTTTATGTATAATACTTGCGTAAAATGTGCTCAAATTTTCTACGTCTGTATGGTTGTTCACCGAATTCTGAATATTTTTTGAAATGTAGATAGCTTCTATAATTTTTCTTTTATTTGGATTATTTTCTTTATGTATTATTGAGGCATTTTTACTTTCACTTTCCTATATATGAAATATATAGTAAGTGGAAGTATTGCGATCGTGAAAAATTTCGATTTCCGGTTTTCAACGGAGATCACGTTTTGGGGTCCCCTGAGTCGAAATGACCAAGTCCCGCGAAATGGTCTGTGTGTCTGTGTGTGTGAACAGACTAGCTCAAAAACTATAAACCGTGCGATCCTGAAATTGGGTATTTAGTGTAGATATATGCTCGCGATGTGACAGCATAAATTTCATCAAAATTACTTAAAGGGAGGGGGTACTTTAATTAATAACTTTTTAGGTTTTTTTCGATTTTCTCAAAAACGGCTCTAACGATTTTGATTAAACTTAGTATTTGATGTATTAATATGCCTGAGATATGACTGTAAAAATTTCATCAACATTTTTACGTGTTTTTTTTTTATTTACTCTAAATCATCTTTAACGATTTTGATCAAACTGGGTATTTGATGTATTTATATGCCCGAGATATGACTGTTAAAATTTCATCAAAATTGATTTACCGGAGAGGGGGCTTTACTTAGAAAATTTTGTATCATTTTCACGTGTTTTTTTTATTTACTCAAAAACGGCTTTAAAGATTTTGATCAAACTGGGTATTTGATGTATGTATATGCCAAATATGTGATAGCCAACATTTCATCAAAATTGATCAACCGAAGGGGGGACCTTACTTAAGACATTTTGTATCATTTTCACGGGTTTTTTAATTTACTCAAAAACGGCTTTAACGATTAACAAAAATAAGATATGAATGTAGAAAAATGTGTGACTTTGGGAAATGATATTTAGCAAAACACGTCAATTTCTAATCTAAGTAAGTTGGTAAGTGAAAGTTGTGTGTTGCGCGCACGCACCAGATTTTTAAAATCAAATTCATGTTTATTAATATGTGTATGTTGTGATAGACCAGTAGCAAATTTTGATTTAGTAATTGTATTTGGATTTGTAACATATGTATTTTGTTAGACGTGGTTAATATTTTAGTAAATCAAAATTTGCAACTGGTCTATCACAACATACACATATAAATAAATATGAATTTGATTTTAAAAATGCCTCAATAATACATAAAGAAAATAATCCAAATAAAAGAAAAATTATAGAAGCTATCTACATTTCAAAAAATATTCAGAATTCGGTGAACAACCATACAGACGTAGAAAATTTGAGCACATTTTACGCAAGTATTATACATAAAATTAATATTAAAAAAAAAAAGACTATGGATAATAATACAATAGAGCAACAGACTTAACCCACCCCTGCCGTACTTATTCTTCGTCAGTCTTTCCTAGCTAGTTGACGATGTTAGACGTGGTAGATATTCAGATAGATACTTGACATATGTATTTTAAAATATAGACTAATTCTTTTAGAAGATACATAGGATAAATTGGTGACTATGTGCATAAAGGTATTTATAAATTAAAATGTCTATAAATTTTTTTTTTTTTAATATCAATTGTTATTAAATTTAATTAATTTTTTATTTAATATTTTTAGTTTTGTCTTTTGAGAAGGGCACATTGAGGCCGAAACGTCTAAGATTATATACTTTAAATAAAGATATGATATATTTGGTGACCTACGGCTTTTATTAACCTTAAATAATTAAATGAGAAGACTATTAAGGACAAAAATTAAAAAATCTGAATACCAAACTAAAAGACCCTGTACCACTCATAGACAAGTGTTATGTAGTTTATCATATTCAGTACTTCACGCTTAATTGCAACAGTTGCTATATCAGTGAACCCAAAAATTATTTTTAAATACTGATTAACCAACATAAATACATCGATGTTCCTCTGTATTATTATTATCTTTATTATTGTACTACTTCCTTCTTTATATTTTTCAATTTTTTATACATTGTTACCTTGTGTACCATCTATTTTGTTAGTTTGAGTTAAAGATATTGAAATCACCCAATAAAAAATTAGAAAGAAAATTTAACATCCTTAAACCACACTACTTAATATTTAGAATGATTGAGAAACAGGAATTTCAGTCAAAAACTATTTCTTCATTTAATTTATTTTGATCCCAACATGTAGGTCTTCATCAGGGCTAGGTGATTCGGGGGGTGTTACACAGACTCTTTCTTTCTCTATTAAACAGCCTACATTAGGACATAATCAGTGATAAATGGAAATTTCAGCCAAATCTATTTATTTAAACAGCCCATGTTTCGACATGTACATGTGGGTCTTCATTAAGGCTAGGTGAGTCGTGGGGTGTTAAAAACAGATATGGCTCACCTTTCCCTAGTGAAGACCAACAAGTACGTGTCGAAACATGGGCTGTTTAAATAAATAGATTTGGCTGAAATTTCCATTGATCACTGATTATGTCCTAATTGATCAACATGCTTGAAGCTGAGGATGTCTTGGGCCATCCACTAGAGCAATGAAGGGATGGTGGGCAGCTCAGGCAGCAATCATTCATTTACTTTATACCTTGAAGATCACTTAAAAATCACACAGCTTGAAATTTGTATACAATTTTTCAAAGCCAGAGCAAAAGCAATTTTTAAAATCACTTTTCTCTCCATCTCTTCATTGTTTAATTTTCATCGACCAACCACACATGTTGGTCCGATACCTGGCTGGACTTACATGTCATCAACTCTGAACACAATATTTTCTCCTCCAGTCAACTTCCAGGTCCATTCGTTTTCATAATCAGTATCACCAATAAACAATAGCCAGCCCAATATTGTTTATATCGGATAAGTTATAAAATATTATTACCTGAACAAGTAATTTGTTTGTATTGTTGTCTAATAATTTAAATTTGTTAAGAAAGGTGTGAATTATTTTGCCTTCTTCCCTCTCCTCTAGATACTTATTGTGATTAATATATACAGGGATCGAATAAAAGGGGATTCTCTGATATGGAAGAATTTACACTTTTGAAATCCTTCGATAATGATGTTATTCAGGACATTCTTTTTTCTTCAAAAATCCAATTTGAATTTGGTTGTGAGGAGTCGCTAATATTAAATTATTTTTTTTTTTTTTTTAATTCTTTGATATAAGTAACAATAACCATATTATCCAGAGCAGTGGTATTGTAAAAACTTTTAGTTTTTATTGGAATGAGTTTTATTGGAAAGGGAACTAAATATTTTTATTTATTCAATTTTTCTATTAATGAAAAACATTATAAATGTAAAGAATTGTACATAGTGTAACGTTAAATCGTCAAATATAAAAACATATGGTTAAATATCGCAAACAGTTCGTTGGTACAAACTAAGCGGTTGGAACGAACTGTTTAGTTCTAGATTGTTCAACCTCCATCTACGGCGTTCCACCAGCTTCCATGAAGACCTGGAATCTTCCAGAACGTTCATTTTACGACTGTATATAAGGAGCGAGTGACTGGGCCAGTTTGTCTTAGTCTTAGTCTGTGTCTTGACTCCCAAGCTCAAGTCATATGATTTGTGTGTTATAAAGTTATTTTTGTAACCTGCTCCAATCTTTGAGTTGTATTAATTCGTTAGGCATTAATAATTGTATATTTTTGTTAAATAAACATTTGTTACCCACATAAGTGTTACAACTGGTGTCAGAAGTGGGATTTAAAGAAGAAAAAAAAATGTCAGGTAAACGAATTGGAGAACTTAAAGCAGCAGAGTTGAGGAGAGAATTAGAAGAGCTTGATTTAGACACTACAGGTACGAAGACGATCTTATTGGCTCGGTTACGTGAGTACTACTTGAGTCAAGGCGAAGATCCTGACACCGTAGAGTTTGAGGATAGCGCTTTAAAGGCTAAGTTTAGTAAGCAGTGCGCTGAGATTAATGAAAAATTTACCAGACTAAATCCTAATTTGTCGGCTGAAATAAATGAAAAGTTGACTAGCCAATCAGCAGGGATAAATGATAAAATTACTGGCCTAAATTCTAATTAGCCTGAGATTAACGACAAATAGGCCAGCCAAATAGGCAAAATAAATGACAAATTGATGAACTTATCTGCAGAAATAAATGACAAATTCGCCAGCCAGTCAGCCGATCTTAATGAAAAGATGGCTAACCTGAGGTCAAGCTTATCGGCTGAGATAGATGACAAACTGACCAATTTGTCGGGTGATGTGAATGGATTGAGCGGCCTGTATGTTGAGGTGGATGGCGTGAATGGCAGGTTAGCTCAGCAAGAAGCAAGGGCTTTCGCTTTTAAGGAGGAACTTGAAAGACTGAAAGAACGCTTGAAAAAGGGGCCCAGGCGGTCATCAGGAGCCATTACGGGATGAGGAAACCACCGATGTTTGATGGTAAGTCATTCTGGTCAAATTACCTTAAGCAATTCAATACTGCGGCCAGCGCTAATGGGTGGTCCTCAAGAGATAAGGCAGTTGTCCTTAAGATGGCACTCAGAGGCGACACTCTGGATGTCCTCCAGACCCTCAATGCTAACGACCCTTATAATTTTGACCTATTATTAAGCCGGCTGGAGATGTGGTTTGGCCACGCCCACCTCGAACAAGTATACCAGTCCCAGCTGAAGAACATGAAGCAGAAAGCAGCCGAGACTATTCTAGAGTTTGAGGCGGATGTTGCAAGAATAGTACGACTGGGTTATCCAACAGCCCCAGAAAGTTTGTTGGAGTGTTTGGCGGTTCAAGCTTTCGTGCCAGTGATTGCTGGTGGATGCACGAACCATAGCATTGGAGTATGAGGCGGCTGCCGAGGCTTCTCGTAGCTATGGATGTGTCCAGACTACATGTACCAGTGACCCCAACAAGATGAAATGCAGAGACTTAGAAGGTGCAATCTCAGGGGTTGCGAAGGCTTTAGACTTGCCTTGAAGACCACTCCGGTGTACGAACTGTTTTAAAGGTCCTAGAGTCCCGGTAAAGGAGACCAGTACAGTGCTGGAACTGTGGGGAGCACGGACACATTAGGTGTTCCTGTACGGGAAAGGTCGCTCCTAACACAGGAAAAATAAGACACGCCAATACCCGAGGGATGAAATCTTCTCGGGACAGTGACCAAGGTCCTTCCCCAATAATGGTAACCTCCTTGGGACACCGAGACGACAGTGCATATGTGGATGGCAACGTCAACGGCAAGAGTCACACGATGCTGATTGACACTAGAGCTACAAAGACTTTCATCTCTACAAGTGTAACTGGCAGGAAAAGACTGACGCCCTCCAGATGGCAGCTGACGACTGCGACTGGCGAAGAAGCCAAGGTTTTCGAGGAAACCGAGGTAAAGTTAGAGTTAGGCTCAAGCTGTGTCTCACACTCGGTCCTAGAGGCCGATATTGAAGAAGATGTAATCCTCGGGATGGATCTCATGAACATGTATGGCTTTCAGCTCGACCTGAAAGGGAGGATTGTCAAGATCAGTGGAGAGGAGCTGTCCTTCCGCAGTCACGAACCAGCCGGTGTGGTAGCCACCATGGAAAAGAAAGTGGAACTTCCTTTGAGTTATTAGCGCTCAAGTACCGTTAGAAAAGGCACTAAGGTTGAGACTTCGGCTCCGATTACCTCGTTGGTTCGGCTGGCGACGTGTCTCTTATTGACGGTGGATAATATCGATTCTCTTCTGGAGGCAATGACGGATAGACGCCTTCCAACACCCTGTCCTGCTGCTTGTATTTCAGCTCGTTCTTCATAGGCGCCTGCCGAATTATAAATTCCATTATGGCATGGACATAATGAACTCACGCGGTTTCCAAATAGTCGTCAACGTCAGTGGGGAGGAACTGTTTATGCATAGTCGAGAATTGGCCAGCTTATAAGTCACCTTAGATGAAAATGTGGAACTTCCTGTGAAGTGTGAGACCATCGTAGCCGCTCGTCTTGACATTTCAACCCTCACGGATAAGCCTAATCACCCTGTATTGCTGGAGCCTAGAAATCATGACCAGGAGGTTGGGAAAGGGGCTCGAATTACCTTCTGATAAGGTTCCTAAAGCTCTTTGCGATATCAACGACTACCCGGTCACTATCAAGAAGGGCGCTAAGGTGGGAAGTTTAGAGCCTGTAACCTCCATGATACTTCAGGCATCCATGAGGAAGGAGCAAACTAATGAAAATCTCCGCAGGATGTTAGAAGGCCTCTTACAGTCTCTGTCGAGAAAGGAAAAGGAGGAAGTCAGGGACCTTGTGAATCGCTATCGCCCTATCTTTGGCTCCGAATCCGGGAAGCCAGGTAGAACAAGCGTAGTGCATCATAGAATCAACACTGGTGATGCACGCCCTATTCGTCAAGCTGCGTGGCGACTTCCCCAAGTCAAGAAGGAAGAGGCTCAGAATGATCTTCAAGAGAAGGAAAGGGACGGAGTGGTGGAGCCGTCGAGTAGTCCATGGGCCTCTCCGGTAGTACTCGTAAAGAAGAAGGACAGTTACCCATTGCCGAGAATCAATGACTATTTATTATACATTTTGACGATTGATATATTCGACAATTTAACGTTACAATACATTTAAACAATTATAAATGTTATTCTTCATTACATTTATAAATGTGTTAAAACAGTAAAAATTTATTTAAAAAAGAATTTTTATTAAAAAGCTTTTAAAAAACTCTAATCAAAAAGAGGTAATAGATTAAGTTTTTTCTTTTAAACAGCTAGTTCTTTTTGCTTCCCATTAAAATAAAGAAATAATTGTTTAAATGACTTTTACATACCCAAATAAATCGAATCCACCCCATTAGCAAGTTTCATAGTGGAACCTCGTACAGTTAAATTCAGAAAAATTAAATAAATAAATATTGATATTTCCCTCCACAATAAAACTCATAATAGAGTTCTCTTTTAAAAACACCACCAGAGATAACAGGATCATTGATCTCTTGTCAAAGAATTTTATAGAAGTATAATTTTGTGAATATTAGGGACAACCCTCACAAAAAATAAAATTTGGATATTATATTATAAATTGGACAGGCCTCCGGTCCCCAGTAGCTAAAGACTATATATCTCACAATCCGTTTATCACTTATTTAACGTCCTTAGATTCACATGAGATAACTTGTCGTGATTGAGGCACATCCTAGGGGTTCCACGGAGACTTAATAAGTATATCTAGCGACCGCTAGGCTGCAGGGGTGTCTCTATTGCGGAAACTTCAATGAGTTGAAGAAGTTGAGGCAGTCAGCGGCGGAGAGTGGCCTACACGCCTTAGCTTGGGAAGTGTAAAAGCCGGCAGACCCGCTTAGCTTCTCAGTGCAACTTTCGGTCCGAGTGCTTAGCTGTTAAAGGGTTAATGATATACCCCCTCCCCCGGATGATATAAATTTGAAAATTAAAGTAGTTTTTCCATATTAGTAACCCCTTCTCCCTCACAAAAATGTCTATTGTATATTCATTTCAAAAACACCATTCTAGATAATATAATGATGAACACTCATGGTAAGGAATTCCAAAAAGTATAAATTTTTCGATTTTGCAGAACCCCCTAATATCTGGAATTGAAAACAGATAATTTTAGGGAACCCCCCTCCAGAATTGCAAACATTTTTCTTAAAAACACCGCCCTGGTTATTACATATTTTTAAATTTTGTGTTTGAGGATTTATGTAAATTACCTTACTTTTTTATTATATTTATTAATGCTTTAAAACAGGTGAAAATTTTTTAAGTCAACTTTTATCCAACAGTTTTGAAAACATTTTATCACTAAGAGGTTGTTGATAAAGGTTTTTTTTTTAACCAGTTAAAGTTATAATTATATAAATTCCTGAATATATATATTTTTTCAACTTAATTCCTTATTTTTTTTTTTTTTTTTTTTTTTTTTTTTTTTTTTTTTTTTTTTTTTTTTTAGTTTTAGTTTTAGTTTTTTTTTTTCATTTAGTTTTTACTTTAAAAAAATAATTTATTTTATTTTATTAGATTAGCAGAACTTTTTAATTTTAGTAGTTTTATTTTAATGTTCTTATAATTTCGCATGCGAAGTAACATTTCATTTTTAAAAATATCAATTAATGATTATTTTCCCTTATAGTTAAATGCAATAACAAGTAGTCAATAGTTTTTAATCAATTCAGTTATTTGTATTATACCTTATGTTCAATGTAAACGATTGTATAAATATTTCTTTTCTTATTTTTTAACCACATGGCTTGTAAGTTATCCTAAAGAGGTAACAAATATAATATTACAAGCAATATTATTGTCACAATATGAATAACATGATTAAAACGCTTCTTTTATTGAATAGTTTCAAGTAACATGGTATACAGAATTGAATAAACTTCCACAGGCATTTAAATAAAAGACGGTAAACTGCTATGAAGAACACTCATTCACCTCTTTATAATCTACAAACAAATCAGTTCATTTTATTTAACCTAGAAAATATCACTTACCAATATATGAATCTATTCATAATCTTTTTGTATGCATAAGCTCCAGCTCTTTGTTGGGTTTTAACATCTTGAAGGGTACTGGCAATTCCTCCTACAAGAAATTTATATAATAATTGTAAAGGACTTGATACTTTTAACAAAAACTCCTTTCATTGCATCACTACATTACATAAAAACTTCATTATCTCTTTAACATATATTACCCAAATAGGTGATAAAATTAAATCATTCAAAAAAATACAAAAAATATTACTATTTTCCTCCTCAAAAAATAAAAAAGAAATAAGATATAAAAGAAAATATTGATTCAAATTTCTTCAATTAAACGTCTAGGTGGACGACGGTTTCTAACAGGCCGAGGCGACCCTAGAGGCTCTGGATCAGCTCTAACATTTTCACTCGCCTGTCCCCTGTCCCTTGGGGTTGGTAGTCTTCTCGAGTTGATCCTGTCTTGTATAATGTCTGTCTTCTCTTCCTCTTCCTTCCTCTCGCATAGTTGGTCTGTTTGCCTAATCCAACACCCACCCAATTCTGGCACATACATGCGAAATCGTTTCTGTCTGAGCACTTCTTGAATTATTGCCTTCTTCCAAGTTCTTCTAGGACAACTAAAGTCCATTACCCACGCCTTGTCCTTCAATCTAAAATTAATCTTTCTTGTTCCTCCGGCATACTCAACCTGTTTGCCTTGGTTTTTGAAAACAGTATTACTTACCGGATCGGGGCAAAGTAAATCCAATCGAGTCCTCAATAGTTTTCCAAGAAGGAGCTCAGCTGGTGCTTTACTTGTTGTACAATGAACGGAATTACGGTAGTCCATCAAAAAAATTGATAAATCTTTTTCTATTGACGATGACGATAATATTAAACTTCGGATTGCACGCATTACTGTTTTGACAGCGTTCTCTGCTGCTCCATTGGTTTCCGGATGATACGGGGCGCCTGATTTTTCCTCAATGCCATTCACCTTAAGAAATAAAATAAATTCTTTGGAGTTGAAAGAAGAATAATTATCACAAACAAGCTGTCTAGGTACACCGAATCGTGCAAATAAATCTCTTAAAATCTTCATCGTAACACCTGCTATAATCGATATATAATCTCTCCCAGGGGCCTCCAGACATATCCACAATGGCCGCCAGTTGATTGCAGAGGTGGGCTCTGTTCTTGGCTGGGTATGATTACGAAATATGTCACATAAGTTAAAAAAAAAAACCTTGCTGATTGGTTATCAAGGGCACCTCAATGTTGGATAAGGACATTGAAGATTATATACGGAATTGCCAAGTATGTTTAGATAGTAAAGGCGATCCACCAAAGGCTCCAATGATTCCATGGCATGGCCTGGAGGCCCCTGGGAGAGATTACATATCGATTATGCGGGACCAATTGGAGGTAAATATTACCTGATTGTTTTGGACGCTTATTCTAAATGGGTTGAGGCCATTCCTTCCAGCAATATGACAGCAGTTGTTACGATGAAGATTTTAAGAGATTTATTTGCACGATTCGGTGTACCTAGACAGCTTGTTTGTGATAATTATTCTTCTTTCAACTCCAAAGAATTTATTTTATTTCTTAAGGTGAATGACATTGAGGAAAAATTAGGCGCCCGCCCCGTATCATCCGGAAACCAATGGAGCAGCAGAGAACACTGTCAAAACAGTAATGCTTGCAATCCGAAGTTTAATATTATCGTCATCGTCAAAAGAAAAAGATTTATCAATTTTTTTTATGGACTACCGTAATTCCGTTCATTGTACAACAAGTAAAGCACCAGCTGAAGAACTTGGAAGAAGGCAATAATTCAAGAAGTGCTCAGACAGGGACAATTTCGCGTGTATGTGCCAGAATTGGACGGATGTTGGATTAGGCACTGTTAGAAACCGTTGTCCAGCTAGACGTTTAATTGAAGAAATTTGAATCAATATTTTCTTTTAAATCTTATTTCTTTTTTATTTTTTGAGGGGGAAAATTGTAATATTTTTTGTATTTTTTTGAATGATTTAATTTTATCACCTGTTTTGGTTATATATGTTAACGAGATAATGAAGTTATGAGTCAGTTTTTATGTAATGTAATGATGCAATTATGGAGTTTTTTGTTAAAAGTATCAAGTCCTGGCGACGAGGTGTTTGAAGACGTGATTGCTTGAAGATAAGTACTTAATTTTTATTTCTGTATTGTAGTATATTTTTGCAATGGCTTCCAGTTATATGGGTCATTTGCGGAAATTCAAACTTGATATTGATTGGCCGATATTTAAAGAAAGACTAACCAGCTACTTTACTATAAATTCGATAGAAGATAAAGATACTAAATGAGCCCTATTTCTAAATACTTGTTACGAAGCCGCATATAAATTAATTTTGAGTTTGTGTGTACCAAAAAAACCGGATGATTTAACATACTCTGAGCTTATCTCAAAGGTTGATAGACATTTTAAGAAATCAGATTCTGGATTTAGTGCGCGATATCGATTTTATAATTCACACTGAGAAAATAACGAATCGATTCTGAATCGAATGGACAGGTTATTTGAAGAAGAGGTAACCTCGCTAACCCTTGAAAAGGCTTTCGAAATTGCATTAAACAAAGAAACTACCTCTCACTTGTACGATATGGAAGAGGTTAGTTTAACAACTCGGGAAGATTGTCGTGCACAGCGAGTTAGAGGTACACCTTGCCAATGTTGTGGCTATAAAAATCATATAACACAAAATTGTAAGTTTAAAAATGCAATTTGCTTTGCGTGTGGAAAACAAGGATACCTCAGAAGATTTATTTTGAGGAAAGGAAAACCATTAAAGGTTAGTAGATCAACAAATTTCGTGGAAAGTAAATCAAAGAAAAATGATTATGATAGCGAGGATGCAGATACTAACTTTGTATCAGAAAAATCTTCCATGAATGTTGCTGTTGGCTCAACCAACGGCAAGGGTTACTCGAAGGACCAGGAGCCACAAAATGAAGACCCGCTCTACAATGTTCATGTAGGTAAAGGAATTTCTTCTTTTGATATTCGAGTGTCAGTAGAAGGGGCATCAGTAATCTTTTTGGTAGATACAGGTTCTTCTTTAACTTTGATGCCTCTAGAGTTATTTAGAAAAAAGTTTAACCACTTAAAATTGCAGGAGACAAATAAATGTCTGGTCACGTACTGTGGTTCAACGTTTTATCCAATAGGTAGATGTGAAGTAAGTTTTAAACTTAACAAAAAAGTTCTTGTGGATCAACCTTTATACAATGTAGATACTAAGGGTCCCCCACTCCTTGGTAGGGATTGGTTTTCGAGCTTAAACTTGAAAATTGACAATGGTAAAGTTTTAAGTAATTTTCAGGTACAGGCGGTAGATTCAGCAAGATGCATAGAGGAATTAAAATCTAAGTACCCCACAGTTTTTACCGAGGAAATAGGCATGTTTAATAGGGGTCAAATCAGTATTAATATGAAGCCAGATGTAAAACCAAACTTTGTCAAAGCGAGACCATCACCTCATGCAATGAAACAATTGGTAGAAGCGGAATGGGACTGATTAATGCAACAAGATCTTATTGAACCTGTAGACTATGGCCCATGGGGGTCACCTATAGTCCCAATATTAAAAAAAGGGGGGGAAAAGCAATCTGGATTTGTAGGGATTATAAAACATCCATTACCCCGCATTGATTCCTTATTCGAAAATTTTCAGGGATGTGTCATTTTTGGTAAATTAGATTTACAAAGTGCATATCAACAGTTTGCGTTGGATAAAAAAAGTCAGGTACTGCTTACTATCACCACTCACAAAGGTTTGTTCCGTTGCAAAAGTTGTTGTTTGGAGTAGCCAGTGCACCTGCAAAATTTCAGAAATGCATGGATAGTACCTTGCAGGGGCTAGCGGGAACAGGCTGGTTTTTAGATGATACATTGGTAGGTGTGGCTGACAATGAGACGCTGCTTATATGGCTAGAAGTCCTTAAAAGATTACGAGATGTAAGGCTAACTTTAGCAGAAGAAAAATGTGAGTTGTTCAAGTCATCGGTAATATATTTAGGGTTCAGAATCGACAAAGAAAGGCTACATTTAGCTGAAGATAAAATAAAGGCGATTGTCGATGCTCCACATCCCACTTCGGTCAGTGAACTATAATCGTTTTTGCGATTTATTAACTATATTATTCCGTTTATCCCCCATGCAACTGATTTATTACATCTGTTGTATCAGCAGCTGCATAAAAATTGTGTTTGGAATTGGAACAATGACTGTGAGGAATCCTTTAAGCGGTTGAAGCAGATTGTAGCGTCTTCAATAGTTTTAGCTCATTATAACCCTCACTTGCCCCTCAGGCTTTCGGTGGACGCTTCTGAATACGGTATTTCTGCAGTATTATCCCAAGTATTTCCAGAGGGCGAGAGGCCTTTGGCTTTTTCCAGTCGAACCTTGACGTGTCATGAGAAAAATTATTCACAATTGGATAAAGAGGCACTTTCAATCATATTCGGTTTGATTGAAGAAATGCATGGTTAGTACCTTGCAGGGGCTAGCGGGAACAGGCTGGTTTTTAGATGATACATTGGTAGGTGCGGCTGACAATGAGACGCTGCTTATATGGCTAGAAGTCCTTAAAAGATTAGATGTAAGGCTAACTTCAAACCATATTCAATCATATTCGGTTTGATTGAAGGCTCCAGATCTCCCATCTTCGTAAGGATGTCTGGATGTGGAGCATCGACAATCGCGTTTATTTTATCTTCAGCTAAATGTAACCCTAAATATATTACCGATGAGTTGAGTAACTCACCTTTTTCTTCTGCTAAAGTTAGCCTTACATCTCGTAATCTTTTAAAGACTTCTAGCCATATAAGCAGCGTCTCATTGTCAGCAGCACCTACAATATATCAATATATCATCTAAAAACCAGCCTGTTCCCGCTAGCCCTTGCAAGGTACTATCCATGCATTTCTGAAATTTTGCAGGGGCACTGGCTACTCCAAACAACAACCTATTGCAACGGAATAAACCTTTGTGAGTGGTGATAGTAAGCAGTTCCTGACTTTTTTCAAGTTTAAGCTCGAAAACCAATCCCTACCAAAGAGTGGGGGACCCTTAGTATCTACAATGTATAAAGGTTGATCCATATGAACTTTTTTGTTAAGTTTAACACTTACTTCACATCTACCTATTCGATAAAACATTGAACCACAGTACGCGATCAGACATTTATTTGTCTCCTGCAATTTTATGTGGTTAAACTTTTTTCTAAATAACTCTAAAGGCATCAAAGTTAAAGAAGAACCCGTATCTACCGAAAAGATTACTGATGCCCCTTCTACTGACACTCGAATATCAAAAGAAGAAATTCCTTTACCTACATGAAATTGTAGAGCGGGTCTTCATTTTGTGGCTCCTGGTCCTTCGAGTATCCCTTGCAGCAACATTCACGGAAGACTTTTCAGATACAAAGTTAGTATCTGCATCCTCGCTATCATAATCATTTTTCTTTGATTTATTTTCCACGAAATTTGCTGATCTAACCTTTAATGGTTTTCCTTTCCTCGAGCAAACTCTTCTGAGGTGTCCTTGTTGGCCACACGCAAAGCAAATTGCATTTTTAAACTTACAACTAGCCAGGACATTTAACACACGATAACCTTTTAAAAAGCGATCCACCATCTTGCGAACTGATCTTAGTCCGATAATCGATTGTTTAGATATTCTTTCAGCGAGCTAAGTGGGGCATTTGTTATAGCTCTATCAAGTACTGCTACATATTACTTACTTATGACATGTTAAAGTTTATATTAGTTTTCTGTAAATGAAAAGTGAAAGAGGTTATGCATAGTTACCGATTAAATTAAGCTAAAATTGCAATTTAAAAAAAAAAAAAAAGGAATTAAGTTGAAAAAAACATATTTTTTCAGGAATTCAAATAGTTATAACTTTAACTGTTTAAAAAAAAACCTTTATCAACAACCTCTTAGTGATAAAATGTTTTCAAAACTGTTGGATAAAAGTTCTGACTTAAAAAATTTTCAACTGTTTTAAAGCATTAATAAATATAATAAAAAAGTAAGGTAATTTACATAAATCCTCAAACACAAAACTTAAAAATATGTACCTAATAACCATGGCGGTGTTTTTAAGAAAAATGTTTGCAATTCTGGAGGGTGGTTCCCTAAAATTATCTGTTTTTAATTCCAGATAGGGTTCTCTAAAATCGAAAAAATTTATACTTTTTGGAATTCTTTGCCATATGTGTTCATCATTATATTATCTAGAAAGGTGTTTTTGAAATAAATATACAATAGACATTTTTGTGAGGGAGAGGGGGTTACTAATATGGAAAAACTATTTCAATTATCAAATTTATATCATCCGGGGGAAGGGTTATATCATTAACCCTTTAACAGCTAAGCACTCTGACCGAAAGTTGCACTGAGAAGCTAAGCGGGTCTGTCGGCTTTTACACTTCCCAAGCTAAGGCGTGTAGGCCACTCTCCGCCAGCTGACTGCCTCAACTTCTTCAACTCATTGAGTCGAGACACCCCTGCAGCCTATCGGTCGCTAGATATACTTATTAAGTCTCCGTGGATCCCCTAGGATGTGCCTCAATCACGACAAGTTATCTCATGTGATTCTAAGGACGTTAAAAAGTGATAAGCCGATTGCAAGATATATCGTCTTTAGCTACTGGGGACCGGCGGCCTATCTAATTTATAATATAATATCCAAATTTTACTTTTTGTAAGGGTTTAAGCTTGAAAACCAATCCCTACCAAGGAGTGGGGGACCCTTAGTATTTACAATGTATAAAGGTTGATCCACAAGAACTTTTTCGTTAAGTTTAAAACTTACTTCACATCTACCTATTGGATAAAACGAACCACAGAACGTGACCAGACATTTATTTGTCTCCTGCAATTTTAAGTGGTTAAACTTTTTTCTAAATAACTCTAGAGGCATCAAAGTTAAAGAAGAACCTGTATCTACCAAAAAGATTACTGATGCCCCTTCTACTGACACTCGAATATCAAAAGAAGAAATTCCTTTACCTACATGAACATTGTAGAGCGGGTCTTCATTTTGTGGCTCCTGGTCCTTCCAGTAACCCTTGCCGTTGGTTGAGCCAACAGCAACATTCATGGAAGATTTTTCTGATACAAAGTTAGTATCTGCATCTTCGCTATCATAATCATTTTTCTTTGATTTACTTTCCACGAAATTTGTTGATCTACTAACCTTTAATGGTTTTCCTTTCCTCAAAATAAATCTTCTGAGGTATCCTTGTTGGCCACACGCAAAGCAAATTGCATTTTTAAACTTACAATTTTGTGTTATATGATTTTTATAGCCACAACATTGGCAAGGTGTACCTCTAACTCGCTGTGCACGACAATCTTCCCGAGTTGTTAAGCTAACCTCTTCCATATCGTACAAGTGAGAGGTAGTTTCTTTGTTTAATGCAATTTCTTAGCGAGGTTACCTCTTCTTCAAATAACCTGTCCATTATTTTGTTTGTACCCATTCCCATAATGAATCTGTCCCTAACCATAGTTTTAAATTCTCGATCGTCAAAAAAATAATGACTCGCTAAAATTTGAACCCTAGCCAACCAATCCGGAATCGATTCGTTATTTTCTCGGTGTGAATTATAAAATCGATATCGCGCACTAAATCCAGCATCTGATCATAGCTGGTTAGTCTTCCTTTAAATATAGGCCAATCATTATCAAGTTTGAATTCCCGCAAATGACCCACATTACTGGAAGCCATTGCAAAAATATACTACAATACAGAAATAAAATTAAGTACTTATTTTGAGATATAAGTACATTTTTATTTATGAGTAATATTGAATGTATCGATAGTGAATGTTCTTTAAGTTGAGTTCTCCATGTTGTAGGTTAAATCAAATAAAGCTAGTTTGTTTTACCAGTATTTTTATTTAAAATGTGGTAGCAGAGCGTGGTTGTTAGTGATCGGTAAAATCTTTGGTGGCTTTAGTCTTTAGTGTGAACATTGGTGAAAAAGTTATTAAGTCATTCTTTAGTGTGAACATTGGTGAAAAAGTTATTAAGTCATGGCGTTTGTTAAACATGATGAAGTAGCCATTCCTATTTTCGATGGAGCTGATTATAAGAATTGGAAGATCCGGATTTTAAAGTTTCTTCAATTAAAAAAATGCCGAATTGTGGTAGAAAGGGAAAAAACTCAGCAGGATAAAAGTGAGGATTGGGAGAATGTGGAGGTCAAAGCAACAAATTACATTAATAGTGCGATTTACAACAAACAATTGGAATACATAAGTGAATTTGAGTCAGCCTACGAAATTATTGAAAAATTTGATGATATGTATTTAAATGAATCCACTGCTCTACAAATAGTATGTAGAAACAACTTGGAGAGATTAAAGTTGAAGAATTATTCTGATATTAACACCTTTTTTGATGATTTTGAGATGATTAATGAGTTAAAAGCTGCTGGGGCAAAAGTTACTGAACAGGAGAAATTAAATTATATGCTAAAATCATGGCCAGAGTCTTATAGTCATATTGGTGATCTTATAGATGTATTGCCCGAAAAAGATCGAACTGTTGATTATTTGAAAAATAAAATTAAAATGAAATCTATGCTTTAAGAAGATTCAGATAATTCTGATGAAGAAGCTGATAAATCAAATGTGTTTAAAGCAAGCACTACAGACACCAAGAAACTTGTATGCTTTAGATGCGGTAAGAAAGGCCATATCAAAAGAAACTGCTTTCGAAATTCAACTCATCCTGGACAATCGCAAAGGAATAAAGGACATAAATACAATTTTAGAGGAAGTTCCCGAGGTAGAGGATTTGCTAGTGGTTCAAATGTGAGTACATTCATTACTACTGTTAATAATGCAACGGTTGGAAAATATGTTAGACAGGCAGAAAATGAAATAAATTGGTTACTTGATAGTGGATGAACAGACCATATTATCAATAATTATGAATATTTTAAAAACTTTATTACTCTAAAGGTGCCAACTCCTGTAAAAGTGGGAGATGGGCGAATTTTGAAGGCTACAAAGTTCGGAAGCGTTGTAACTTATTTCCCAATTGGCAATAACTTTTCTGAAATAGAAATTAAAAATGTTTTTTAAGTAGAAGAAATGGAAGCAAACCCTATTAGTTACTCAAGTGTAACGGATAACCATACTATTGTTTCTAAGGATGGTTTTCCAAAATTTATGATAATAATGGGAGAATTTTAGCTATTGCAAGAAAGGAAAACAAATTGTATAAATTAACCAGTTATATGTCTAATAGAAAAGTTAATGCTTTAACAGTTGATGGGAATAAAGCTATGACTGTGAAGGAAAAATTGCATCGTACTTTAGGACATGTAAATTTTAATTATTTGAATATTTTATATAAAGATGAGCTGTTAGATGGAATTTCAAATAAGTTGGAAACAGATTATTTATGATGTGCTGTCTACATAGAAAACAAAATGCACAATATTCCATTCAATAACAACCGGAGGAAAGCTAAGAATATTTTGGAAATCATTCACTCTGATTTAAATGAACCTCATGCAACTGAGGGTTTTAATGGTGAAAAATATTTTCTCACTTTTATAGATGACTACAGCAAATTGGGAAAAGTTTATTGCATTAGAACAAATTATCAAGTTTTTGAATGTCTCTATGAATATGTTAATGAAATGCAAAACCTAATTGAGAAAAATATTAAAGAATTAAGATGCGACAATGGTACTGAGTTTTTGAATTCAAAAATTTACAATTTTGCTCGGCAGAAAGGGATTCCCTTCTTATGTACATGAGCTAAATGGCACCGCAGAAAGGTACAACAGATCTATTATGGATACAGCATGATGTTTACTTTCAGAAGCTAAAGTTCATAAAGGCTATTGGCCAGAAATTATTAAAACTGCTGCTTATTTAAAAAATAGGACATTAGCTAATACTCGAGAGCAAAAAACACCCTATGAAATATTTTTTGGAAGAACACCTACTATTAAGAATTTGAAAATGTATGGGAGTAAAGTTTTTGTGAGAATACCTGAGGCGAAGAGAACATCAAAATGGAATAAGAAGGCAGAATTGAGAATCCTTCTTGGGTATACTGATGTTGGTTACAGAATACTAATTAATAATAGAGAAATTGTTGCCAGACATGTAGACATAATTGAGGAAGACACAAAATGAATTGGCTTTTGCAATGAAAACATGAATGAAGAAGATGAGGAAGAAAGAGAATCTGAAGAAATTCCAGTTAAAGAAGAAATGAAAATAGCAAAACCCGAAGAAGACAAAACAGACAATAAAGAAGAAGGCTCAAATAAAATTAGTTCAAGAAAATCCAAGAGAATTATTAAAACTCCACTTCGCTATGATGAAGAATTTGATTGTAACTATATTTATGTTAAATTATTTTATTAGAAGATAAAAGATTCGACCACGGCCGGGAATCGAACCCAGGTCTTATCAGGTCGAATCAGGTCATAATATATTTATGTTAATTATTGTGATGCCATGGCACCGACTACATTTGAGAAGGCGATTACTTCTGAAGAAGCTGAACAGTGGAAATTGGCTATGGACAAGGAAATAAATAGTCTATTTATGAATAATATATGGGAATTAGTGAATAAACCAACGGATAAAGAAGTATTAGATGTAAAATGGATTTACAAAAGGAAGACAGAAGATGAATTCAAGGCAAGATTGGTTTTGAGAGGCCGAAATGTTAAAATTAAATAAAAAAATAATGTAATGTCAAATTAAAATGATTTGTTTAAATAACATCAATTTTTTATACTTGTAAGTCTATTAAATAAAAATGTAAGGAGGCGTGTTGAGATATAAGTACATTTTTATTTATGTGTAATATTGAATGTATCGATAGTGAATGTTCTTGTAAGTTGAGTTCTCCATGTAGTATGTTAAATCAAATAAAGCTAGTTTGTTTTACCAGTATTTTTATTTTAAACAACTTATCTTCAAGCGAACATGTCACCAAATGTATTTAATCAAGGACTTGATACTTTTAACAAAAACTCCTTTAATTGCATCATTAAATAACATAAAAACTGACTCATAACTTCATTATATCTCGTTAACATATATTACCAAAACAGGTGATAAAATTAAATCATTCAAAAAAATACAATAATCATTATCCATCACATTAAAAAAACTGAGGGAATCTAGTTCCAAATCAAATAAACCCATTCCTCAATTCATTTTTTTAATTAAAAGTTTCAGTAACATGGTATCAAGAATTGAAAATTCATATGTATTTAAATAAAAGGTGGTAAACAGCTTTGAAGAACACTCATTCAACTTTTTAACCCTTCAAGTAAAAAAAAAAAAAAAAATGTTTTTCCTAAGATTTCTGGTTTGGCCCTGTTAAAAGTTAAATAATTGTATTAAACAGGTAGCTTAACATTATTCTCTTCCAACCAGAAATTAAATCCAAAGACATTGCCACAAAACAATTATGAAACACCGAGAACATTTTTCTATCAATTAAGAAAATAAAAAAAACAAATATCGATTTATTCCATATCACTCTACACATTTTTGATGGTGAAAACCTAATAAATATGATTTTCTTTTTGTCAATGTTGGAACAAAAACATAGTAATATCATTTGAATGATTCATAGGTTTTAAAGAATAAAAAATATTTATATGTTTATAAAAAATTTCTGATTTTATTGACAAAAGTTCATCAAAGTACATAGTCACCTAATTTTATAAAATTATACAAAGTGACAAATTAAAACAAACCATAAATCTGGAGCTCGGAGGTAAACTGCACTATGTCGAAATGGTGCTGTTTTACAAAAGTTACATATTTGGAATCACCTGTCTGAGAGCTTTCTAGAGGTATAGTGCACTATGTATTTATGATGTCAAAATCAAAGTTAACACGAAAAATAGTGACCGACCGAAACCAAAATTTTAGCCGAAACCGAAACCGAATTTCGGCCATAGACCTAGTTTCGGGCCGAAACAGAAACCGAAACCGAAACTTATTTACGTGTCTATATATGATACATATAAGAGTGTAATATGTCTAGCTTAGCAATAATACCAATGAAAGCTTATAAAATAACACTAATTTAACTCAATCATTCATTTAATAAGTGAGCTGGTATACAAGAGTGGTAAAACAGGTGTAGTAGTTAAGTTATAGGATCGAATCCCGGCCCCCTCCTAGTAAGGCTGGTCCCCCAGGGATGTTAGACCATACCCCCTTAACTGGTACAGCCCTAAAAGTTGAAATAATCTTGAAATAACAGTGTGATATTAATAAATATTCATATTATTATATATAAATAATAAATAATATAGTAAATCTTTCTATAATGAAGCCGATAGAATACAAAATGACGTCCTATTGAATACGTAAAGCTGTCTGTCAGAAGCTATTTAATCTACTAAGTCAGTTTTGGTCTCAAATATTTAATCTAGTTTGAAAATTTATAGAATAGTTTTTGGTCGAAAACTTGCTTCTTCATGGTAAAAATTGAGACAATTTTTTGGGATGTTATTTGTGAACCGCTGGGGGAAAGGGGACTTCCAAGGTTGAAAAATTGGTTTTACTACTACCACCATTTGATGCAACTTCTAATGACAAGGTTACTGACTAAAATATTTTTTTCAATTTTGAATTGAATCTGTGGACAAGTCGAATAATTTAAGCTTTAGTATTTAGAATTTATATTCTTATTTATGTTAATCTTTTTTTTTTTTTTTGGAAAACAAAATTCATTATTAATGAGGAAATGATTAAAAGCACAAAAAGGTTCTTAACGCTCAAGGTAAAGAATAAATAATATTCTTTACACTTAACATAAAGAATTCTGTCTAAAGAGCATGCTTTCATTACATGTTAAGACTCGATGTGATTTTCGAGGACATTTCTGTTTGTCACTCTCAATTTTTTGTCTCCACATACAACTTAAAGTTTTCGATTAAGTAAAGATACCAAAAGAATGAGAAAAATCTGTGTTCTACCGAAATACAAAACAAGTGTGATTAACTAAAATAACAGATACTTCCCACTATTAAATTCAAGGGTGTTAAATGCCATGAAAGGGATCGAGCTTACAAGCTGAATTCGTGTTGTCTTACTTCCTTCTTGGAGATATCAGACAAAGGAGCTAGTTTCGGCCTGGCCGAAGATTCGGCCATTTTTTGGCCGAAACCGAAACTGCGGCCGAAACCAGGTTTTTCGGCCGAAAATGGCCGAAACCGATACTTCGGTCGGTCACTAACGAAAAATAAAACACTATGTGTTGTACATGTAAGAGGTAAAAAGTAACGTGTAAACAGGAGTGTTTTTACCTCACAATTTTCCTGTATCATGTTTAGGGGCTCAGAACATTTTGTTGACTTAGTGCACTATGCCTCTAACAGCCACATACAACATAGTGTTGTTTTCATGATATAGAAGGTTATGATTTGCAACCTCTTCCTAAAACTTTTAATGTTTTGTGCTGGATTTTTATTATTCTTTTTGTTGTCAAAATGTATTCACGAGGTAAAATGTTAGTGCAGATGGTTCTTGAAGCAAATGAGATGAAAAATCATGGTAAGTAACAACAATTTTGATAATACATCAAACTTATTTGAAATTTGTGGGCTAGGAATGATTTGGTATCTGATTCTTGTGATCAAAAAATACATGTTAATTTTATTAATGCACCTAGAGTAATTCTAGGATAAAATAACAATATTTTACAACAAAAATATTTATTTATTTTATCTATGTACATTCTTTCGATTCTCAAATCATTTCTCCTACCTAGTTATGGTGTTGTTTTTTTTTGTTTTTGTGTCAAAAAACCATTAAAACTTGTACTTCTTTACAGAAAATCAATTGCCATCGATAACATTCGCCAATTCAGCTAACAACATGGAACATGAAGATTTTCCTGAGATTACAAATAGCTGTAAGCTGTACTTACAAAACTGGTAAGTACGCCTCGACAAAGTTTGTCTAGCTATGGCAACTAAAATCTTACAGTTTATTTTATAGATTAATTTCTTAATTATTTTATTTTTACAGATCAAGGACTTATGTTTGAAGAAGAGGAATCTGTGGTGATATCAGTCGGTAATGGAGTTTGGAGTAGCTGTTTTTTGTTTGTTTTTTTGTCAACAAATCATTAAAACTTGCACTTATTTTCAGAAAATCGATTGCCATCGACAACATCCTCCAATGGAGCTAACAACATGGAACATGAAGATTTTCCTGACATAATAAATTGCTGCAATGATTCAGATGAGCTCCAGCGCTTACCTCAAACTGGTAAGTACCCCATGACAAAGTTTGTCTAGCTATGGCAACTAACATCTTAATTTCTTAATTATTTTATTTTTACAGATCAAGGACAACTTATGTTTGAAGAAGAGGAATCTGTGGTGATATCAGACGGTAATGGAGTTTCTTCAGAGATATTGCTTATTTTAGCAGAAGGGGGAGTGGATGAAGTCTTGACAAATTCAGAAGGGCCAGTAGACGGTCCATTACATGTACAGCAAGCGCAATCCTCACCAGTTAGTAGCCCATCGATTGATTTTGTAAAGAGTGATACTAATTACAATTATGAGCCAAGTTCTTATGAGCTGTCCACCTCAGACTCTGATGCAGAAATTAATGGAATTGACAAAGCAAATCAGCCATCCAAGTTAAAACGTAAAAATAAAAGTAAAACTACAATCAAGCAACCTGGGAAAAAACGAGTGAGGCCTGAAAATTTATGGTTGTGCAACGAACAAAAATCGAGCCGAGCTGCAGGAGAAAAATATATCAACAAGAAAGGGAAAACCATTTCACAAAGGGTAATCAGACTACCCTGCGCGTGCAAATTAAAGTGTTACGAAAAAATTACTGAGACACAGAGGATGGAGATATTTAAAAATTTCTGGAGTTCGTAAAGGGATAATGATGGTAAATGGCAATTTATTACTGCATCTGTGAAAACAGAACAGCCAACTTTTCATCGAGCAAAAGTGAAAAAACAGAAAACAAAATCGCTAATTTACACGTTTTTTGTCAATGAAATGAATATTAAAGTCTGCAAGATTATGTTTTTGAACACCTTGTCTATTTCAAATACTGCAGTGAATACAGCCCTTAAAAAACGTGAATCCGGAGGACTGATTGAAACAGATGGTAGAGGCAAACATGAGCCAAAAAATAAAACTCCTCAAACTGTGATTGATAGTGTTATAAATCATATATCTTCGTTTCCTTCTTACGAGAGTCATTACAGTAGAGAGAAGTGTGCGAAAAAATTCCTGTCACCAGAACTGAACATAGAAAAAATGTACGAATTGTACATTGAAGAGTGTAAAACCAAAAATCTCGAATTGATTAATATTGCGAAGAAATGGGTTTATTATGATGTTTTCAATAAGCGATTTAAGTTGGGATTCAAGCCACCACAAAATGACACATGTGACATCTTTAAGACTTCAACAAAAACTAATTCAAATGCAGAAGACAATCAAAATGAATATGATGCTCATCTTAATGATGCAAGTACCAGGTACAAAATGAAGAGCGCCGATACTAATCAAGCCAATTTAACTCATAGAGTACTAACCATGGACCTACAAAAATGCCTTCCAACACCCCTGTTGACCTGTGGAACCTCGTTCTACAAAAGGAAATTGTGGACTTTTGATTTTACAATGTATGATTCATCTGACAACACAGCTCACTGCATGATGTGGGATGAAACCAAAGCAGGGCGAGGAGGAGAAGAAATTGCTTCTGCGTTGCTAACCTGGGCAGAAGCAACAATTCCAGGTTCTCAAATAGAAAATATTACATTGTGGTCTGATAATTGCTATGGCCAAAATAAAAACATCATGATCATCTGCTCCTATTTTTGGATCATGACAAAGTGGTCGCAAATTAAAGAAATTAATCATAAATTTCTATTAAAAGGCCATACGCATATGGAAGCAGATACTATTCATGCTGCCATTGGAAAGAAATAAAGGTTGGCACAAAATTCGCTGACTATTTTAACGCCAACTCATTGGCAACTGTTGGTGAAGCAGTGCTCAAAAACTATGTGGTCCATAACATGGAGCTGAATGATTTTAAAGCGTTTAAGTCGCTATACAGCACTTCCAGGTCCCCTTATATCAACAGAAAATTGGACTTTGGTAAGGGATTATTTCTAATTTCCCAATGCGTTCAGCTTCAAGTTCGCCAGGAAGATATTGGAATTTTATATATTAAAGAATCATTTTCTGATTCTAATTTCAAAGAGGTTAACCTAAAACGAAGATCAGGCATTATGCCTTCTGAATTATCACCTATCAGGAAGAGTCCCAGGCATATATCTGACAAAAAACATAAGGATCTATTGGATCTCTTGCCACTTTTGCCCAGTGAGTGCCATAACTTCTATAAAACCATGGAAACCACCAATAATGCGAGAGACTGTCCTGAAGATGAGGAATAACCTTGTCGTAAGATAGGTAGGGTAAAAAAAGGCCGTGTAACCTTCAATGTTATTTATTTGTCAGAACGACATGTTTCGACCCTCAGATCATCATCAGGCAGGTAGTTGAAAATGTAAAAAAAAATGTTGGTTGAAAAACTCTTAAAAAATTGTAAACCGTCTAAAACAAAATCAAAACCTGTAGATGAATGAAGCTGAAATTATATATAATTCTCCCAAAAAACTGCTTCATTCAGCTACAGGTTCTGATTTTGTTTTTAAGGGTTTACCATTTTGTAACAGTTTCTCAATCAAAATTTTTTGTTTTTTACATTTTCACTTCCAAAAATTGCCTGATGATGATGATGTGAGGGTGTAAACATATTGCTGTGGCAAACAAATAACACAGATGGAAAAAAAGGCATTTTTTTGCACTACTTACCTTACAATAACTCTGAACACTATCCTACACCAAACGATTAAAAATAATAACCATGTTTTATTTTATATTGTATTTAATTTTATCTTTTATATTTTAAATGTACTATATTTATATATTTTTTATTTTAAATAGAAAGATTTTGTTTTAAAGTAGATTTTTGTAATTTAAATCCTTCTATATCATCCAAAAATATCGAAGAACCAAGTAGAATTATTGGAGGTATACTGCACTATGTCCTATGAAATTAGCATTTTTTATCATAATTAAAACAAATTATGAGTTTTTATTAATGGGATTGTATACATTTGGTATATATTATGTTTAAAATTTGGTTTAACTGCCTTGCTGGTTGAAATATAGTTAATTATAGAACATAAAATGGTTACAACCGCATACAAACTGCTCTACTGGAAAGTTGATTAAAATGACAGTGCAGTTTACCTCCGAGGTCCAGAAATGTTTTACATACATTTAATTGATGAAAATGTAGTCTTTTCCCATATTTCATAGTATAAACTACCATAGATAAATGAACTAACCTGGATTCAAATTTATTTCATTCCAGTCCTCATGTCCTTTTCTGATATACACTTCTTTGTGCAAAGTATCGGCACCATAAAAACCATTTCCAGGCATAGTAAAATTTACTTCATAAAGTAATACTAATCCACTATGTTTCCTACACTAGCTAACTCGAGTTCTAGGCTACAAGGACCGCCAATCTCGTTATCGTTATTTCAGCAACGAAGATAGAATATAGTCGTTCATGAAGTAACGGTTCAAAAACAATGGATCTTTAACATGTTCACGCCGGGACTGTAATTCACGCTCTTCGTCTCTTAATCCGGGAGCTAAGGGCTAAAAAGGTTCCTGATTTGAAGAAATTTTTTGATCATATCGCTGTTCCAAAAGAACAATGACACTACTGCTAAAACTGAAATTTTACAGGAGACAAAAAAACACAAACTCCTGACCGGAGGGGTCAAACAGCCGATGTTTCAATAACGACACAACTACGCCCGAGCTGCCAAGAGTCGAACTACAATTAGGACGTTATTCCACCTTAAGGTGCCTTTACACCTTACGAACCTCACCTTCGAACAAGTTCTCCTTCGAACCTTGCCGTACCGACGTGAAGCGAACAGCCATTTATACTTCACGTGACGTTAAGCGAACCAATATGGCTGACGCACCCCAAGCTTGCTTATGATAAAGAAAAAATCTCCATTATCAATATATTTTATATTATCTGTAAAATAAAAAATCTGGTGCGTGCGCGCAACACACAACTTTCACTTACCAACTTACTTAGATAAGAAATTGACGTGTTTTGTTAAATATTATTTCCCAAAGTCACACATTTTTCTACATTCATATCTTATTTTTATTAATCGTTAAAGCCGTTTTTGAGTAAATAAAAAACCCCGTGAAAATGATACAAAATTTATTAAGTAAAGTCCCCCCTTCGGTTGATCAATTTTGATGAAATTTTTACAGACATATCTCGTGCATATAAATAGATCAAATACTAAGTTTAATCAAAATCGTTAGAGCCGTTTTTGAGAAAATCAAAAAAACACGTGAAAATGTTACAAAATTTATTAAGTAAAGTCCCTCCTCCGGTTAATCAATTTTGATGAAATTTTTACAGCCATATCTCGGGCATATAAATACATCAAATATCCAGTTTGATCAAAATCGTTAAAGCCGATTTAGAGTAAATAAAAAAAACACGTGAAGATGATACAAAATTTATTAAGTAAAGTCCCCCCTCCGGTTAATCAATTTTGATGAAATTTTTACAGTCATATCTCGGGCATATAAATAGATGAAATACTCAGTTTAATCAAAATCGTTAGAGCCGTTTTTGAGAAAATCGAAAAAAACCTAAAAAGTTATTAAGTAAAGTACCCCCTCCCTTTAAGTAATTTTGATGAAATTTATGCTGTCACATCGCGGGTATATACCTACACTAAATACCCAATTTCAGGTTCCCACGGTTTATAGTTTTTGAGCTAGTCTGTTCACACACACACACACACACACACACACACACACACACACACACACACACACACACACACAGACACACACACACACACAGACCATTTCGACTCAGGGGACCCCAAAACGTGTATTTCCGTTGAAAACCGGAAGTCGAATTTTTTCACGATCGCAACACTTCCACTTACTATATATTTCATATATAGGTAAGTGAAAGTAAAAAATAGGAGACGAATTACAACGTATCACAAATTACACTAGTATCACAAACAACTCCTGTCACTTAGAAAAACCCAAATCAAAAGTGACACTAGCTCTACCCCCGAACCCAGGCGAACAGATGAAGTACCTAGAACAGCCGAACAGTCGACATGAAGGCTTCACGAAGGTTGTTCGAGGGTGGTTTTCGAAGGTAAAGTTCGTAAGGTGTAAAGGCACCTTTACACTTTATGACTTTGTGATACCATTAAGCAATTAAACTCAATTACTCAAAATTTTACAGTTACGTCATTGTTCTTCTGGAACAGCGATATAGGCTGAAAGTACTCATTTCATAGACAACAAATGTGAACGTCTGCCACCTCCGATCGGTTGCCATAAAATTTTATAGGCGAACAAAATAAAAATTTTCGAACTTTTTTCAATTTTTGGCTAATAACTCGAAAATGATTTACCGCAGAAGAAATTGTGTTCATTCCAAAATAAAAGGGCATTAAATTTCGCGTCAAATGAGGTCCTCACAGTTAAAATCGGGTAACTCTTTTTGTCAAAACCGATTGTCAATGTAGCCACTTTAGCGAAAAAATAAATTGCGCCCATATTCCAAAGCCTGCAATTTAAAGAAGGTTACTCCAAATGAAAAATATTACCTATAATAGTTATAGAATATCGAATTCTTTGTAAAACGATATCATTAATTTTAAAATTAGCCCACTCGTGTGGAGAAAAAGTAATTAAACTAGCTAAACTATTGCAAATATAATGATATATCTGAAGTTTGAATCGGTTTAGAGGTTTAGCCGGGTTCGGTACATCAAAAATCGGTAATTTATACGATTTTGGTGAAAAACGTGTTCCAACTCAAAAACACCTTGTTTAAATGAAAAATGTTTTGGATAAAAGTTGCTGAGCATCAAATTTAGCAGGAAATAAGCTCCGTACACACAACATGAGCTAAATCCTGGGGGAAATACAAATCAAAACCTGAAATTATTAGTAGTGCTTACTTCCTGCTAAGACGTTGAAGTATCAGGGGATTTGATAAAATATTCATAAAGATAACTACTTAGACAGGTAGGTAATTAGTAGAATTTATTTTTAATTTTAAAACATGGAAGATGGTTGTTTAATTAGTTCAAAATGGTTCATGAAAGTCTCAGTAGGAAGTAAGCACTACTAATAATTTCACGTTTTGATTTGTATTTCCCCCAGAATTTAGCTAATTGTTGTAATACTAAGATTTTATGGGATAAAATAATAGAGAATTGCACCATGTGTTAGCCATCATCATAACCCTTTTTTATTCTTCTTTAACCTGCCTGCCAGGTTGGTTACAAAGAGGTATATCATACAACAACTCCCTTCTTTTGAAATAATTACAAAATAAAAAACATAAACCAATTGAAGAAATTAATATGACATTTCTGCTTTTTTAATAATACAAAAATAAGACAGCTTTATTTACGCTTTTCTCTGTTTTTTTTTTTGTTTTTTTTTTTTTAAATACATTTAATTATTATTATTACTAATTTAAAAAAATGAAAGTGAACCACAATTTATATTCCACAATATCACTATTATAATTAAAATTACTACCAATTAGACAATGCTATATAGTTAAATAACTTCAATACGCACAAGACTTTTTAAAAAGAATTTATTATGAAATGACAAACACTACATCAAATGATAATAACTAGGTAATAGATTACATCTAACTGAGCATCTAGCGAGCCAGCTTCCTATTGTTCTAAGGGTTTATAAAGGAGTCAGCAAAGAAGTGACTCATAGTTCCTAGAAGGTACTTGTGCTACCTATAACTCCTCCCTTTCTTAAGTTTTGAACTCCGGTCAAAACAATTTATTTTACATTTCAAAGCTAGATTTATACAATTTGCTTAAAATTATTTTATGATCATCAACAAGTGGAGGAACTGTAGGGAAATTTACAGTGCTTATAGGTACATTTGAACTGTTGACCTGTTTATAATTTCTTTTATAAAAGATGATACTTATAATTACAAATGTTACAATGATAAATAATAAAAAGGAATAATGATAAATGCTAGTGTCCTCTACAAACGATAGCATATCTAAATTTGGTACAGTATAATTATTAGTTTCTAAAATTGTGGTATTTAATAATACAGTATCATAAAATGGTTGTAAAACAGCGTTAAAGTTATGGGTATAAATTTTTTCAAATTGTGGAAAACAATCATCTTTGCTAATATTAATTAAGCCTACATTTGGTAGAAATACAGTATTGTTATGACAATCAGTTATTTTTTTAATATTTACAGAAATTTATTGTTTAATATAATCAACATATCTTACATTATTTTTATTACTTAATACTAGTTTACAATATTTTAAATCCCCATTATGTACAATAGATGAAATACATTGTGATTCTGATACGTTTAGGTTCATACAATAGTAGTTATCAATAAAAATACAATTTCCTTTATAGAGAGTGGATCCTTGTTGTAAGTATAAATCCGATTTTAAATCTATTTCATAAACAGATTGGTTTATAATTTTTGGGACAGATAAAATATAGTAGCCTTTATAAGAGTCATCGTGAATAGGTAACCGTATAAATTTGTGAATTATATTATTATGGGTTGAACAGAATATTTTACTGTTGGTCCAAAGGACTTCTATATTATTTGATATTAGTTTTACAGTTTTTGGTAAATCCTTAATCACATCAATCATTATATTTGTATGGACTATACCTAATTTACAAAATTCTAAAGATAAGGTTAGACTTTTAATTTTATACAGTAAATGAGCAATGTGAATATACAATTCATAAGCTTTTTCATTCTGTTCCAGAGAGTTGAAGTTGTGAGTATTAATCATAAAATTTTTATTGATAGTTTTCATTTCGTTTTTAAAATCTTCAATAAGTCCTTTGTTGAAGTTTATAGAAGTTTCGATATTCTGCTCAATTTTATAATTATTTTTCTCTATATTTGCTATTATTTTGTCATAATATTCTCTGTCAGTTGAGTCCATTGTTCCCGTGACGAATCCTAAAAAATTCCCGACGATGTTGAATAATCCACGTGCTCTACGCTTTTTAGCATTATTATGATGAATTAAGTGATATTGTTCCCAAACATCATTTGTTAAATCCCTTAGTAGTTGGTACATTTTATTCGACTTAAAATTACTTAAATGGTTATCAATATTTATTATTTCTATTTCTAATAAACTCAAATTATAAAAATGGTAAGTTTCATAGTATTGATTAATAACTCTAATATTATTGACAGCATAATTTAAAATTCCAGTGGAATTGGTCAAGTCGACTACTTTAATTGTCTGGACTCCCATCAGATGAAGTGCTACCGTCAGAATGATTGCCTTGAATAGATGCATCATCTGCAACAAAGCGTTTTTTCTTTACTTTAGGTGGCCTTCTTATGTTATCCATGTGTGTCTTTAGTGTCCTTTTACCTTTTACTATTACATTGACTTTTCTGAATTTATCACGATTTTTTATTTTTGCTTGCGTGTTTTTAAGATACTCGGTGTCTTTCAGTATCGGTGGTTCTTCTCTATTTCGATTTAGTTTTTCCGTTCTTTTTTCCTTTTCCGCTACTATTTTATCGTGTATGGTGTCGTGTATAAGTTTTAGGTCTTTATGGTATTTTTGCACATATGTTTCTGTAAGATCGATGTCTTTTTCCTGTGGGTTATTTATGTTACCGAATGTTATTTCGTTCGGTGTGAGTTTCAAAGTTGTATTTAATGTATTATTGAAGGCTATAATAGCGAGTTTTAATCTTTGTTCGAAAGAATAGTTTTTTCTTTCTTTTGATATTATTCGTAATAACTCCGCCATCGTAGCATGCGCTTTGTTTAGAATGCCTAGAGAATTGGAATGATTACTAGACGTATAGTGTAGTAAAATGTTATTTCTTTCACAAAATTGTTGAACTAATTTATTTTTCATCTCCGTTCCCTGATCTAAGGTGATTTGTAGTGGAGTGGGATAATGGAGTAAATATTCTGTTATGCAATCGCACACGTTTATGGCATTATTAGTTGGCATCACTTGAGCGAACAGACGCTTGGAGAAGGTGTCAATAGCAGTGAAAATTAGTTTGCTTTCGTATTTTAAAATGTCTATCATTAATTTCTGAAACGGTTTTTCAGGTGTAGGGGTTATTTCAAATTTGGTTTTAATCGGTTTTCGGTCGTATTTAGTTTTTTTACATGTCGGACATTGATTGATATACTCGCATATCCTGTCTTTCATGTTTGGGAAATGATATTGTTTTTTTAATTTTTCGTAAGTTTCATTAATGCCCCTATGTTGTGTCTTTCCCAAATGGTAATTTTCGATAAGTTCTTCTTGGTCTTTTGCGTTTTCGATATCGTTGCATAATAAAAAATATCTTTTTAATTTTACTGTGGAATATTCCGATTCTATAATACGTTGTATTTCAATAAAGAAACTATCTAATACATTATTTACTAATTCCGTCTTTGATGAACAATAGATTCCATATGTAGTGTTTGGAACCAGTATTTGTGACAAGTAATCATTTAGTTTTTCCTTTTCTGAGCAATGGATAATGTATCTATTTTTTTTTAAAGGGTTTTATAAATTCCAATTTATCTCTTCCCCGGGAGACGATAATTTGATATTTTTCGACATTTAAACATTTATCGGGTTCGCATAGCCATACCTGATCAGAACTTGATTCCTGCGAGTGTACTGTTTCTAAATCTGATTGATTTTCCTCATTTCCTGCGGGAGATGGAATATTCAGTTCTTCCATGATCGCTTGATATTGTGGTGAAGTTTCATCTGGTTCTTCTTGATTTTGTAGTAATTCATCAATTTCCACACTTTCGAGTTCATTGTGATGTACTTCGTTTATATTTCTCGAAAGAGCGTCAGCAACATAGTTAGTTTTACCAGTAACATGTTTTATTTCAAATTCGAATTCTTGTAATTTCCAGATCCACTTCATTATTCTCGTATTACCATTTTTCATAGAGAATATCCAAGTTAATGGTTTATGATCGGTTTGAAGTAGAAATTTAGTTCCATATAAATCGGGTTTAAAGTGTTGTGTAGCCCAGACTACCGCTAATAATTCTTTTTCAATAGTGCTGTAATTATTTTCCGCGTTTTGTAGTACACGAGAAGCGAATGCTACTGGGTGTTCTATATCATTATCATCTTTTTGACTTAATACACAACCGACAGCTCTATTACTGGAATCTGTAGTTAGGATGAATGGTTTATTCCAGTCTGGATATTTCAAAATTGGTGCATTTGTCATCAAGTCTATTAAAGTCCTAAAAGCCTTCTTAATTTCTTCTGTTTTATAAAATTTGGTTTGTAACGAATCCGAAATGGGTTTGGTTATTTTTGCATATCCATTGATAAATTTTCTATAATATCCCGTCATGCCTAAGAATCGCCTAGTCGATTTTTCATCATGAGGTATCGGGAAGTTAACAATAGTTTCTATTTTTTTCGGGTCTGTTTTTAATCCTTCTTCTGATACAATGTATCCTAGAAATTTTAATTCATTTTTAAAGAATTCGGTTTTGTCTAATTGAATGGACAACTGATGCTCTTTTAGTGCTTTGAAAACCCTTTCTAAGTCTTTTAGATGTTCATGTTCATTTTTCGAATAGATGATAATATCATCAACATAGACCATCGCGTTGGGAATGTTAGAGATCATCATTGTCATAGCCCTTTGAAACGTTGGAGGTGCGTTACTTAATCCGAAGGGCATTCGAACGAATTCGTAATGGCCGTTTTCGGTAGAGAAGGCTGTTTTAGGAATGGATTCTTCATCCATCTCTATTTGGTGAAATCCCGAGGTTAGGTCAATCGTAGAAAATATTTTAGCTCCTCTTAATCTATTTAACAAATCCTCAATATTCGGTAACGGGAATTTAACCTTTACTGTAGCCTGATTTAATTTCCTATAATCAATGACCATACGGACCTTCTTTATGCCCGAGGCATCCATCTTCTTCGGAACGATCCATAAAGGAGAGTTGTATGGTGATTTACTGGGTCTAATTATTCCGTTTTTTAATAATTTGTCGACTTCTTCATTTATCTGTTGTTTGAACTGTTCAGGATATCTATAGTTTCGGGTATAGATTGGATTTTCGTTTGTTGTTATTATTTTATGTTTTAGTAAATTTGTCGGTCTTAATTGTTCTTTTTCGGTTTTTAATACTTCGCCGTTTTCGCTTATTATTTTTATTAATTTTTCCGTAACTTCCGGATTTATATGTTCATGTCTTATCATATTTTTTATTTCATTTTTATCTTCAATATAGAAAAGATCGCATTCCAATTTATATTTTTTATCCATAATTTTCATTTCCATAAGGTCTAAATCTATTTTTGTTTTGAAATACTTTAAAGTTTGGTAACCGAGTAAAATATTGAATCTCGTGCTAAAGGGGAAAACTAAGAATTTCACTTCTTGATTGATTCCAATCAGGTCTTGCAGGTTGAGGATTACACTTTGTGTTCCTTCTGCGCGTCCTGTTGGGGTTTTTATCACAAAGTATTCTTTAGTTACTTTAGCATTTTTTGGAAGAACCTGCGGACAAATATAATTTTTCGTCGCCCCGGTGTCAATCAGCCATGTGTTATTTTGTTTGTCCACTAGCTGAGGCGAATCGTCTAAACAGTGCAACTCATCGATTATGGGATCTTTTAATTCCGATCCGGTGGTTTCCCGTTGCTCGGACCTGCCTCTAAAAAATCCTCTCTTTCTGTTTCTAATTGTCTAATCCTTTCGGTCAACAATTTAATTTGTTCGTCTTTATCGTCTTCTATATTATGTACGCGGTTGGAGACCGTTCTCATCGAAACCGTGTTGGAATCATTTTGTTGAATATTATTAGCATTCTGTTGTTGATTATTTCTCCAATTTCCGGATGGAGGTTTATTAAAAAATCTGTGCTGGGATTGTGGATCCCACTGTTGGTTATGAATGAAGGGATTTTGATAGTTTTGTTGATTGTAATTTTGATATTGTTGCTGATTATAATGTTGTTGTTGCTGATTATAATGTTGTTGTTGCTGAGGGAAATGGTTATAATTCGTATATTGTTGTGGAGGATGATTTTGAAAATTTTGTTTTTGTTCATAAGGTGGTCTATAAAATTGTTTATTTTTAAAATTTGGATCAAAATTTTTGCCTTTATAATTTGATTGATGTTGTTGTTTATCTTTCCGATTACCACCCTGACCGTATAACCGATGGACAATATGTGCCGCGTCGTTTCTTAAAATATTATCAATGTCCTCGATTGTGTCGAATTTAATGTGGTAAATGAAATCTGTTAAGGAGGGGTGTAGGTTATGAACGGCGTGATGCGAGATTTGTCTGTCATACCGCGTATAAATCACACCTTTTCTTTCCTAGCCTATCTAGGTAATCGTGTGGATTTTCATTATGATAGCACCTAGTGTTAAGGATTTCCGAAATTAATTGCTCTCCTGTGCGCGTATCTTGATATTTTCGTTTTAAAAATGATAAAATCTCTGTAACGCTTGAAAATTCCTTATCATAAGTAGCTATTTTTGCTTTACCTTTAAGTTTAGTTAAAAGTGTTAATACTAATTTAGAATGATTAATACTCTTATGTTGATTATCGTCTTTACAATATAAATCATAAACAAATTTGGCATTTCTGACAAAATCTACTAATAATAATGGATCACCATCATATTCAGGGATTAATTTATAATCGTGATCTTTTATTTCCATTGCCATTTCTGAACGTGTTTCTAATAACAATTGATCAATGTTTTCTGGACTTAAGGTCGTATTTAATTGTCTTAATTGATTGAGTCTGTCCTGTAAATTTGGCATTAAAATAAACTTATAATTACCATGAAGTGCTGTCTTCAGTGAATAAATCTTCTTCCTCGTGGTAGTGAAGCCTCAACAATTATTTCGAAACTTGGGTGTCAAGATTTGATAATCCTCAGAAAATTGAATAGATACCTCTGTGGTCGTGGAGAATGCTTGCTATACTTGTATACGCAGTGGCAATCTTCCTCAAGACGGAGAGAAGTAGTTATGCTGCTTGATATCGGATTTACACTCGATTCAAAGCTCCGCAAAGTTACTTTAAATATCTTCAAAATTCTGCCCAAGTCCCTGTAGTTCGGGCGCCAGATAAATAACTTCAATACGCACAAGACTTTTTAAAAAGAATTTATTATGAAATGACAAACACTACATCAAATGATAATAACTAGGTAATAGATTACATCTAACTGAGCATCTAGCGAGCCAGCTTCCTATTGTTCTAAGGGTTTATAAAGGAGTCAGCAAAGAAGTGACTCATAGTTCCTAGAAGGTACTTGTGCTACCTATAACCATATAGATTGCAACATAATAATAAAACTTTAAAAAAAATATATATATTTTTTTTTTAAATTTATAAAAAATTACTTGTAAATAATATTATTACAATTTATAAAATTAATATATGATACATTAATTGAATAACATAATTCAAATTCTATTTTGATTATGATAACATGTACATATTATATATTACTAATTTATATTTTATACAAGGGCATCAATCTTTAATTATACTCTGAATGTGTGAACCTTTTGGGTTTCTTATAGGTCTCCCAAACTTAGAAGTGGTGGGACTGAGCTTTATAGACTCTTTATTTAAATTGCTATCATCAGAATCACAATAATGGTTCTTATCCTCCTCCTGACTATTAGAAGGAATAAACTTTGTTGGGCTTTGAATATGTTCCCTGTTTCTTCTATAAATTTTACCATTATTATTTAAGATATGGTAAGATCTAGGCAAATTCACTGTACCTTGAATTTTGCCTGCTTCCCATTGAGACTCAGGTGTCTTTTTAAAAAAAACTTTATCACCCACTTTGAGAGGCTCTAACTGTTTTGCTGTTTTGTCATAATACTGCTTTACCTTATTTTGGTATTTTTGTACCTGCTCTTTATGTTCATTAAATCTAACCACTTTAGGTTTTAATTTCTTTTTCAATACAGGTAACCTAGTTCTCAAAGTGCGAGACATTAACAATTCTGATGGTGACTTGAATTTACCTTTGGGTGTGTTTCTGTAATTTAACAATGCTAAATATGGATCTGTTTTATCTTCTATACATTTTTTAAGAATTTTCTTTACAGTCCCTATACTTCTTCCAACCATACCGTTTGATTTAGGCATGTAAGGAGATGTATGGATATGTTTAACATCCCATGAATTAAAAAATTCAGTTAAATTCACACTATTGAATGGTGGTCCACCATCACTCACCACGGTTTGAGGAATACCAAATCGTGAAAACATAGTTTTCAAATGTTTAATTAATTCCGCAGGAAGAGGAACTATCTCAAGAAATTTAGAAAAATAGTCTATGACCATTAGATACGTTTTACCTTCTAATAAAAATAAGTCCATACCAAGTTTTTCCCAAGGATAATTTCCCACAGAGTGTGGCAAAAGAGGCTTTGACAAATACTATGTCTTTTACAAATCATACAATTTTTTACTAAAACTTTAATGTCATTATTAATATTTGGCCAAAATACTACACCCCTAGCTCTTTGTTGGCATCTTCTATACCCATGTGCCCTTCCTGAATAGTTTTTAAAATTTCTGACCTTAAAACCTTTGGAACAATTAAATCTGAATTTTTAAATATTAAGTTGTCTTTTACAGTAATTTCATGACGATATTTGAAAAAAGGCTGTACCTCAACTTTAACATTACTAATTTTGTTAGGCCAACCCTGCTTACAATAGTTAACTATATTCTGGAGAACTTCATCTTTAAGAGTTTCATTTTCTATAAGTTCCAGTTTTTTATCTGTTACCGCTAAAGATCTAATAATTAAATTTATATGAGCCTCTAATTCACCTTCCATTTTAGTGAATAATTTATCTTCAGATGTTGCAGTTCTAGACAAAGTATCAGCAATATACATGTATTTACCAGGAATATAATTTAAATTTATTTTATATCTTTGCAATTTTAGAATGAGCCTTTGCAATCTGGGAGGTACTTTACATATAGGTTTCTTAATAATTGAAATCAGAGGCTTATGGTCTGTTTCGATATTGACTTCTTGGGAATAAATGTATTGATCAAATTTAGTACACCCAAAAACAATACTTAGCAATTCCTTTTCTATTTGGGAGTAGTTACTTTGTGCAGGTGTCAAGGTAGTGGAAGCATAGGCTATAGGTTTATTGTTTTGAAGTAACACCCACCGAGAGCATCTTTTGAAGCATCAACAGAAAGTGTGATGGGCAATTCTGGATTGAAGTAAGAAAGGACAGGACAATCCAGAATTGCACCATGTGTTAGCCATCATCATAACCCTTTTTTATTCTCCTTTAACCTGCCTGCCAGGTTGGTTACAAAGAGGTATATCATACAACACTAATGTTGTGTGTACGGAGCTTATTTCCTGCTAATTTTGATGCTCAGCAACTTTTATCCACAACATTTTTCATTTAAACTAGGTGTTTTTGAGTTAGAAGCGTTGGAACACCGTTTCCACCAAAATCGTAAAAATTACTGATTTTTGATGTACCAAACCCGGCTAAACCACTAAACCGATTTAAACTTCAGATATATCATTATATTTGCAATAGTTTAGCCACTTATAGGACGAAGAGAGCAATACTTTGTGATCTGTATTTGCCGAATTATATGCGAGAAACTGAAAAAAAAATTTCAGGGATTTTAGACAACAAGGCGCTAAATACGTTCACGTTTTAATTACTTTGTCTCCACAGGAGTGGGCTAATTTTAAAAATTACGATATCGTTTTACACAGAATTCGATATTCCACAACTATTATAGGAAATATTTTTTTTTTGGAGTAACCTTCTTTAAATTGCAGGCTTTGGAATATGGGCGCAATTCATTTTTCCGCTAAAGTGGCTAAATTGACAATCGGTTTTGGCAAAAAGACTTACCCGATTTTAACTGTGAGGACCTTATTCGACGCGAAATTTAATGCCCTTTTGTCTGCCCTTTCTTCTGCGGTAAATCGTTTTAGCATTATTAGCCAAAAAAAAAAAAGTTCGAAAATGTCGATTTTGTTCGCCTGTAAAATTTGATGGCAACCGATCTGAGGTGGCAGACGTTCACATTTGTTGTCTATGAAATGAGTACTTTCAGCCTATATGATCAAAAATTTTCTTCAAATACCTCAGCTCCTGGACTATCTTGGTAGCTGAACTTAATGATTTGGGCTCAATCAGACGGGAGTTATTCAAAGGGATTATGCAGTATACAATCCAAAAATAATAAATAAACAATACAATCCTACCTCGTGAAGAAATGATAACCTAATCTTTATTTTAAACACATGTTTAAATATTCAAAATGGTTTATTTTCATATCCATCCAAAGATCTTTGTTTACTAAACCTTATAATTTGGCAGTCATTTCTTTTATGATTGATTCATTGATCAATACCTTCAAACTTTAAAGCTGTTGAGTAAAAATTGCAATTTCAAGGCCATTTCAGCTACTGAAAATGATAAGATATGAGGTATCGTTAGGTATCTTAACATAAAAACTAAGCATAACCATATAAGATTTTTATTGGGAAATAAGAAATTAAGATATGTAAAAAGTCGAAAACTCTTTGAAAAGTGGATTTCTGCGGCTCCCAGCTGTATGAAAGATGCCGTCTTGTCTTATTTAGTAGGGAAAAATTGGAGCCTGATTTAATTACCGATTTGCAAGATAAAGTTCGATTGTTTTGTTTGAAGTTGAGACAAAAATAGTCGTAGAAAAATTCTTTTTAAAAAACGTTACGAAGAATGGCCTGCATTTACAGTAGACAACAAAAAATTTTTGAACATTGATGATAAAGCAGGAACAAGTCGCGGTAGACCTTTAATAACCTTTTCATAATGTTCAGTCAAAACAAAAAAAAAAAAAAAGACGAGTGAAGCAGCTAATTTCCACGTGGACGTCAGATGAATTGATGTTTATATTTCTCTTATGTACATACTTTCAAAAATTATTTTATTATGTAAAATATTATTTATATAAGTAGTATTATTTGTACAATCACGAAAGTATCTTTTGTGTTTGGTTAATTATCTTATTAAAGATAAATTTTGATCAACTAACCGATAATGATTCTCGAATTTTCAATTTAAGATAATTTGCCAAAACCATGATTTGCCTCTTTTTTTTTGGATCTAACTTGGTCAAATATTATTTTCGACCCCGCATATAAGGTATATTCGTAATCAGCTCAGCATTCCCTATAATAGTCCATGATCAAACGATTTTTGTCCAAAAACTCTGTATACTCGAAGCACTGTGCGCCGTAACATTTCAATGTTGCTCAATAATTTGAACCGTTCACATCAAAAATATCCACCAAACGAAAGCGTACTGTTCTATCTCTAACGAAAAAAAAAAAAAATACAAATCATGTTGTTAATGAATCTTAAAAAATCGCGATAGAATACGGGATAGGTGAACACAATGTTACTGTGGGAAAGAAAATGCTGGCAGTACACAAAGATATTAGACTAACTAGAAAGGATATGAGAGATGAGAAATAAAATGATGAAAAAGCAAAGCAATACATCGGATTATTTTTGTTATAATGAAAAATAAGATTTATTAATATGCACATTCGATGTTTAATGGAGTTTTTATGTTGTATAGGTATACACATATAGATATTTTTGATATGTCATTTTTTCTGAATCACGATTTTGATTGCTTTACAACTTTTTATCTTTCGTTAGTTACGTTTCTTTTCTTTTTTATTTATTGGTTAAATTGTTATGATTATGTTTTTATTTTTTATCGTAGTTTATTGCAAGTTAGTTACAGTATTTACAAGCAGTCTTATATCTCACCAAAACGCTGACGTTTCGTGATCTCAAAGAACTGAGCCCAGCTTACGATCAGGAATTGATCTAGTTTTTCTTCCTACAGCAGAGTGCCGAGCTACAGGCAAAACTCTTATGTGTATGTACATCGGCACTTGATAAGAGTCTATATGAGGCTACATTAATTTTTTAATACTACTGTTAAGATGTTTTGATAAGAAAATTAGAAGGCTCTTAACAAACTAAAGCGTGTTCAAAAAGGGAAAATTAAATAAATAAATTATTTTCGTAAAATAAATTTCTTCTTTATTTACAAGGATTAAATTAGAACACAACCAAAGGAAAAGGAAAAAGAAAAAAAAACTCACGTTAACAATGACTTGATAACTATGTAAAAGTTGTCCAATTAAATTCAGCACAAAAATAATTTCTTGGTTATCATAACCTTCTTCCAAAACAGCAATAAAGATAATAGTGATAACAGCCTTTTTTTTTTTAATACTAGTATTTACGAGCAGTGTTAGCCGGTATACCTCACCAAGTATCAACATCAATGCAAGTAGTTAGTATTTAGTATCTTGGGATAACCTGAAAAACTACCGAGCAGCAACAAGGCAGAGCAGGCACTGTCTATTCGAGCCACATTTCAAATGATCGATTACTGGCTGCTCGATCGATTTCGAAAATCGCAGTCGAACGGTTATGCCGCTACATCACTCCCCCCCTGGATGACGGAGTCACAACAGAAGAGCTGCTTCTTCTTTACTAGTCTTCCCGAGCGGGTCCTGACTTGAGTTTTTCCTTGCGGTGTAGGTGGTTCGTCTTCTGCCGTTTCTGGTCCTTTGGCCGATGTTTCGAATGTGACCGATCTTGGTAAGGGTGTGGATGGTAGTTGATAGCTGGTAGGATCTACCTTGCGAGGTTCGTCTTCAGCCAGGAGATATGCCGGCTTAATGCGGTCGATTGAGATGGTGAGTTCACTATCTCTCATTAAGATAGTAAAAAGTTTATCTCCACGACGTAAGACCTTATGCGGGCCGGAATAAGGCGGCGTTAATGGCTTCTTGACAGCATCTTCCCTCAAGAAGACATGAGAACAAGTGGTAAGGTCTTTATGCTGAAATGTGCGGCGGTGATGAATCTCCCGAGAGCTAGCAGGTGTTAAGCGTGAGAGGTCTTCTTTAAGTTGTTGGAGGGCGACAATGGGCTCTGCCTCCTTCGTAGGTTCGTCAAAAAAATCGCCAGGCAACCGTAACGCCTGTCCATAAACTGCCTCAGCTACGCTGGCTTCCATGTCCTCACGGAAGGTCGAACGTAGTCCAAGAAGGACTGTAGGTAGAACTTGCGTCCAGCGAGTAGAGGAGAGATGAGCGATAAGTGCTGCCTTTAAACTGCGATGCCACCTCTCGACGCAACCGTTGCTTTGGGGATGGTAGGCTGTCGTCCTGATCTTTTTAATCCCTAAGAGAGCGTTCAGCCGTTGAAAAAGCTCTGCTTCAAACTGTCGTCCTTGATCGGTGGTGATTCGCTGAGGTGTTCCGAAACGGGCGACCCATGAGGCAAAAAATGTCTGCGAGGTTGTGGTTGCACTGATGTCACTAATGGGTATAGCCTCGGGCCATCTTGTAGTTCGATCCACCATCGTAAGTAGATACCTCATCCCGTCCGATGGTAAAAGAGGTCCTACAATATCTAGGTGCACGTGCTGAAACCTGAAAGCTGGTTTGAAAGTTCCTAGAGGAGAGATGGTGTGCTTGTGAATTTTGCTTCTCTGGCACGCAATACAAGTTTTAGCCCACTTACCGATGTCGATGTTCATCCCTGGCCAGAAATAGCGCTGAGAGATGATCTTCCTTGATGATTTCACACCTGGGTGGCTTAGGTTGTGCAATCGGTCGAATGCGGAACGTCGAAACGGCTGTGGTAGATAAGGCCTTGCCCTGTTGGTTGACATCTCACAAAGAAGAGTCTGGTAATTCGATCAGCTTCATCTGCAGACGTGGGTTCTTCCTGAGTTCTTCTACGCTCTGATCCTGCTTCTGCGCTTCTGCCAGTCCGCCGAGATCTTCAGTTAGTTCGATTTGCTCGATACGGGATAGAGAGTCAGCAACTAAATTTTCCTGACCAGGTAGGTGAGCTATATCAGTAGAAAACTGACTGATGTAGTTAAGTTGGCGAATTCGTCGAGGATCAGCTGTATCCTGCTTTTGACTAAATGCATGGGTCAGAGGTTTATGATCCGTGACGATGCGGAAGTGCAATCCCTCTAAGAGTGGCCGGAAGTATTTGACCGCTTCATAAATGGCTAATAACTCCCGGTCATACGTTGAGTAGTTTTTCTGAGTCTCGGTGAGTGCCCTAGAAAAAAAACCGATAGGTTGCCAGGATCCATCTTCTTTCTTCTGCTGCAGAGCTGCACCAATTCCACGATCAGAGGCATCACAAACTAAGGAAAGATAACCTTTGGCTGATGGATGAGCGAGAATAGCCGCTTCCGCTAGGCTCTTCTTACTCTTCTCGAAAGCTGCAATTGTTTCTTCATCCCAATGAATCGGGGTTTTGTCGTTACGCTTGGCGTTGTGTGTCAAGGCATGAAGTGGAGCTTGAATAGTTCCAGCATTAGGGAGGCATCTCCTGTAAAAATTTAACATGCCCAAGAAAGTTCGAAGCTGTGAGATAGTTTCTGGGCGAGGATAGTCAAGAATAGCTTGAACTTTAGACGGGAGAGGTCTTATGCCATTGCAGTCCACGTGATACCCAAGGAATTCAACTTCTGAACGTCCAAATACACATTTGGAAATGTTTAGAGAGAGACCTGCAGCGTTGAACCGGGTGAAAACTTCCTTCAGATGCTTATCGTGCTCTTCTTTGCTTCTGGATGCCACGATAAGATCGTCGATGTACGGAAAGACAAATGGAAGGCCACGGAGAACGTCGTCAACAAAACGTTGAAACGTTTGAGCGGCATTGCGAAGTCCAAATGTCATCCGCAGGTACTCGTAGAGTCCGAAGGGTGTTGTCACAGCAGTCTTCTCCACGTCCTTTTCTGCCATTGGAATTTGATGATAAGCCCGTATAACGTCTAAGGTTGAAAAATATCTGCATCCATCGAGATGAGAAGTAAAATCGAGGATGTTGGGAACGGGGTACTTGTCCGGTACTGTTTGCGCATTAAGTCTGCGGTAATCGCCACACACACGTATTCCTCCGTCCTTCTTGGTAACTACGTGTATCGGGCTTGACCAGGGGCTCTTGGAAGGTCGAATTATTCCTTCTTCTAGCATGAGCTCGAACTCTTTCTTCACAGCCTTTAGCTTTTCTGGAAGTAATCTTCTTGATTTGCTGGTAACGGGACGGCCTGTCGTCTCTATGTGATGTTCCACACGTGAGCGAGATACTCCTTTAATAGGGGATGGCCGTGTTAGGTTAGGAAAATCCTTGAGCAGGTGAGCATACGGGCAATCACTAGGAATAGTAGAGATTGAGGGTGCTGAAACGGATGAAACCCTTCCTAGGCTCGTAAGTCCAGTATGCTGGTCGACTAAACGCTTCCGACGAAGATCCACCATTAGGTTATAATAAAACAGGAAATCAGCTCCAATAATTGCTCGTTCTACATCAGCTACAAGGAACGTCCACGTGAAAATGCGGCGGAGTCCCAAGTCCAGTTGAAGTTTCTTTTCACCGTAAGTTGAAATCGGAGAGTTGTTAGCTGCAATCAGTTTGTATTCTGCAGGCATCCGATGAACTTTGGGATTCCTCGGTAATAGAGATATCGAGGCGCCGGTATCGATGAGGAACTGTAACCTTGACCGCTTATCTTCCATGAAAAGGCGGCGTTGAGGTTGAGTAGTGACGGCAGCCGCTTCATCCGTCACCACATTTAGTTTTCCGCCGGCTCCCAGTCGCAAGGCTTGACGCATTTCTTTGCCTTAACCTTGAACCTGCGATGGTAATAACATAGATTTCTACCCCCAGACGAAGATCTAGCTGCTGAAGTTCCTCTGGAGTTCCGTCGCTCGATGCTTCTTCCTCCGGTCCGCTGCTGTTTCAGCTCTGCTACTTCCTTTCGAAGTTTACGAATTTCTTCATGCAAAGAATCTAAAGATAGGCTCGGTGATGGATTATGTTGTACGGGCATTATCTCCGTTGGTGCTTCAACTTCTACTATCCTATCAGCCATAGCTGTGAAGGCATCGGAGTCCTCTTTCTGCGAAGAAACAGCGAGAATCTGCTGAACGCGAGGAGGTAAGTTCCTCAGCCATAACGTGCGTACTACTTCTGCACTTACCTTAGTACCTGACAGCTGCAACATCTGTCGATACAGTTGTGAGGGTCGCTGATTACCTAGCTGCGTTTCCTCCAACAGTTTTCGAATTCTTCTGGTCTCTGATTCACCATAGAGCGAAACTAGGCGATCTTTAACCTTAGTATAGGGATCAGGGTCAGTTGAATCTAGAAGATCCTCGACTTGAGTAAGCACGTCAAGTTCGAGTACTCCTATAACGCATTGAAATCTAATTTGAGGCGAAGAAACACGAGAAGTTGTGAATATCGCATCGGCTTGCCTAAACCATAACGCTGGGTTAGTCTTGTAGAACCCGGGAAGCCTACCTGCTGGACCGTTAAACGCTGAAATTTGCTCCATCTGCTGTGAAGACTGTTGTGCCGTAGAGTCAGTCATCACGTCGGGGTCACCAGTTGTTAAGATGTTTTGATAAGAAAATTAGAAGGCTCTTAACAAACTAAAGCGTGTTCAAAAAGGGAAAATTAAATAAATAAATTATTTTCGTAAAATAAATTTCTTCTTTATTTACAAGGATTAAATTAGAACACAACCAAAGGAAAAGGAAAAAGAAAAAAAAACTCACGTTAACAATGACTTGATAACTATGTAAAAGTTGTCCAATTAAATTCAGCACAAAAATAATTTCTTGGTTATCATAACCTTCTTCCAAAACAGCAATAAAGATAATAGTGATAACAGCCTTTTTTTTTTTAATACTAGTATTTACGAGCAGTGTTAGCCGGTATACCTCACCAAGTATCAACATCAATGCAAGTAGTTAGTATTTAGTATCTTGGGATAACCTGAAAAACTACCGAGCAGCAACAAGGCAGAGCAGGCACTGTCTATTCGAGCCACATTTCAAATGATCGATTACTGGCTGCTCGATCGATTTCGAAAATCGCAGTCGAACGGTTATGCCGCTACACTACATATATCGTTATCGAAATATCGATGGTTACTATCTTACGATAGCAATCATTGTAAGGATACAATAAATACAAATAAGACCTGAAACTAGGCTTTTATTCACAATAAACTACATCCTGGTTACTGAAAAAATGTAAAATGAATTTTAACAACATATGGTAACAACTAGATTCGATGGTAAATAGTAACAATTAGATTCGATTGTAATAATTCCAGTTCATTTCACTACAAAAATAATAATGAATTCACAAGAGAAGCTTTTATTACAGTTCTCTTATTACAGGTATGCTCCACTAAACAGGAGAGAGCCGCTGCAACCATATGACATACCTTCACGTCCATGGCAAAAAGTTGGAACAGACCTGATGGAATGGACGGGAAGAAGTATGTTATAGTCGATTTTTATTCTAAATTTAAAGATCTGGCTATTATTAGTTCCTCGAGTGCAGCTCATGTGGTACCAAACCTGAAATCAATTTTCAGTCGTACTTAATCATATCCCTGAACAATTAATATCTGATGGTGGTCCTCGTTTTTCATCGGGTAACTTCAAGGAATTCACTACAAAATGGGGCATAAATCATACTATGACCAGTCCTTACAATCCTAGGTCGAACGGTATGGCCGAGAGTACTGTAAAAATAGTCAAAAATATAATGAACAAGTATAAAGACTAATTCAGGTTACTACTAAATTACTAATTCTACCTATCCAACAGAGGCTATGGGCCCTGGACACGCGTAAGTGCTGTTTATTAGTGTTTGGTTCAAAATTAGTGTTTACAATCGTGAATTTTTTAACCTCTATATAAAGACGTCTCCTAAATATGGCGGCTAATGCGTTAACCTTTGTTGATAAGTTGAAAGGTAGGGAAAATTATAGTTCATTAAAGTTTCAAATGAAAGCCTTATTAAGTTTAGAAGATCAATGGGATGTAGTTCAATTAAAAAATAATCCAGAAGACCCTAAAAGTGTTGAGATGGATCGAAAAGCATTATCGAAGATATGGCTGCTAGCCGACTCAAGCCTCATACATCATATATATAGAAGAAAGCAACTTCTATCAAGCTTAGGATACAATTCAGTCTTTTTTTGAGGACTCTGGACTCACAAGACGTGTAGGACTTCTCCGTCAGCTGATTTTAACTAAGTTATTTTTGCTGCTCAATGGAAGAGTACATAAATCAGATGTCTACTGCCCAGCGACTTCGTGAGATCAAGTTCGGAATATCTGACGAATGGATTGGAACCCTGCTTTTAGCAGGACTTCCTGAATATTATAAGTCTATGATTATGGGCATGATAATAGCGCACGTTCGAGCTCGAATAAAATTGCCAGAAAAGAACAGCTATGGACCTAATCATAGAAGGTTCAACATTAATGTTTTGAAAGAACCGGAAATCCAGAAAAGTTATCAGGAAGAGCTGGATGAATGTTTACGTGAGGAAATAAATAATATATGTCTATAATAAATGTCCCTGGTCCGGAAGTAAGTATGGAAATTTGCTGGACAACTTGCTCTAAAATAATGGAACACGTCGCATGAAAAGTTCTCGGATCTCTAGAAAAAGAAAACCGACCCCCCTTGTTTGATATTGAATGCCAGATTGCAACGGAAACTAAAAACCAGGCCTACAGAAGCATGGTTCAGAGAAAAACTAGGAATGCAGTTGAAGAATATCGTGTAAGGAGAATAGAGGAGAAACTCATTCAACAGAAAAAGAAGAGGCAATACGAAAGAACGAGTGCTCCGAGGAGAAAACCGATTTCGTGAATTCAACCACAAAGTGAATAGAAGTAGAAAACCGTTTTCCACACGACAGATAACCTGCCTCAACAAAAAAGGAGAACTTACAACACATAAAGTAGAAATACAAGATATGTCGAAAAATCATTTCTCCAGCCTTTTAAACTGTAAAGGAGCAGATACAGTAGGTGACTGACCTCATAACTCGAAATCGATCAAATTACCCGAGACACAGATTTTGAACCTCCGGATGAAGAAGAAATAGAAGAAGTCATCAACAAATTAAAAAATCGTAAAGCAGTAGGCATAGATGGAGTACCAGCGGAGTTACACAAATATGGAGGCAACGGACTCATCAAAGTTCTTCAAGGGGTAATATCCGCCATCTGGCTTAGAGAGGAAATGTAACTAAACAGGAGAAAAACTGTGATCGTACCAGTTCACCAAAAGACAGGATGCTCTGCAGTAATTATAGAGGGATATCCTTATTACCCACTTCATATAAGGTCTTCTCCAACATTCTCTTTCCACATATGATCTAGAAGTGTTAACAAGGTTAAATTTTCTCTTCAAGTTTTTTAGTGTTTTTTTTAAAGGAAACCAAAGTACTTTTGTTGAAATTTAGTGTTTATAGTGTCCAATGTTCCATTAAAGGGTTAGAAGATTTTGAAGAGAGGACTTCCGTCAAATAGGAATTAATAAATTGATACAGCAGCTCAGCGTAAACAGGCCAGTTTGTTCCATTATAATTACGTTTTAAGCAATAGCTTTCATTTATTTACTTATCTTTTCGACAATTTGACCTACATAAGTATATTTTTAAATTTTATTTTATTATCTATAGAGAGGGCATACTCTCAACATTTGTGGGTAACCTACATCAATGAGTGATGTTAGCGATGGAGGGGGTGATCCCCCTCCCACGCCTACTAAAAACAATAATCATACTGATTCCACGACAAATAGACAATTTCAGTACGAAAATGTGAAATATTTGCATTACTTTAAGGAGCCGTTTATAGTTATAGTTGAAAAAAAAGATCAAGATAACCTTCCCTACTTTCATGATATGAAAATAGCCAAATTCTTTGGGCTTAGCAATACACAGGTACACAAGATTAAACGTAAGAACAAAAATCAAATAGAAATCAATTTTAAGACCTACGAATTGGCTAATAGATTTTTAGAAAATCCTTTTTTAAGTAATAGTAACCTCCGAGCTTTTATACCACTCCAATACGTTTTAAGGTTCGGTGTGATAAGGGATGTTCACACTTCCATAACAGATGACGAAATAATCAATAACTTATCGTCGGTGGAAAAGGTACTACGAGTTAGACGTTTTAACAGAACTATTAGAAGCGAAACCGGAGAAATATCTCGTGTACCCTCAGGATCGGTTCAAATTGTTTTTCATTCTCAAAGACTGCCGGACAGTGTCGCTCTATACTTAGCACCACGTAAAGTTACTCCGTATGTTACCAAACCGCGCTTCTGTGAAAAATGTCTAAGATACGGACACCTTAAGGATAAATGTAGAGGTCGCGAAAGATGTATGAATTGCGGTGATAATCAGCATAATTTCGAAAGCTGTACAGAGTCAACGAAATGTGTGCATTGTAAATTAAATCATAAGCCGAATGATAAGAGTTGTCCCGAAAAAATAAGACAGGAAAAAATAAAAGAATTGATGGCTGAAAAACCAATTAGTTATAAGGAGGCTTCTGATTTTTTCCCCCTCCACACTAGCAATCGATTTTCGCTTTTAGATTTTCCTGTACTTGTAGATAACAAATTTCAATATGACGCAGCTCTTTTAAGAAATCCCAGGAAAAAAAACGTACAACCACGGGGAACAGGAATGGAAAAAAAACGAAAGGTTGAAGAGCAAATAGAACAATCGCATCTTTCGGGAACTCACGTAGTTTTAAGTAAACCTAGAACATCTACCGACTTTAATAACCCACATAAGTCTACACCAGACTCAAAGTATGTTAATATGCTTAATGCGCTAATACAAAAAATTAAAAATTTAGAAAAAGACGAAGACTCCGTAAACATTATAGGTCAGACATTATACAATTTCGTCCAAGAAAATAAAGATGTCATTAATAACATAGCTGGACTAAAAGAAATAAAGGATGACTCCATGTGCACTGACTAGACAAGTAATGAGTTTAATTATAATACTGCCATATGTTAATTAAAAAAAATATTGTGACACATAAAAATTGTTAGTAAATCTATTTATACATTTTTTTTACAGTAATTTCATAATTCAATAGTCATTTACTTTTACATTACTTATAAAAATGACAACCTACAAAATATTTTCAAAAAAAATTAATTTTCGAGTATTACAACATAACTGCCGTAGTATAAATAACAAATTTCAAGAACTAGAGAATTTGCTAAATATAAAAAATTATCATGCAGCACTACTCCAGGAAACCTGGTTCAACCAACAAAGGGTCTATAAAGCTAAAAATTTTACAATAATCAGAAAAGACAGACGAGATAAATTTGGAGGAGTGGGAATTTTCTTACACACTCATTTTAAATTTGAAAAAATAGATATTCCTAACATCGGCCCAATCGAAGCTTTGGGTATAAAAATAACAAACGCAATCCCACAATTAATATTAGTATCTGTTTATATCCCTCCAAGAAGCAAACCGTCGGCCTCACATTTCAAATCTCTATTCTCCCTTGATAGTAAATACCCTGAATACTCAATCATCATTGCGGGTGATTTTAACGCTCACTCATCCTTTTTTGGTACAGAGGAAACAGATTCAGATAGAGGGGACCTCATAGTGCAAGCGTCATCTGAATCATCATTTATGATTCTAAACGAAACAGGTTTAGCAACTAGGATAAGCACACCGCGGATCAAACCATCAATCCTAGACCTCACCTTTGTCACTCCTGATCTATTCCATAAATTATCGTGGACACTCACCACGGAAACATTGGGCAGTGACCATTTTCAAATCTCTTTACAACTTGACAACTCCATTCTCACAAATAAATATTACAATAAGCGAAACTTTAAACGGATGGATGAAAAGGTATTTATCGAGTCCTTAGATAACTTAAGCAATGATCCTAAATTCCAGATAACCGACATAGAAAATATCACTGAAATGATTAATCTAGCGGGAGAAGCGTCCATTCCTCGATCAAACCCGAATCCAAATCCTCGTTTCAATCCAAAATGTTGGTGGAATGATGCATTGAATAAAGCATACAAAGAGAAAGTTGATGCCATAAAGACTTACAAAGCCAACATGACGATAGAAAATTACAAAAATATGAGAACGAAGATAAACAAGACGAAAGCTTTGATAAAAAAGGCTAGAAAGGAATCTTGGAAAAGCTATACAGAAGGCATAACACCCCAACAGACCAATAATATGTGGCACAAAATAGCATCCTTGAAAGGTAAAAAAGTAGCTCAGAAAAACATTATTACAGCCAGTCAAACAGCGGCATTTAACTTTCTACAAAGGTTATGTAATATCTTTGAACCAAGACTCCCTCCAATAGTCAGGCAATGAACCTCATCACCAACATCTGACCCATTGGCTACTCCATTTAAGTTGACAGAAATTGAAGCAGCACTCAATGGAAAGAAAGGTACTGCACCAGGAGAGGATGAAATAAATTATACTATGATCCGCTTACTGCCAACACCTATACTTAATAAATTACTCGATGCGTTTAACAAGATCTGGAGCAATTCCAAAGTTCCTCCTGAATGGAGAATAATTCAAATTGTACCTATTCCGAAACCTTCCAAAGACCCAGCCCTAATCTCCTTATATAGACCTATTGCTCTCATCTCCTGTCTAGCAAAGGTTTTTAATATAATTATAAAATCTCGATTAGAATGGTTTATAGAAAAACGAGAAATACTAAGCCTTTTTTGTTTTGGATTTAGGAAAAGATGTTCAACTGCTGATGGAATTTGGTACCTGACTAATTTGATATATAAAACATTTAAAGAAAAAAAAATCTTGCTAGCCCTAACCATTGACATTCAGAGTGCGTATGATAATGTAAAGACGCAAACACTAATTAAACAACTAAATGAGTCAGGTATACCTCAAATTATGATCAACTGGATATCAGCATACCTTTCAGTCCGTACGTATAAGATACACACAGCCGAAGGCCCGGTTAGTTTTAACTCATACAACGGTTTGCCACAGGGAGATGTACTAAGTCCGATCCTTTTTAATATTTACTCAGCATCTGTAATAAAAAATCCACCTCCTAATTGTCGTATGATCCAATTCGCAGACGACTTTTTGGTTTTTACTGTTGTGAATAACCCAGAGGAGGGGAAACATATAATTGGTAGAGCCATAGAGTCCCTTAAAGATACCTTTAGTAAACTAAATTTTCAACTAAACCCAAATAAATGTAACCTCATACCCTTCACAAGAAAAAGAAAATTTTCCTTAAGTAACTATGACATTTCCAATAATAATTACACAATCAGAGCTCAGGATAAAGTCAAATTCCTAGGGGTCACTTTGGACAGCAAAATGAGCTTTAAGGCACACATTATGGACATAAAGCACCGAGCTCTTCATAATATAAACATTCTAAAATGCCTAGCTGGTGTTTCATGGGGATCTCACCCACATAACATGTTGTTGCTTTACAAAACTATCGTACGGTCCGTACTTGATTATTGCTGTTTCATATACAACGAAACTAACTCGCCCTTAATAAATACGCTGAACACCATTCAAAATACCGCTGTAAGAATCTGTCTAGGAGCATTTAAAACTACACCAGTGAATGCTCTACTGGTTGAAGCTGGTGAGATGCCGCTACCAATAAGGAGAACATGGCTAGCAAAGAAAAAAAATTCTCAAAGCAAGTGCTAATGTGCGAAATCCTGTGGGCCAGACGATTCGGGAAAATAAAATATATGCACCAAAAGCTCAAAACCTTGTCCTAGAAATGAAAAACTTACTACAGGCAGTGTACACAATGCGTGGGCCCTTAGATCTAGCCGTTTCAAGACCTAAAGCAACCATGGAGCTGCACAGCAGACCAACTTTAACTACAGCAATTGGAAAAAAAGGGTCCTACCCTCCAGATATTATTAGACAGTTAGCATTACACACAATTCATACACAATACCCCGGATATATAAATATATACACGGATGCATCAAAAACGAATTCACAAACATCAATAGCAGTAGTGGACGCAACAAAAAATCACCAACTCTCAGCATCAATTTCCAAAAAGTTTAGCATTGCAAGCGCAGAAATGTATGCTATCTGCAGAGCAATTAGATACTGCGAACAAGTATATTCTCATCGCAGTATAGTTATGTTGACCGACTCAGCTGCATCCTGTTCCCGATTGAGTAAAATACATAAAAATGAGATGAAATCATACTTGGATCTGAAAATCATCGAGCTTTTGATTGCATCCACCAATAACTTCGCGTTCCAATGGATACCCAGTCATGTGAATATCTCTGGAAATGAGAATGTCGACATAATAGCCCGTAGCAATCAGACAGATAGGGACAACGCTAAAGTACCCATCCCAGACCTACTGAGAGCCATAAAGAAGGAAGCGGTGAAAGACTGGCAGGACAGGTATGACTGGGAATCGCAATCAAAAGGCAGGGACTATTACCAAGTGCAGGCAACAGTCAGCTTAACTCCATGGTTTAGGGCTTTCAACATAAATATAGAGAGAAAGCATTTGGTAAAAATAACGAGGCTTAGGTCGAACCATGGGTGTACTAAGAAATTTCTTAACCTGATGAACATAGAAGCCAGGGGGGATTGTGAGATTTGTAAAAGCCCAGAAGATCCACGGCACATATTTTTCCGATGTAAGAAATATTCCCAAGTAAGGTCCTCACTAAACATAAACATCAATACTGAGGAAGAACTAAATTATCTCAAAGAGCTGGATAAAAGCAAAGTGAGGCAAATTGTTAAACTAATAGATAAGATAAAGTTCTAGTTCTAATTAAACTGCTTCTATTAGACAAAAAAACAGACAAATTAAAATAGTAATCTGGCAATATAGGATTTGAAAACAAATCTTGGGGCCAAAAAAAAAAAAAAAAAAAAAAAAAAAAAAAAAAAAAAAAAAAAAAAAAAAAAAAAAAAAAACATTCTCTTTCAAAGTTTGCTGCCGTACGCGGAGAAAATTTTAGGCCCATACCAGTTTCAGGAAAGGGAAATCAACTGTTGACCAGATCTCCAGTCTTCGCACTATTTTGGAGAGAGGGCATAAGTACAATATCAAAACCCACCACTTGTTCATTGATTTCAAGGCAGCGTACGACAGTGTCAATAGAAATGAGCTCTACAATGCCTTAGAATCCTTAAGAGTACCTGCCAAACTTATGAAGCTCATTAAACTTACAATGAACAATGCAATGCATTTTGCGAATCAACAATGAAACTACTAAAACATTCAGCTCATGTAAAGGCATAAGACAAGGAGACGCTTTGGCCTGTCTACTTTTTAATCTGGCCTTAGAAAAAGCCATAAGAGATGCAGGTCGTCAGACCAGAGGAACAGTGTTCGATCATCGTTACCAGCTTATGGCCTATGCTGATTACATAGATATTGTTGGTCGCTCACTAACAGCAGTGGCCGAAGCATGTTGAGCCTTAACCGAACCAGCAAAGTGACTCGGACTAGAAGTGAATTGCTCTAAGACGAAATATATGGTGTCTGGGGAAGCACCATTAGAAGGCCAGACGGTCACAATAGATTCATTCACTTTTGAGAAAGTAGCGAAATTTATTTACCTGGGTTCGATTGTTACACAAGAAAATGCAATCGAACAGGAGATCAAAAATAGAATTATCTTGGCCATCGATGCTGCCTTGGGCTTCGTAAACACTTCGTTAGCAATTACCTCACCCGGCAAACAAAGATAAGGCTCTACAAGACACTTATACGCCCAATACTCCTCTACAGCTCTGAAACATGGACGATCCCGAAAAAGAGCGAACAGGATCTCCAAATATTCGAAAGAAAAGTGCTCCGACGGATATTAGGAGGATAGAGAGTTGGAAGCGAATGGAGGAGAAGGAGCAACGAGGAACTGTTAGATATCTATCGAGAGCCTGATGTCACACAAATCCTTCGCGCTAGTAGACTACGTTGGGCCTGATATGTGGCCCGAATAAACAACGAGAATGAAAAAACAACGAGATACCAAGGAAGCTGCTGATAGAGCGAATCTTCGGGAGTAGACGGAGGGAAGACCGAAGCTACGATGGTCGGATGGTGTGGTGACGCGCGAACTATGCTCGGCATCGTGGACTGGATGGTGGCTGCCAGGGACAGAAACGTTCGGATGAAGCTGGTTGAGGAGGCCAGGACTCATCACTGAGTTGTAGCGCCAAATTAATAATAATAATGATTATGGGCCTTAAAAGTTCGGGTACTCCTATTACGGGTGACGCAACAAACGTCAAGTTATTGCAAGACATTACATCGATTGTCAAGGATTAGGATTAGGATCATGTTATGGGGCGATATAAACTGCTAAGGTTATTACGCCCTAATTATCATTCTTAATTACTTCTATAATATAATTGTTAGTGCGTCTTATTTTTGTGTGTATGTGTCATATAAGAAATGTCTAAAAATGAAAAAAAATCAAGTAAATATGTATAGGAGAAAAAAAGAAAAGCGTTAGCTATAATCTATATATATTCCGTCAACTCATAAAACAGAGCCCTCGCAACAGCAGAACGCCTTTAATGACAGACGATTGTTTACAATTTAAGAAGTTATGTTGATTTAATGGTCATTTTTTTTTCATGGTAACTATATGAAGTTTTAAACAACTACATTGGGAATTATAAAATCAGACCACTTGGAGTATTATTCTTGAATTGCCGAATTATAACAAAAGTAATAACTTTTATTTAATTATAAAAAAAATTAGTGTACTTTAAAGAGAAAATACAAACAAAAATAAGTAAATGAATGTGGGAAAATGTGTGAGAAATGGCATTTAACAAAACACGTCAATTTCTAATCAAAGTAAGTTGGTAACTGAAAGTTGTGTGTTACTCGCATTTTAATATACATACATTATTATAGAAATATTTGTATATAAGCTTTGTTCCCACCGCAAATTGCTTACTATATTCTAGTGATTCACTGATAGTCCAGTGTGCATGTCTGGTAAGATAACCATCAGAAATTTGAACCTCACATGAAACGCTTTTCTTACGACTTTCTAATAGATAGTATAACCGTAGGTATGCTAGATAGTTATAATATTGTTGAGCGTCTGGCTTTCAAGCCATATTTTTCGAAAGCCAACGTTTCGATCCAACTTGTGGATCTTCATCAGGGCTAAAAGAAAACAAATATATGAGTATCTACGCTAAAGAATAACAATAAATGAATATTTTACAGAACTGATAATAATATAAAAGATGGTAACCATTATACATGAATATTTAAATAAGTAGCTGGTTAAGATAAAATAGAATCTGATATTTACCTTCTGAGTGAAGGTAGATACAAAGACTGAAGGTAAAATAAGGTAAGAGGTGGTGTTAGGGGGTAGTTTGCCGAATTCAAAGGTTTATGACGGGGACACCCAACGCTTTTGAAGTGAAACTTCACCTACTTATTCTCAATCCCAACTTTATTACTGATATTCTCGCTGCCTTTAACTCCTACCATCCACGTCTTCGTTTCACTATTGAATTGGAAACCAATTGTACCCTTCCATTCCTAGACGTTTCCATCACAAAAAACCCAGACAATTCCATATCCACTAATTGTTACACCAAACCCACTTATTCTGGCCGACTCTTATACTATTTTTCCCAACACCCACATCACCAAAAAATCAACGCCGCAAAAAACCTTATCCATCGTAGCCTGACCTTGTCCGATCCACAATTTCATTGTCATAACAAAATCCGTCTAAAAAATATCTTAAAATCTTAAAAAATCTTAAAAATCGACCCCACCAGGAACCACCAATATCGCCAACTCGTTGCCCTCGCGCTCAAGTTAGCTCTCGCACACGTAAATTTTCATTAACTAATTACTACGGTTTTTTTCTTTCCTACCTAATTACCTCTCGCAAAGGCAAATATTCAAAAAGTCTTTATTATGGGTGTAGTGGTAGGGGAGAGGTGGTGGGGCTTTCCCCCGCCTCCCCTGACTACCGCGACCAACATTGTCAATGCTAGGCTCTAGTTAGTTCTCGCGAACTTAAATTTTCATACTCGTACCTTAATTAATACGGCTTTTTTTTTCGTGACTAATTACCTCTCGCATAGGTAATTAGTCCAGAAATCTTTAATAGGTAAGACTATAGATTAGGGGGAGGGGAAGGTTTTCTCCAACCCCACCAGGAACCACCACTATTAAAAGCCTTTTTGAGTAAATAAAAAAAAAAACACATGAAAATGATACGAAACACACACACACACACACACACACACACACACACACACACACACACACACACACACACACACACACACACACACACACACACACACACACACACAAGGATAAGAAGTGATTCATTTTTCAGAAAACGACAGCGATATTCCACTGATATTATTTGATGTGATCCATCCAATGATATGATCCCACCTCCCTTTACACCTGGTAAACCCTCTCCACGGGACCGCCGTTAGGCATTACTTCGTGGAGGGATATGGCTGGTTGCTGCACTATTGATCTATTAGCATGGTTTTAACCATGCTAGTCGACTCTTCTAGCCTTCTCTTCCACTCTCAACTTCTTAAGGACTACTGCTGTGAATCTCTTCACTTCGTCCCAGTGTTGTTCGGAGCGCAGCATATGGCTCACTAGGTTTTCTGGCGTGATGCTCTCTCCACACAATCTCTCTAGCTCTCTTCTTTCTTCGGCAAAGCGGATGCAAATGAAGAAGACATGCTCTGCTGTTTCCTCGATATTCTGGCATGTGGGGCATTCAGCTGTGCTGTCCAGTTTAAATCGCAACTGGTAAGCTCTAAAGCATCGATGCCCGGTTAGCAGTTGGGTTAGATAGTAATCTACTTCACCATGCCGACGATCATACCACAAACCAACATGGGGTATTACCCTTCGGGTCCACCTCCCAGAAACTCCTGCCACCCAACACTGTTGCCACTGGTTAATTTCCTCTCTTCTTCTCTGGAAACATAAGAACGACGCCCATAATGCCTACTTCTTTCTTCTACAAGAAGTTCAATCGGCGGCATTCTGGCTACCACGCACACTGCCTTGTAGGAGACGGTTCTGAAGGCACTTACTGCCCTTAGGGAGACCCTACGATAAACTGAAACTATCTGCCTCTTATATGATTTAGTGGCAATCGCTTCTTTCCAAATAGGAGCTGCATAAAAGATTATTGATGTTATAACCGTAGCGAGCAGTGTGTGTGTGTGTGTTTTTGTTTTTTTCGAAGGTAGGTGGAAATCTTCAAAAGACGCGGATAGGCCCGTACCTATCCGTGTGTGGGATTTTTACCCACTAAAACCACCTCCTTACACCTGTTTCCCACACTCCACGGGACCACCGTTAAGCATTACTTCATGCTGGGGGACTGGCTGTGTGCCGCCTCATTCTATTATATGGCTTAGCTATAGGGCTATAGGGCTATAGGCCCTAGCTCGCCTTTCCTTCTCTTCTTTCCTAATTTGCTTGATGGTCTGGGCCGCTAGGCGTTGTCCAGCCATCCAGTTCTCATTGCTGATTAGCATCAGAGCGACAACATTATCGGCAGTAGGTTCTGATCCGCAAACTTCTTGAAATTCTTCCCTCTCCTTCTGGAAGCGGGGACAGCAGAAGAATGCATGTTCCACCGTCTCTTCGGCTGATGGGCATACTGGACATTCGGCTGTATTATCCAGCTTAAATCGATATTGATATGCTCGAAAACAGCCATGTCCCGTAAGCAGCTGTGTGAGGTAGTAGTCAACATCACCGTGTTTCCTGGTTACCCAGGGTTGGATATGAGGGATTAGTCTGTAGGTCCACCTTCCGTTCGATGCCATATCCCAGCGTCCTTGCCATCTCTCCACTGTGATCTCTCTTTCTTCGGCCCGAGGAATGCAGTCAACTCGGTTATAGGAGCGCTTCCTCTCTTCAGAAAGCAGCTCGATTGGCGGCATTCTAGCCACTACACATGCAGCTTCATAGGAAACTGTTCGAAAAGCACTTGCCACTCTTAACAAGCCTCTCCGATATACTGCGATCATCTGTCTCTTGTACGATTTGGTGAGCATTCCATCATTTCAAATTGGTGCTCCATATAAAAGAATCGATGGGACAATACTCGCAAGAAGCCTTCTGCGACTCTCTCTGGGTCCTCCTATATTCGGCATAAGGCGTGACAGTAGCGACATGGTTCTAGATGCTTTGTTGCTGATGTACTCCATGTGGGCATTAAAACGGAGACGTGCATCTATGATTACTCCCAAGTACTTCAAAGAGGGTTGGGAACGAATCCCGTGTCTACCTACTGTGACTGTTATGGTCTCTATTTGCTTCCTACTTGTAACAAGGAGCGCCTCAGTCTTGTGATAGGCTAGTTGCAGGCCCAAAGTTGATAGCCAATCTCGGATTGTAGCCACTGCCTGATTGGAAATCAGGGAAACTTCTTCTGTATACTTCCCTTCAACTACCACAGCTACATCATCTGCGAAGCCAACAACTCTAGCTCCTTCCGGCAATGATAGCCTAAAAACACCGTCGTACATTATATTCCATAAAAGAGGCCCCAAAACTGAACCCTGCGGGACGCCACCAGTGACCTTATATATCCTTGGTCCAACGTCTGAAGCATAGAGCAGAACTCTGTCCTTGAAGTAGTCTGCTACAACTCTCATTACATAAGCAGGCACACCCATAGCCTCTAAGGCATCCAATATGCAGGTCCACCTCGCCGTGTTGAACGCGTTTTTAACATCTAGAGTGATGATTGCAGCATAACCCTTCGCTCCTCTCTTCCATCTCGCTCCTGCAATTGATTTCCTGGCAGTCTCAGTCACTTGTTCAATAGCATGTAATGTAGATCGCCTTTTCCGAAATCCATATTGGGCCCTTGAGAGGCCGTTTGCACCTTCAGTGAATTCTTGTATCCTGAGACTTAGGATCTTCTCAAATGCCTTGCCTATAGTATCCAGCAAACAGATTGGGCGATATGTTGATGGGTCCTCCAGATTTCCTTTGCCCTTCGGGATGAGTACAAGGCGCTGTCTTTTCCAAGGTTTAGGAAACGTACCTTCATGAAAGCAGGAATTGAATAATTCCTTGAAAAGGTCAGGCCGTTTTTTAAGTGCAACCTTGAGAGCTACATTTGGAATGCCGTCCAATCCAGGTGCTTTACCGTATTGAATATTTGTGGCAACGTCTTCCACCTCTTCTTCTGTAATTAATGTAAACTCGGAGGTATGTAGATTGTCCATACATCTAACAGTTGCTGCCTGTTCCGGGAATAACGTTCTAACGATATTATCCATAACATCCGGTCTAGTGGGGAGGTGCGATGAAACTTTACAAAGTTTATTAAGGGCTATCTTATAGGCCCTACCCCATGGATCTGCATCAATTTCATCGCACAGTTCTCTCCAGTCCTCTCTCGTCGTTTACTTTCTTTGATGGCTCTTCGGAGGTTTCTTCTAGCAGTCTTGAAATCTTCCCGAAGAGTGTCGAACTCTGGTCGATGCCTCGCTCGTTGGTAACATCTCCTTGCTATGTTGCAACACTGGTGGAGGTCAGCAATAGTATCCGTCCACCAGTAAACTGGGGTATGGTGTTTACCAGGCTTTGATCGAATCATAGCTGCGTCACACGCTCTAGTAATAAAAGAGGTGAGGATAGACGCCTTTTCCTCTGCTGAGCCATGAATGTCGCAAACATCCTCCAGCATAACCGCAAATGTCTCTTGATCGAATGTTTTAGCATTCCAGCCTACAGTTCTCCATCGACGAATCTTCCTCCTTGTTGGCATACCCAGTGTAATCAATATGGCCTGATGACCACTGTGTGTAAAGAAGTCACAGACCTTCCAAGTAGCACCTCTTCGCAGGCGGTCACTGATAAATGTAATATCGATAATAGATGATCTCCCTGCTCTAGTGAAGGTCGGGTCGGTCCCAGAGTTCATTAGGACCATGTCACTTATTTGGGCAAATGCTTCCAGGAGAATTTCACCACGCGATTCGTCGTCCTACTTCCCCATTCCGTTGCCCATGCGTAGAAATCACCAGCTATTATTGCTGGCCCATGACAACTGGCATCTACGATTAGACGATACAACAAGTAGACCACCTGGCGCCAAGAGTCCCATCAAGCGTCTCATCCCACCCTGTGTTTGATCGCCAAATATCTTGCAAGATAACCAACCGAGAAATCCTAAGGGATCAAAGATTTTCATGACAATTTTTAAAAATTCCCGCTTTGTAGGCGCTCTACGACAGGTTAGAATTTCTTCTGCGACTGTATGACTATTAAATTTGAATACAAAAACATCTTTGGAAGGGTTCCAACGAAGTCCTAATACTTTTTCGGTATGATTAGAGTCGAAAAGATTATCTATTGCATTCACTAAATTTGAATGAATTTCCTGTAAAACTCTAGGAGCTTGGAAACCCAGTTGACCATTTCAAAACCACCGCTACGACGAATCATTATAATATCTTTAATTATATCGATTGCCTCAGCTTCTGAATCCGCTGACCCTAAGTAATCGTCCATATTGTGATCATAATGAATGGCATGTACGGCTTTTGGATGGGAATCAATAAATCGAGAGGCGTTCCTATTTTTAATTTCTTGCGCTTGAAAAGGTGAGCAAATGGCGCTAAATAGCATGACCCGCATTACGAATTCGTCGGGAGGTTTATTTCTATCTCCCCCCTCCAGAGAAATCGTTGAGCTGGCTGGTCATCCTCTCGAATTTTTATTTGGAGAAACATTTCTCTGATATCCCCCCCCCCCCAAACCCAATTTTGCCTTTTCTAAATCGCAGTAGAATTTCCGGTATCGAATTATAGAGGTCAGGACCCTTGAGCAATTGGCTATTTAAACTAATCCCATGAGTTTTAGCCGACGCATCAAAAACTACTCTGATTTTCCCGGGTTTGTTAGGGTTGAAAACAGCTAAATGTGGCAAGTACCAAATTTTATCCGACCGTATTTCCAATTCACAACTTGATAATTTGCGAGCGTAACCTTTATTAATATATTGCTTTATTTTTTCATTATATTGCTCAGCGAAATCAGCATCTCTACCCATTTTCTTTTCTACACAATAGAGTCTACTCAGGGCAGTTTGTCGACCATCCACTAATTGTGTATTGTCAGTTTTCCACAATAACCCTACTTCCCAACGACCGTCATTGAAGTTCGCGGTTTTGTATAAAATATTTATGGCTCGCTTTTCAGCGGCTGATAATGAATTTTCCCGCTTAGAATTTTCCGAAAAATCTAACGAAAAATGTTATTTAACTATACGATGTAAAGATTCGTCCGAAATCTCCACTTGGCATATGTGTAATGGACGTACTATATCGGATAATTTAGATATTCCTTTCCGGCCATGTAACACCCAACCTAGCCTGGTTTTACTTAGAGCTAATCCGTTCCACGACTGTTTAACGACCCGCAAAGATTCCAAGACCGACCAATTATCCTGCCCGATCAATAACTTGGGAGTATCTTCGTTATCATGTAGTGGAAAATTTTTTATATTCGGCCATATGATTGATAGCTTCTCCCTACTAACCGATTGTCGTGGTAAGGAAAGCCCGCCAACCGTTCGTACCCCATTCAATTCATACTTTCTACTCCTTAAGCATACACCACGCACCGAAAGAGTAACTATTTCCGAGTTTTCGTCCCTACGAACACCATCTCTAATCCATTGGAGGCACAGTGGTGCCCTTACACCTTTTAGACCCAAATCTAAAGCCAAATTCCTATCGATCAAGCTGCAGTCGGCCCCTTCATCTAAGAGGGCTGAAACCTTAACCTCACCGTTAGGTCCTCTAACATAAACCGGAAGAATTTTCAGCAGAACCTTAGATATTTTATTCCAGCTATGTGCGACAATATTCGCCTCATTTTCTAATATTGGATTGATGCTCTCGGTTTTACCTGAGTGTAATAACTTGTGATGATATTCTACACACCCATCTACATCACACTTTCTATGGAATTTGCATTTGGAGACCCTATGCTTTTTAAAGCAACAAAAATACAAATTATTTTCCTTAACCCAAGCTAAACGATCGCTAACGGACATAGATTTAATTTTTGGACAGATTTTGATAAGATGGTTATCTTTACAGAAGTAACACTCTGTTGCTTAGTTACCTTTAGCCTCGTTCAAAACATGAACCTGACGCTTATCACTAACCTTATAATTTCTAAAATTATTTACACTAACAGATGTTGTAACGTGGGCCGCACCTAAAGCTTTGCTGTATAGCCATTTATTAATATCACGTAAATCTGCGACACCCCCGAGACCTATAGCCGCGAATTCTCCCCATTGTAGTTTGAGTACCGGACTCAATTTGTCTACTATTTCCTGAACTAACTGAGGATTTGAAAGATACATATCATATTCAAGACATTCGATAACAACAACTAGGTTATTTACTTTAACGCAAAAATCGATAATGCCTTGTGTATTTTCATCCGTTAATTTAGGAAATTTGTGAACCTTTTCAATGAGGCTGTTAACTATTACTGCAGGCCTGCCGAACTGTAACTCGAGCATTCTAATAATTTCGGTTGATGCATTAGGCACTGCTCGCAATGATTTAACCGACTCTCTAGCTTTACCCGTCAACGCTTTTCCTAATCTCGTTACATTTTCCTCGTCAGTATAATTACAACTTGCTAAAGTTCTCTTGTAGGCTGAAATAAAATTTAACCATTCGGTGGGGTCACCATTAAAATAAGGAAGCGATTTACTCGCTGCTTTTCGAGCAAAATAGGCATCCCAACCAGCTGGTGTAATATTATTTTTATTATCGCTATGAATGGGAAGGGTATGACATTGATCTTGACTCATATTACCATATGATAAATTATTTTCAACATTTTTAACCGCCCCTGAAATAACAAAAGAATTAATTTTTTGCTTCTGGTCTTTTAAAATACTAAATTTTTTTTTATATATAATTTATTTATTGAAATTTAGAACTGTATTTATAATACAATAAGTAAATTTGATATAATTACATAATTGGCATGAAAAGGTGTATGGAGAAACTACCCAGCGGTAGCACTCAAATATTGTTTAGTTTAGAAGATCTCTAGGCCATCTTCTTTTCAGACGCCTCGGAGGATTATCTGGGATAAAGGAGGAAGCAAGGTTGGAGACAAGAGGGTTAGGATGTGAAGGGAGTTTACTATGGAAGGTTTGGTATCGGGATCGGGCCAGATCGGTTATATAGGGAACATTAAGGTCTTCATGGATTATTTTATTTGGGACGAAATAAGGAGCATTCAGGATTTTTCGAAGGATTTTAGATTGTAGGGATTGGATGCGAGAAGAATTCGATGGTTTGGTAGAACCCCAAAGTTCGACTCCGTAAGTCCAGATAGGTCTTATTATTGTCATGTAGATTAAGCTTTTGTAGTGAATTGGAAATTTATAGCGTTTATCTGGCAAATGTTGTAGTAGTCGGAATCTGCGGGCGGTTTCTTGTCTTTTCAGTCTTGTGTGAGGAGTCCACGTGAGACGTTTGTCTATATGGAGTAATATAAGTAAATCAGGATCTGAAAGGACTTGGGAGGAAGATTGGGAAATATTTGGATGTTTAGGTTTGATTTTTGATGGATTCTGTGGCGGGAGTTTCACCTTCAAAAATCCCACCTTTTTGGGTGGGATTTCCTTGACTGTCTTAGGCTGAGAATGGGATGACTGAGATTGTCTGGGAGGAGTTAGACTGAGGTAAAGGATCTTGAGGCTCCTCATTTTGACTTTTGATGGCGTCCGAGTAAGTGTTTCTAGAGTTAGAAGGCACAAGCTGAGTTTTTTCTGCTCTTGTTGACTGCGTAAGTTAGTCATCACTCGTGGAGGGTCCAGGTGTTTGATATGTAGTGGCTGTATTGCTTTGTGCTTGTACTGCTGCATACATAGATTTTTGCTTTGGCATCTTTTTATAAATAATGCAACCTTTATAATTTGCAGGATGTGGTTCTCCACATAATGCACATTTTGCTGGTGTGTCACGAGGCTTCTGACATAAATTGGAAGCATGCGGACCGCCACATTTTACACATCTGGCCTGATGATGGCAATAAGACTTTGTATGGCAGAGGTTTTGGCATCTCGTGCACTGCACTATTTCAGGTCTTTGTCTGGGCTCTTCAAAACGTATGGTAGAATAAACAAGTCGATTAATTCTGAAAATTTCAGGGTTGTTGGTTGCTGGCTCGAGGTCTACGAAAAATAAAGGCAGTGGATATTATTCGATTGGATGGAGAACACTGGAGACGTTCCTGACGCTAAATCCCAGTTCCTCTATATCATTATTTATAGCAGTAGTGGGGTTGATGAAATGAAGTCCACTCAAGACCACTCGATATGGCTTTTCTTCCTTGAGCTGGTAACAATGGAAATCATATTTGTTCACTTTTAGGTATTCTACCAGTTTTTTATAATGCTCTTTATTGCTAGTGTTTATTTTGATGTCTTTGAGACGGGAAAAACATTTGAAATTGGTTGGTCCAAATAATTACGATATTTCATTTGAAAACGCCATGAAGTCTTGAACGTGGCCTACAAAAATTGGGGGTGGCTCTGGTTCCTTGAAATCATGTGGGCGTGGAACATCAGTTGTCGAGTTATTGAGGGCTGCAAACTGGTTGCTGGTTGCTGGTTGTTTGAGTTTCTATATTGGTGGATGCAGGTATACTGCGGGTTTCTGGGGTCTCTAATTTTTGTTTAGATTTTCCTTTTTTATTTTTTTTCTTATTAGGCGAGTTGCCAGCTGATCGGGGAGCAGCATTACGTTGGCGCTTTTGGAGTGTTCTTCTTGAAAGATATTCCGAATCGGTTTCGCTTATTTCGGAGACTATATCTTCATCCGTGTCCATGACCGATAATTTATCCGTGGACATTTTGGAGATAAAAGAAAGTAATAAAAAAAAAAAAATTAAAAAAATAATAATATAAAAATTAAAATTTAACTTCTAGATTATTTACAATATGTACATAAGTTTAAACAAAATGAAAACATAACTGTTGATTTAAGTAAAAAAAAAAGTCTGGGATTGAACTGCTGGCGATATGAATCAGCGAGAACTAGGCTCCTAGCGCCTAGCCCACTGCGATATGGGAGATCAGATAAGAAACAGTCCTGCTCGATGTTAGCTTGAGGCCAGTAGCAAGCAAGCCAGCTGCTAGCCACGTGGTGGTCCCACGAGCACTATTTATCACTGTAACTGTTGATTGCTCTCACTCACCTCACAAAGAGTAACATGAAATTGTTCACCAGCAACAAACACCACTTTATGCAAACTTTTGCTTCAAAACGAACTCTAATACTGCTGTTGTAAAGGAATAATCACAGAGCTAAGTGAAGTTACGTTATTAGTAGCGGCTATGACCCACTAAATTTATTTTTAGAATTATCCACCAAAAATGTATTTTGATTTTCGACCCATGATGCGGTTCTATGATGGGGTGAATCAGCTCTGCTAATATAGGAATGAGATGATGAGCTTACCACAGACTTACCAGACTGACTGCCTCGTTTCAGGTCTCTTCGAAGCTTCTGAAGCTCGTGTAGCTGCCTCAGTTCCTCTTTCTTTCGCTCCAACTCCCTCTGTTCTGCCTGGCGCTCCAGCTCTCTCAGCTGCTGTTGATATCTTATATCAGCTTCCATCTCTTCGATGACTGATTTAATATCTTCTGATCTATGAGAATTTCTACTTACGTGCGTTCGAGAAGTTTTCATGCCCTGCCTTTCCTCGTCTCTTACCGAAGGGGCTGTAAGTACCCACGCCGCGTTCCCCTCGCCGTGGTCTGGTCCCTGATGGAGCTGAGCCTCTCTCTATGCTACATCGACTTACCAAACTTGGCGGTCCATGGCTGGCATCTTCTTCCCTTACCTTGGGATCTGAAAGCGGGATTTTTCTGCTCTTCAACTGACGCACGTTTTCGTCTTCTTTCTCGCTCATCATCCGGCCCGGTTTGACCAATGTTCGCTCTACCTCTGGTTGTTTAAAGCGAATAAGAAAAAATAACCTTGCGACCGTCTTCAATAAGCCTTTATTTTAAACTGAATTATTTAGAATTTTAACATGTGTTTTTCTTTATTGTTTTGTTTTTTATTCCAATACAATGTCTATAACTTTAAAAATTAAACAAACACCTTCAATTATTCTTCATTCTGATCACAAGCCTCTGTCGACAATATTCCAAGAACATATTTGCAAAATTGGATCGACAAGACTGCAACGATTTAGAATTAAACTACTTCGTTATAATCTAAACGTAAACTATATTCCTGGCAAACAACTTCATTTTCCGAACCTACTTTCAAAAAAATTTCTAAAAGAAACTGAAGAAGACGAAGAAATGCTTGAAATGGTGCATAGTGTCAGTAAAAATCTGCCGATAAGCAGTGACCAAAAGAAGAGACTGCGACTGGCCACCGCTTCTGATAGAATACTAGTAAAGGTTCTAGAATACTGCCGGGATGGTTGGCCTAAGGAAACTAAGCTACAAATTGAACTTTTACCTTTTTCCAAGATACAAGAAGATTTGTTTTTTGAAGATGGTATATTGTTCTATCAGGATAAAATAGTTGTACCTGAGGGCTTGAAAGTGCCGATATTACATTCTTTACACAAAGGAAATCCTGGAATTACTAAAGGATTACAGAAAGCAAGACAACTGTATTTTTCGTCATCAATGAGCCGTGATGTTGAATCAATTGTTAGAATGTGCAGGACCGGTGAGAAGTATAGCAACCAAAATTTACCGGAACCCCTTAAGCCCCATGAAATTACTGAATTGAGGTTTGAAACAGTTGGATGTGATATTCTCGAGTTTGGGCAAAAAAGTTATCTTGTTGTGATCGACCACTTTTCCCATTGGATTGAGCTACGACCTCTCACAAACAAGTCTTCATCAAGTATAATTGATCAATGGACAAAAGTCTTCACGCATTTTGGCTACCCTAAGAACATTACAGCAGACAATAACCCGTTCTCATCATTCCAGTTTAAAACTTATTGTCAACAGAAAGGGATAACACTAATCAACAGTACCACTCATTATCCAAAAAGCAATGGTATGTCAGAAAGAGCAGTGGGTATTTCCAAGAAAATGTTGAGAAAATTTTTGAAGATGGAAGTGACTATAGAGGTATTATCTTTGAATATAACAACTCTCCTATAACCGATCTTAATTGTTCTCCATCCCAGATCCTTAACAGTCGTGTTCTCAGATCAGAATTGCCATGTACCAGAGAGATTCTCCAGCCTCATGTTCAAAACAATATCAGAGAACTCTTAAAGATCAAACAGGGCATAACCAAGGATATTCATGACCGACACCGATTTAAAAAGGAATCGTCGTTTATCAAAGGAGATGATATCGTTTTCCGAACAAGGAATGATGAACACTGGATAAAAGGGAAGGTGGAGAGAAAAGGAGAAGAGCCTAGATCCTACTGGATTTCAAGAGATGATGACAAGAGGCTCCTGAGGAGAAACACTTCTCAAATGAAAAGGTCTTTTACTAAAGCTAACCCTAGGGACAGAACGACTATCAGAAATGCTACTCTTTCCTGAAGCAGAGGAGAACACTGAACCTGAAAACTCAGAACATTCTTCGCCTCCAGATTTAAACGAATGTAGAGGACATAACTTTCATGTAACCAGATGGGGACGGATTTTCAAGCCACCTAATCGGCTTGATCTTTAACAATCTTCGGAGGGAAGATGTGATATGGGATTTACCATATGATTGAATCTTGAAGGTTACAAAAATAAAGTTGAGTTTTATCTGAGCGTGGTTAAAATATTAAATGTTTTTTAATTTATATATTAAGAATATTCCGGAATCGACAATTTTTGTTCGTGCCATATTAAATAATGTCCGATTCATTCCTTCAGCTTTACCATTACTTTGACTACTGTAAGACATAGTATATTCCAATTAGATTCCATTTTGTCAAAAAAAAATTTTAAATGGGTTTGAAGAACATTCACCACCATTATCTAGTCTTTTGTTTATATTATACTGCCTTTCAGTTTCTATAATATATTCTTTTAAGTTACTTTCTGCTTCATTATTACTTTTTAATAGTTTTACTACCACAAAATGAGAAAAATCATACCAAAAATGACCATCAGAAATAGGTGGGGTGATGGGGCCGGAAAACCAAACAATCGCCGAATTCATGACATCACTCAGATCAAAAATAAGTGAATGTAACTTTATTTCTCCATGTAACTGTAAAGTATCAATTGCAGACATATTCTTAGGGGCTCAATTTGTCCGGGGTCTTAAAGATGATTCTATTCGTGAGAATGTCTTGCGATCAACAAGGACATCGTTACAGATGCAATCGCACTTGAAGCTTCTAAAATTAATTCTCGGATGATCGCTCCTAAACAACCTGTCGATATCAATAAGATTGACCATGAAAAACAGTCTACTTGTCCGAAATCAAAACATCAACGTTCACGTTTCCCAGATAGGTCAAAGTCCAAATCTCGCTCATCCAAAATAGATTTCGCTGCTCTTAACATTGACGGCTGCTGTTTGCGATGTGGCAAAGACAACCTCCTGGCGAAGGACTGTCGGATCAACAAATCAAAACTAAAATGCCAGTCATGCAAGAGGTCCGGGCATATCAAGAAGGTATGCATGCGCTTACTGTTGAATAAAAAAGAGTTAGTAAAAGAATAAAGAAGAGAACCAGATATTTCTGGTCAAAATCTACCAAAACGCTCAACATTCTCAAAACATCAACCGCTATTATGCGACTTTAGATGTCAATGGCAGAAAATCAACTTTGAAGTTGATTCCGGTTCAGCGTACACCTGTTTACCTCGGAACATGTTCAACGAGCTGGATCTTCAACTTCCATTGCAATCTACACCGATTTCGTTCATACGCTCAAACTGTTTTTATTCCAGACGGGAAAATCAAGGCAACAGCAAAATACAATGGCCACGTGATCGAAGACGAAATATACGTCGTCCCGAACGAATATGCTGCAATTCTTTGTCGCGCATGGATCAGACGACTCAATATCAATCTGCAGTCAATCGATAATCTACCATCTCCACTATCAGCCATCAGACAAATCAACAACATCGATGTGATCAGCGCTCTCTACCCCGAAGTTTTCGAAGAGAAGAAGGCTGTGTTCCTGGGTTCCAAGTCTCCCTCAAGCTTCGAGAAAACGTGAAACCAGTTTACCATAGAGAACAAGAAGTGCCTTATGCTCTCATGGATCGTGTCGAAAAGGAACTTCAGGTTGGAATCATAACGAAAGTTGCCACCAGGGACTGGGGATCACCATTGGTCTTCATCCCCAAGTCCGATGGAGGGGTACGTTTATGCATCGATTATAAAATTGGCGTGAACGAACGGCTTGTAAACGAACACTACCCAGTTCAGAAAATTAACCATATCCTTAAAAGCCTTCGCAATTCAAGATATCTCTGCCGATTAGATTTGTACGAGGCTAATACCTTCATATTAAATGCTACAAAACATCAGCCGAAATTCAAACCATGACAACATATAAAGGCACCTACCGTATGTACCGTCTGTCTTTCGGCGTCAAGACTGCTCCTGCGGAATTCAACCGCATAATCGATCAAATTCTCCGTGTTGTGCCAAAATGCGAGTACTACTTCGATGATATAGTTGTCCACGGGGAATCAAAAGAAGAATGTGCAGCAAACATGGACGCCTGCCTGAGACAGCTACAAGAATTCGACCTGCACCTCAACCATCGAAAGTGCGTTCTGTTTCAAGAAGAAATTGACTTCCTGGGCCACGTAGTCAAGCATAATTGTTTATCAAATGCACCATCGAAAATTGCTGCAATCCTAGATATGCCTAGACCTACAAACACTGAAGCTCTTCGACGATTTCTAGGCATGGTTACATATTAGGCCCGCTTCATCAAAAGTGCATCAACTCTCACAGCACCTCTACGCGATCTCTTGAAAAACAACATAAAATTCAAATGGACGGCAAAACATGAAGCTCCCTTTCTCCGCTTGAAGCAAGAAATCGCCAGAGATCAAGTTCTCACTCCAATCGATCCACATCTACCAGTTCAACTAGCATGCGACGTAAGTCCATATGGAGTGGCGGGGATTCTTTCTCACATCGTAGATGGGGTGGAACAGCCCTGTTGTGTTTTTATATATTTTATTATGTGAATAGCAATATCTCCCGCCACTTGGAATATTTTTGGCTATTTTTTAAAAACATATGTAGAAGGTTAAAAATTCTATATGTAGTACATGTGTTAGCATTGTCTAGTTGAAATCGTTGTAAAATCTTGCTAAATATTGTATTGTCGTTAAATAAACACATCATTATTATTTCTTCCTGGAAATCGAGTTTTTATTCATTTCCAAGACATTTGGCGACCGTGACAAGACTGTTTTATCGGATGTGTTTATTGATGAGTATTGTCATAACATTATAGAAGTATTTTTTCGGTGAGTTGGCTTCATTATGATTTTTTAATTGACTATATATACGTTATTTAGAATGAGTACATTACAAGTTGCTAAGAAATCTAGGAAGGTTCAAAGAACAAATATTACCAAATTAATTAACGATTTAAGTTCATTGTTGGGTGAGCAGTCAGAAGATTTTGATCAAATCAAAACACTTGAAGAAATACTAGATTGGAGATATCAAACATTAACAGATCTAGATTCAAAGGTTTATGATCTAATGTTAGGTGATGAGGCAGTTACAGAAGAGGATTTAGAAAATGAATTGAAAAGGGTAAACGATTATTCTATAGAATATTTTAAGGTTAAGAGTCTTATTGCTAAGTTAAAAGAAGATAGTGGTTCTTCTTCAGATAATTCTTTGCATGAATCTGAAGGATGTAGACGAAAGTTAAAGTTGCGAAATGCTCATATCGATTACCGTTACTAAATTTTAAAGAGTTCTAAGGTGAATTGAAAGATTAGTTGCCATTTTGGTCCCAATTCAAGAGAATCCACAACAGTTTTAGTATGGATCCTGGTGAGAAATTGCAATACTTAACCATGGCAACAAAACCTGATTCTGTAGCTAGGGAGGTAGTTGAGAGTTATCCTTGTACTGCGGAAATGTACCCTGAAGTAGTTAAAGCCTTGAAAAGTAGATTTGGAAGGGAAGATTTGCTTACAGAATTTTATATTCGTGAGCTTTTGAAAATTATTTTACAAAATACTACTTCTAACAATAAATTCTCATTGTCCAGTCTCCATGACAAATTGCAGTGCTATTTGAGGAATTAACATACTTTAGGTGTAACATCAGAAAACTGTGCCACTATTTTATTTCCATTGGTCTCATCCTGTCTACCTGAAGAAACTTTAAAAATATGGGAAAGGAGTGGTTTATCGTTAAACAGATCTGGTAATTCTGAATTTTCCTGTAAAGATATTTTAGATAATTTAATGCAGTTTCTTAAAGCAGAAGTTGAGGATGAACAGAAGGTAGCGTTGGTGATGGACGGTTTCGGCATTAATGAAACTAATGCAGAAAATCCGAACCAAAAACAGTTACTGAAATTCCTACTGCTGCGGGATTGCATGCATCAGCTGTAAGTAACACTAATAGTAAGACCACTGATGATTGCATTTTTTGTTCGTTAGGACACAAATCACAAAAAATGTATCAAGGCCGAACGCAAATCCGAACTTCCAGGGTGGGAGCAAAGTAATCCCCCATTACTTACACTTACTAATATTATAGGTCTCCTTTGGAATAGACAAACTGACACTTTGGTTATCAATTTGTGTAATCTCACCAGAATTACGAAGAAGGTTATTTTAAGTGCAGCGCACAGAATTTTCGATTCTATTGGATTCGCTTGTGGTGTCACACTGATTCCAAAACTTTTATTGCAGCAGACATGGAAATCAGGTATCACTTGGGATCATGAAGAAGATGAGGCAATCAGCGTTCGTTTCTTAGCCTGGTTTAAGGATCTGTCTCTTTTAGATCATATTAAGATTCCTCGATGGTTGCCAGGTAATTATATACTAGATTCATCGTCATTACATATGTTTTCAGATGCTAATGTGATGTCGTCATATATAACATCAAGAGAGTGCAGGAAGAAATTATTGGAATTGCGATGGTGGGAGGGTTGGATTGGCCTACTGCTAGGGTATTGGAAGTTAAGTTGTATGCCTGGTAAAGATGGGAACGTCGGAGATGTCCGTTTAATGACTGCCAGTGGTGAAATTATCCGACCCATCCAAAGAGTTTATCCATTAGAATCGCATCTGGAATCTAAAGGATCAAAGGATAATCAAGAGGATTCTAAAGAAGGGCTAAGAGGTCATTTGAGGAAGACAAGACGTTCTGGGAGACATGTAAAGAAGCCAGAAACATTGATTTTGTGATTTGTTAATTTGCATGTTTTAATTTCAGTTTAAAGTACTTTAAATTTCTTTAATTTTGCATAATATTTGTTTTGTAAATTAACTTCATTTTCAATTCGTTAATTTAGGTGGGAGGATGTTGTGTTTTTATATATTTTATTATGTGAATAGCAATATCTCCCGCCACTTGGAATATTTTTGGCTATTTTTTAAAAACATGTAGAAGGTTAAAATTTCTATATGTAGTACATGCGTTAGCATTGTCCAGTTGAAATCGTTGTAAAATCTTGCTAAATATTGTATTGTCGTTAAATAAACACATCATTATTATTTCTTCCTGGAAATCGAGTTTTTATTCATTTCCAAGACAAGCCCATTGCATTTGCCTCCAGATCCTTAAATCCAGCCGAAGAAGGATATTCGCAACTCGACAGGGAAGCCCTTGCTATAATTTTCTGTGTAGACTATTTCTACCAGTACTTGTTCGCCCTTATTTTTACACAAGTGACCGACAACCAGCCGCTAGTGCGAATGTTCCATCAAAATTCGAAAATACCGAAAATGACATCAGCTAGATTACAAAGATACGCTGCCTTCCTTTCAGGATTCAACTACTCTCTGAAATTTAAAAAGGGCGATCAAAACTGTAATGTTGACTGTCTCTCTAGAGCTCCAATCAATCCCCTACAGAACCGGACTGACAAAGCCATTAACAAACAAGTAAAGCGAATTTTTGAAACATCAATCCAACACATTGAAACTTCAACCCTGACATATCAAGCTCTCAAAAAAGCGTATCAAGAAGATGAAGAATTATCCTACTTGATTGAACCTTTCGATTCATCTTCATTGATCGCAGAAATCGAGTAGAAACACCGAACTGACAGTCGAAGGAGATGTTCTATTCACAGGACCTCGAGTAGTGATACCAACTGCTTTGCGACCAGCCGTTCTCCATGAGCTCCATCGAACCCACATCGGGGTAACAAAGATGAAGCAGTTAGCACGACGCTATGTCTACTGGAGGTCAATCGACAAGGACATCGAGCGAGTAGTTTGAGAATGCTCTGACTGCGCAGGTCCAAAAAAGTCCGCCGAAAGCTCCTCTTCACCCATGGATGAAAACAGAGAAAAACTGGCAACCTATACACGTTGATTATGCTGGACCATATCAAAATTATTATTTTCTGATCATGGTAGATGCAAGATGGGCGAAGATCTGTCCGTGTTGCACCGCTCCAACACCAACATCAACTATTGACCTAATGCAAGAGGTTTTTGCTCAAAATGGGTTTCCAGATGTCATCCAATGGTCAGTGACAACGCCACAATATTTACAAGTGACGAGTTCAAGAAGTTCTGTGCAGCTGCTGGAATCATTCAAAAATTCATCGCACCTGGCCATCCTGCTACTTACGGACTCGTTGAGAGGAATGTGCAAACCTTAAAACACAGACTAGCTGCTATGGAAAATGAACCTCTCCCAATGAAGAAGACAATCCTCGAGATCCTCTTTAGGTACAGGGCGACACCACTCATCAATGGGAAAACGCTAAGCGAACTTTTCCTGAATATGCATATCAGAATCCAACTGGATGCTCTCATGCCTTCTATCATCGAGCAATCTTCAGTACCAACAGGACCAGCAAGACAACTTAATGGGGGTGACCGAGAACAGGCCCGATACTACGCAAACAACAAACAACAATGGCGCCCTGGTGTTGTAGACAAAAAGCTTGGTCGTCTTCACTATATTATAAAGCTAGACAACGGGTATACATTCAAGAGACACATAAATCAGCTCCGACAAACTGAAGTAAAACAAAGAAATGTCACATTTTCCCGAGGAGAACCCCCTATTGGAAATTTTCCACAACCTGTTGGAAATAGGGACAATGAAATGCAACAGTATCCATAGCTATTTCATCGTCCTCAAATAACTCCCGATCAAATGCAAGAGAACCCAACAGCCCCTGCGGTTAGAGAAGATCAATTGGATCCTCCAATGCTTAGAAGATCAAGCCGCCAAACTCGACCACCGAAGTATCTAAGTAATATGTGGTTGGCCAAATTAGGATGGGAGGACTATAGTTACCTTGTATATTATGTTGGCTGTGAAAGATGATTAATTAACTTGTGGGAAAAAAAACATATGTTCAATTTACTATTACTAGCATTCCCGTCGCGGCTTTGCCCGCGAGCTTTTAAAATCAATTCTATGATCATTATCTTGGTATTGATTTAATATAATATCTTAACAAAATCAATTTAAAAAAACGAAGTGAGCAAAGGGGGAGAGGGATCGGACCTTCCGGTAGGTGGAATTTTGGAGAGGGAAGCTGCCGGCTCGGTAGAAGAGAGGGAGACGCGAAATGGTGAGAGTTCACTAAAACCGCCGAAACAAAAAATTGCTTACTCGTCGTGAACGCTTCATTTTTCGGCTTTAAAACATGTTTTTCGACGCCCCGTAGGACTTTCGAGTTAAACTCGTCGTATCAAGATCTTTAAAATGAGTCCAAATTAGATATTTTTTCTCAAAGTGCAAAAATAGGTGTCCGTTAGAGTTAAACGAAAATTTCGCCATTTAAACCCCTTAGGGGTTACATTTTTGAAATTCCTTTCTTAGTAGTTACCTACATCGCGTTTAAAAATCTAAATTCCGAACTTCAAGTTTCTATCGTTAGTAGTTTTTGCTCTGCGTTGATTCTGTCAGTCAGGACAAAGCCTCTTATGTATATAGAGATTGTTATAATTATGTGTGAACCATGTGCTGTACATAACCTTTTCAATTATTAATTAGTGTGTTCAATAAATATTAATTAGCAAATCAAGCCTTACTTTTAACATTAAATCAACTTGGGTTATAACACAAACCGTGTGTAAAATCACAATATATGTTAAGTTTTTATGAAAACTTAAAGAATTTTTATAAACTATAAAAATTTGGTTTTATTCTTGTTTTTTTTTTTTTTTTTTCTAGAAGTTTATGTTTTTACTTTGAATGAACTGTTAATTTCTCCAAGACTTGCTTTTGTTATTTTACCGCGATTTTATCAGTTTTTGAAATTTAAACACGATTACCATACTTATACTTAATTATGCATTTCTAAATAGCTAAACTCTATAAACATTTTAATTTACCAAGTTTTATCATGTACATACAACGTGGTTTGCTATTTTCTTTTCCCGTAATATTTTTCTTATAATACACTTGTGTCATCTGCTCACGCAATCCAGAGCATGTTTCCAGGGTTTTTTCACTATAACTCACTTCAGTTGGTTGAATTTAAGCATTTTTTCACTCTTTATGGTTATCTTCCCGACAGGTTACCCTATCGTGCACAAAGGCCCAACGAAACAGCTAAGTTTTCCTCCGTATATATATTTTTCTCGTTTTAAGCACTTTTAGCTATTTAATTATGTACAAATACCGCTAAAACTAGCTCTATTAACTAATTTTTATTTTAACAGTACTTTATAACTAGTATCATTTTGCTTCATTTTGAGCTTTTGTATTTTGGGTTTCCGAAGTTTTCGAGCATTGCCACCCTTTGTCAGCAATTAATCCCTAGGCCCTATATAAGCTCCGGCGGAAAAAGTCCCTCGTCTCTTTTGCGTTTTTCCTTGATAGAATCCAAACGGTCGCCCTCTGCCGGTTCACCGCCATTTTGGCTAAACTGCTAGCCTTTTCCAGAGACCTCTTCTCCTCAAACGCCAGGAAGTCTTCCATAATCGCAATTTTCCAATCACCTGGTGCGAATGCTGTGTCCGACGCTGACGCAGCTCCTTCCTGTCTACTCTTCACGCTGTCTGCTAGTCTGCAGGTGAATCTTCTTCGCAGCATTAAGGATCAGCGCACTTCCAGAGTGGGCAACCTTGTGCTGTTATCGCTCATCGTAACTATATCTACTATTAATGTTCCTTATATTACTAAATTACTATGTATTCCATCTGTTTGCTGGCCAGCTAATTTAAATATTGTAATTTAGAATTTATATTATATTTTCTTTCAGATTTAAGATTTTTTTTTGTAATAAGATTTATTTTATGTGTATGCTACAACTAGTCTTTGGGTTCGGAACATTTATTTTTTTTGTTATAACTTTCATCCACAATTGTAAGCGGAGCTGGAGAACCCTGCAGAACTGGCAGATAGCTGTGACGCAGAATTTCTTATCCAGTCTTCTATCAGCAGTCTGCACCTTCCAGCGCATGACACAGCATTTGCAGCTGGCTTCATCTAAGCCAAATTATCAAATTATTCGTCAGGGGTGCAGTTGCAACTATCCGGTTATCTATCAGGTGAGTGCCATTTTCATTAACCCTAGGTTAGGTCACCCCCCCCCCCCTTGGCTCAGTCTTACAATTAATTTTTTTCAGTTCGCAACAGTGTTGGGTCCTCCCCCAGTTTTGGCCGATTTACAACTGTCTCGATTGCAGCAACTTGGGGTCACTGCGGGACTGCGGCAGAAGAACAGCTACCCATCTATATTTTATTTTGTTTTCTCTTATTGTAATAAACTGCAGTATTTTTATTTTATTTTTTTTTGGTTGCTCTTCTTACCTGGAAACCCAACACTGTTTCTACCAGAGGGTTCTTTAGTTTTGTTTTGTTCGCATTGGTCCTCCATTATATCTTCCAGAGGGTTCCTAGTTACTTACTACCATTCTATTTTGTGATAGGTATTCCATCCTAGTTGTTTTGTCTCTATTATCATGGCTCTCAGATCTTCGGCTCAGTTTCGATTAAAGGTGAGCACTGCTAAGAACAGACTCTCCTCTATCCTAACCAAGGCACAGGCTGTGACTCCACAGGATTCTGCGTTTAAGGAAAGAGCCCTCACCCTGTTAGTTCTATTAGGAAGTACTTACTCTTCTTTATTGCCTCCAATTGGAGGTTGTATGCATTCAGAAGCTCCTATTCCAGATTTAACTGAATCTGAATATCAAGCAGCAATCCAGGAGTTAGATTCTTTGCACATGCAAGTTTTTGAGATTTTGCACCCTTTAACTTTGATATTAGCTACTGGAGATCAGTCTAGCCTTCGACCTTTCTAATGAGTATTGGCAACAATACTTATTTATATTAAAAAACATATGTTAATTAGAGATAGTTAGTTCACATAATAACCTTGTTGTGATTGTTTTTGTTACTCTTGTTGTGCTAATAAATACAGTGTTTATTACGAGTTAATTACATTAATTACTAATAGTTAAAGTACACAAAAGTGGCGACGAGGATAAAAGAAAAATGCCTCCAAAGTATGATGAAAATAATGGAATCGATGAAACAAAAGGATTGGGTAAGATAAATTTTTATCATATTGAACCTTTTGATTCTTCAATAATAAAGTGGAATACCTGGAGCATTAAATTCAAAGCGTGCTTACAAATTTCGAACGTAGAAGATGAGAAATTGAAAGTTGCATTGTTAATAAGCAACTTAAATGGACAGGCACTTGAAATTTTAATCAATATTTGCAAGCCAAAATCTCCCTCCAATTTTAATATTAATCAATTACTTGAAAAATTAGACGAAAATTTTAAAGAAGTTTCATTTACGATTTCTGAAAGATGTAAATTTTTCAAAATGTTTCAAGACTCGGATAACCTCAACACATATTCACTCAAATTAAAGGAACAAGCCGACAAATGTAAATTCCCTGCGGATTTTTACGAGGAAGCTTTGATAACCTCATTTGTAATGAACATAAATAGCGCAAATGTGCGCTCCGTACTATTGCAAAAAGAATTAAAAAATTTTAATGAGACTGTAGAGTTAGCCAAGGTTCTAACTGGAGCCTTAGAAATTTCAAAAGTCGACCGAACAGATTCGGATATAAATAAAATTTCTCCAAAACATAGTTTGCATCCCCCCCTAGCTTGCCAAAAAAGTAAAATAAAATTTAAATGCAGAAACTGTGGTTTGATACATGGAATCAACGAATGTCCTGCCTATGGCAAAGAATGTCACTATTGCAAAAAATTGAATCATTTTGCCAAATTCTGTCTAAAAAAGGGAGCCGCAAAGGATAATGATTCAAATCATAACGTTACCGATATTTTCAATATGACATCACATGACAAAACAGGTAAAATCAAACTTTTGGTAAACATAAATGGTCATGAAAATCCTACGGAATTCGAATTAGATTGTGGTTCAAGAAATACTATATTATCAAAAAATTCTTGGGTTACTTGTGGTAAATTTCCTCTAGTAAGGTCAAATATAAAGTTATACAGTTATTCTGGGCATGAAATAAAAGTTTTAGGAGAAGCTGAAGTTGAAGCTACTTGGAGAGGAAATTCGAAGAAACTGCCGATTGTTGTAGCTGAAGCACCAAATGGGAAGAATTTGCTAGGGTTGGAATGGAATAAACCATTATTAAATTTAGATTTGGGCAGATTAAGCTGTTTTTCTGTTTTAGAAAAACAAGATACAGCGAATAATCCTTTGAATAATGCCAAACTGCAAGAAATATTAAAGAAATTTCCAAAGTTATTTCAGGAGGGTATTGGCTACTGCAAGGATATGCAAGTAAAGCTCCGACTTAAAGAAAACGTAACACCAGTTTTTTGTCGAGCTAGGGTGGTTCCATTTGCTTTACGCGAGCCACTAAAACGTGAACTGGATAGATTGGAAGCACTGGGCATTATAAAGCCCGTAAGATATTCTGAATATGCCGCACCCATTGTTGTAGTTAGGAAACCAAACAATAAAATTCGTTTATGTGCAGATTTTTCAACAGGTTTAAATGAGAGGTTAGAAATCTACCAGTATCCATTACCAGTAATTGAAGATCTTTTTACAAAAGTTAATGGGGCTGAAGTTTTTTCAAAATTGGACATCTCAGAAGCTTACTTTTCACTACCCGTTGATGAAGAGACCAAAAAATTACTTGTAATAAACACTCCTTTCGGACTTTATAGTTTCCAGCGGCTCGCTTTTGGAATAAATTCAGCTCCAATGATTTATCAAGAGAAAATGGAAATTATTTTACAAGGTATAGAAGGCGTTGCTTGTTTGATGGATGATATCATTGTATCTGGAAATGAAGAACAACACTTTCAAAGACTCCAATTAGTACTCGAGAGACTCCAAACTGCCGGTCTAAAACTAAACAAAATCAAATGTGAATTTTTGAAGAATAGAGTTGAGTACTTAGGCTACGTCATTGAGAAATCAGGCCTCCGTCCATCCCCGAATAAAATTAAAGCTATACAAGAAATGCCTGAACCAACTAACCTGAAAGAATTAGAAGCTTTTATTGGTATGATTAATTACTATGGAAAATTTATTAAAGACTTCAGTGATATTTGCGCACCATTAAACCAACTGAGGAAAAAAGATACACCCTTTGTGTGGGACCAATCTTGTCATCAAGCTTTTAAAAAGTTAACTACATCCCTGACTGAAGAAAACATTCTTGCTCATTATGACCCAAGATTACCATTAGTTTTGGCTGCCGATGCCAGTTCTAAGGGGGTGGGGATAAGTCTTTTACACCGATATCCTGATGGAACCGAACGTCCAGTCATGTACGGCTCTAAAACGCTAAATTCTGCTGAACAAAAATATTCTCAAATAGAGAGAGAGGGGCTGGCTATTGTATATGGGATCAGAAAATTTCACAAATTTTTATGGGGTCGGAAATTCATTTTGCAGACAGATAGTCGTCCTCTGATGCATATTATAAGTAGCAAAAAGGGAATACCTCAAAATACAGCAAATAGACTCCAGAGGTGGAGCCTTTTGCTCATGAACTACACATTCACAGTGGAATATGTGAATACTTCAAAATTTGGAAAAGTTGATGCTCTAAGTCGCTTGCCCATTCCTCAATTAGAACAGACTGACTTTGCATTTGAGGAAGTTGTCTCAAAAATATTTGATGAAAATATAAACTCCTTACCAATTCAAAGCCAAGATATTGCCAAAGAGACCTCCAAGGACCCTATTCTTCTCAATGTACAAAATTTCATATTGAAAGGATGGCCTGCAAAATGCTCTGAAGAACTTCTACCCTACTTCAAAATCAGAAATGAATTATCAATACACGGAGGATGTATTCTTTGGGGAATCAGAGTTATCGTACCTCCCACACTAAGAAAACGATTGATTTCATCTCTCCATGATACACACATTGGCATTGTAAGGTCTAAAGCCTTGGCACGTGGGAAGTTTTGGTGGCCTAAATTGGACCAAGAAATTGAAGAAAAAATCAAGTCCTGTGAAATATGCAACAAATACAGAAATCAGGAACCTGTAGAATCTATACCATGGCCAGCTTCTGGACACCCTTGGGACAGAATACATCTGGATTTTGCAGGCCCATTCAAAGGGAAATTATTATTGCTGGTTGTAGACGCTTATTCAAAATGGCTTGAAGCATTTGTTGTCAATGACATGACAGCTGATACAACAATATACTTAATTAAATCACAATTACTGACTCGTTTTGGCTTTCCTAAGACGATCGTCACAGACAATCAAAGCACATTCACGTCCTCTGAATTCAAACTATTCTGCGCTAATTTTGGAATCAAGCATATTTTAACTCCAAGCTATCACCCCCAATCCAATGGACAGGTAGAGAGATATGTACAGACCACTAAACAGAGTCTTCGAAAATTAATGGAAACTGGGAAAGACATACAAAAGGAGTTGTGCAACTTCTTGTTTCAGTTTCGTTCTACTCCAGTTTCATCAGGTGCAAGTCCTGCGGAGCTGTTTTTGCGTCGACAAATAAGGACAAAATTAGATGTCATGCATCCACTCAAGACATGTTCAACAACTGAACATGTAATTTCAAAAAAATACTTCAGGGAACTACAGCCGGTGTGGGTGAGAGAAGGAAGGAACTCAACATGGAAGAAGGGACAGATCGCTCGTAGCTGTGGGAAAAATACATACATTCTAGAGTCTGGGGAGAAAAAACACAGCTCGCAGCTCAGACCCTTCTTGTCTCCAGAGGTGATGGCTCCTGAACCAAAAGCTACCTCAAGTGCAACAATACCCACGGATGATCCTCCTGTGAACCATGGGACAGGCTCAGAAGAACCTGATGATCAACCTGCCCCAACCAGACCAGTGAGAAACCGCCGGCCTCCTCAGAGGCTAACCTATTCCTCATTCTAGAAGGGGAAGAGTAATGAGTATTGGCAACAATACTTATTTATATTAAAAAACATATGTTAATTAGAGATAGTTAGTTCACATAATAACCTTGTTGTGATTGTTTTTGTTACTCTTGTTGTGCTAATAAATACAGTGTTTATTACGAGTTAATTACATTAATTACTAATAGTTAAAGTACACAAAACTTTCTATGGCTTTTCTTTAAATGGAAGCAGTAGTTGCTCAGGACAACTCACTTGTCAATATGCCTAGATTGAGTGTGCCAAGGTTTAGTGGGATTCCCTATGACTGGGAACAGTTTAATTCCAGATTTGTAACCCTCATTGGATCAAATAACAGTTTGAGTGCAGTTCAGAAATTTCAATACCTGTTAGATGCCTTAGATGACACATCTAAAAGACTTATATCCCATCTTTCTTTGTCTGAGGTCAATTACAACCTGGCTTTTGAATTGTTGAAAGAGAAATACGATAATCCTTTGCAAGTTATTACTCATCATTGAATTTACCTAATGTCAGTGAAAATAATAAAGAATCTATTCCTGCCTTCTTAGATTGTTTAAATGTCCACTTTCGTGCCATCGAGGTTATGGAGAATGTAAACCCTTATGAAACCTTCTTTGTTGCTTACCTCCTTTCCAAAATTTGATAAAAGACTATTAGCAAGTTTTGAAAATAGTTCCCAGTCTGGCAGATCCTTTCCTAGTTTAGATGCTATTTGCAAATTTTTAAATCAGAAGAGATTACATTTGGAGAACACGGAATTGCACCAACCTAAAGAACAAGCAAGTTCTTCATCAAGTTCTTACAATGCTAGATCAAAACAAAGGGGTAGGACAGGAGCATTGGTCGCTTCCTCAGCTGATGGTGTCTTTTCACGTTCTAATTACTCTTGTCAATGTTTCCATAAGGGCTCACACCCCTTGTATTCTTGTAAAGTTTTCATATCCAAGACGATACCAGATCGCAATAAATGGATATCTGATCAAAGACGTTGTTACAATTGTCTCGGTTCTCACTTTGTTTCTCTATGTAAAAATCAACAGAGATGTAGGGTTTGCTCCAAAAAACATCATACGTTGCTGCATGAAGAATCTACCACAGCTAGAAAGTTACCAGATTCCAAGCCGGAAAGCCCTTCTCCTTCTCCACCTTCCGCCACAGCAATGTGCGCTGCATTGCTAGTGATAATAATAATAATAATAATAATAATACAATAAGAAATGCATTTATTAAAAATATAATCAACATATTATAGAATGTAATATGCATTTATACTCTTGGTCAAAGACCAACAGAGTGAGCCCAACAGCATTATTTCATATTGTAATGAAATAATAATAATAATAAATAATAATAATAATAAATTATTATTATTATTATTGATTATTATTGATTGTTTTTTCTCTATATATCCATATGTTGTTTATTTGTTTGTCTCTCTTATTATATTTTTGATATTTACATATTAATTTTTTAAAAAAAAGAGAAATATTTACGTGTAAGAGAGTGTTTTGAGTGAAGAAAAGAGAGTGTGACGGGATTTGTATTCGAATTATTGAGGGTTTTTTTTGGTTTGATGATTATTGTTTATATTTACTATTTGCCTTTTGCTATTTATACTGTTAAGTTAAATATTTGTTATTGTCAGTTCATATACCATAGTATAAGTACTGATATGTTTATTAACCAAAATAATGTTAACTATGTGTTGTTATATATATATATATATATATATAACAACACATAGTTAACATATATACATATATATATTAACATATATATATATATATATATATATATATATATATATATATATATATATAACAACACATAGTTAACATTATTTTGGTTAATAAACATATCAGTACTTATACTATGGTATATGAACTGACAATAACAAATATTTAACTTAACAGTATAAATAGCAAAAGGCAAATAGTAAATATAAACAATAATCATCAAACCAAAAAAAACCCTCAATAATTCGAATACAAATCCCGTCACACTCTCTTTTCTTCACTCAAAACACTCTCTTACACGTAAATATTTCTCTTTTTTTTAAAAAATTAATATGTAAATATCAAAAATATAATAAGAGAGACAAACAAATAAACAACATATGGATATATAGAGAAAAAACAATCAATAATAATCAATAATAATAATAATAATTTATATTAAGATTTTCCAATAGCAGGAAGGAGACTAATCACTAATATAGAAAAAAACGGCCTCAAATAGTCTCAAAAATTACATATATATATTTTCATATTTATACAAGCCAAATTTTCGCCCATTCGGGCATCATCAGGGCACCAGAATATATATATATAAAATATTTCACATATAAATGAAAAGTTAAAATTATTTTAAAACCAACTATCCTGAAACAATCTGTGTAAGAACACTTCATCAACTGAGAGTTGATGAACTATCCTGAAACAATCTGTGTAAGAACACTTCATCAACTGAGAGTTGATGAAGTGTTCTTACACAGATTGTTTCAGGATAGTTGGTTTTAAAATAATTTTAACTTTTCATTTATATGTGAAATATTTTATATATATATATTCTGGTGCCCTGATGATGCCCGAATGGGCGAAAATTTGGCTTGTATATATATGAAAATATATATATGTAATTTTTGAGACTATTTGAGGCCGTTTTTTTCAATAATAATAATATTAAGATGTGAGAGGTTGCTAGTCCTCCATCGGGCGCCTCCCCAGGTGGGGGATAGGGGGATGCTCATCAGATATGATGGGTACCGGGGAAATAAAATACCCGGGGCGGACCAAAACTAGCAAAATCCAGGTGCGACGGTTCCCAGAATGGGCGGCAACCTGGTCAGCGTCTGTACCCCATGTCAGGGGCGGCTGATATCATATCACCTGGCAGCAGGTATAAATTGCATCTACACATTAAATATGGAGCTAAAAAACAGAAGATTAACCTCGGACGAGCCCGATACTGAAGCTGCATCGGGCGGGAATAGTGGACAGCTTCCTTTAGGGAATAGTGGAGCGAGCGGCACTACCCTGTCGTCAGGACCCGCAAGGTTGCAACATATACCGGCTAGAGATGCCACATCGAAGGCAAAACATCGATGTTTTGAACATCGATGTTTTTACAATCAAAACATCGATGTCGATTAAATATCGACCACAAAACATCGATGTTCAAGAACATCGATGTTTTTCGACATCGATGTTTTTTAATTTATACGTTCTTTAAACATTAACATATTAGTGCCCAAACGTATTTTAATCGATGTTTAAGTGTAAAGCATGTTTATTTTTCATTATTAATATATAAAAACATCGAAGTTTCCTACATAGTTGGTTTTACATAATCATTTATTAAATATTCAACTGTTAGGACCTAAACATCTTAATTATAGCTAAAACATCGATGTTAAAAACAACTTTTTATTGTCAATGATTAAAACAACATCGAAGTTTTAAAAAAAGTTGTTTTAACATAGATGTTTTGGACAAAAAACATCAATATATATTCTCTTAATCTCATTGATGTTAAAACATGTTTTAACTATAAAAAGTTGTTTTTAATATCGATGTTTTTGACAAATATATATATGCTATATATTTTGAACAAAAACATCAATATATATACTATTAACATCGATGTTCTAACAATAAAAAGTTGTTTTAAACATCGATGTAATACCTAATTTTTTTAAAACATCGATGTTTTCTGTAAAAACAAACATGTATTAACATTGATGTTTTGGACAAAAACATCGATGTTAAAAACAACTTGGATATTGTTAAAACATCGATGTTAAAAACAACTTTTTATTGTTAAAACAAAAATGATTTTAACATCGATGTTAACAGCATGTATAATGATGTTTATGGTCGAAAACATCGATGTTAAAACATTTTCGTTTTTGTCAAAAACATCTATGTTAAAAACAATTTATTTAAAACATCGATGTTAGTAGCCTATATTTGATGTTTTTTGTATAAAACATCGATGTTAAAAACGATTTTTTTTTAAACATCGATGTTGTTTTGGTTTCTGCAAAAACATATATGCTTAACATCGATGTTTTAACTATTACAAAGTTGTTTTTAACATCGATGGTTTAGTCCTAAACATCGATGAGGAATCATATATATGCACCTACCCCCTATTTTTGGCCTCATCCAATTTCCATCACCGATAATTAGCTTCTACCCTTAGAGCCGTGGCTATGCTCGATTTTTTTTTTTTTTTTTTTTTTTATTATTAAGATTCAAGTAGTCCTTTTTACTCTTTCGATCTAATTGGCAATTTTTATACTGCCTAACACTCCGCTCTCGTTCAATTTGTATGCTTTCGAGGTATGATAACTCAAGCCATAAATTAGGGTTAAGGGGGTGGGTAAGAGCGGTTACACCGATTTTTAATATTATTCCCGCACCTACCCCCCTATTTTTGGCCTCATCCAATTTCCATCACCGATATTTAGCCTCTACCCTTGGAGCCGAGGACTACGCTCGATTTTAATTTTTTTTTTTAAATTTTATTAATATTTCGATTTAATTACTCCTTTTTACTATTTCGATTTAATTAGAAATTTTTATACTGCCTAAGACTCCGTTCCCGTGCAATTTGTATGCTTTCGAGGTACGAAATTGCTGTCTAGCCGAGGGGCGGAGGACGGTGGTGGTGGTAGGGTCCTGCACCTACCCCCTATTTTTGGCCTCATCCAATTTCCATCACCGATAATTAGCTTCTACCCTTAGAGCCGTGGCTATGCTCGATTTTTTTTTTTTTTTTTTTTTATATTATTAAGATTCAAGTAGTCCTTTTTACTCTTTCGATCTAATTGGCAATTTTTATACTGCCTAACACTCCGCTCTCGTTCAATTTGTATGCTTTCGAGGTATGATAACTCAAGCCATAAATTAGGGTTAAGGGGGTGGGTAAGAGCGGTTACACCGATTTTTAATATTATTCCCGCACCTACCCTCCTATTTTTGGCCTCATCCAATTCCCATCACCGATATTTAGCCTCTACCCTTGGAGCCGAGGACTACGCTCGATTTTAATTTATTTTTTTTAAATTTTATTAATATTTCGATTTAATTACTCCTTTTTACTATTTCGATTTAATTAGAAATTTTTATACTGCCTAAGAATCCGTTCCCGTGCAATTTGTATGCTTTCGAGGTATGGTCTATAGTTTGTTGAAGGGAGGTTACGTGGTGTTTACAGTGTAAAAGTGTCTCTGCAATACTATACTGTAATATACTGTCTATATACTGTCTCTGCAATATTATATAGTCCCTTATATACTGTGGGTATTTTGGCAGATGATCAGTACTTGATGCCCTTGATATCGTTGAAGTCCAAGCAGCGTTTTGGATACTTTTACTGAATTTGTCGACTGCCTCTTCTAATTCCTCTTCAGTCTTAATAGAGCATGGAACTGAAAGTTCGGAATCAAGAAATGCTCTATAAGCATCCCAATCAATATTGCCGTAAATTAGCTTCGGCGGTCTTTGTACGTTGTTGGGCTCATCAAAAATAACTAACTGTACTGGGGAGTGATCAGAGCAAAGATCCGAGGTCGAATTTATTGTGTAAGGTATGGTCCGTAGTCCTTTTGTAATAAAAAAGTCAAGAAGGTCTGGGGTTTTCCGTTGCGAGCTTTAGATGTTAGTTTACCAGAAGAGTTTTGATACAAATACATCGTCATGACATTACAGCACGTGTGTTCAGTGCTGTAAGTCGTATGTTCAACGATAGTTGAAGTCTTTAATGAGTTTCATTACTAAATTACATGTATTCGGTCCCACACGATACTGGCTGCATTCGGTTGAGTGGCAAAAGCAAGGATTACCTCATGCACACATTTTGGTTTGGTCAATTGACAAAATCCCCCGACTACCGCGACCAACGTTTTCAATGCTATCTCTTGTTACTTCTCGCGAACTAAAATTTTAAAAACCGTAATTATATACGGCTTTTTTTTCGCGACTAGTTACCTCTCGCATAGGTAATTAGTCCAAAAATCTTTATTAGGGAAGACTATAGATTGGGGAGGGGGGGCGGGTTATCCCCGACCCCACCAGGGACCACTCACCGTCGATCATATATTATATATAGGAATCATATATTAAAAAAAACGTTTTTAACATCGATGTTTTGAACAAAAAACATCAATATATAGGTTATTAACATCGATGTTTTAAATAAATTGTTTTTAACATAGATGTTTTTGACAAAAACGAAAATGTTTTAACATCGATGTTTTCGACCATAAACATCAATATACATGCTGTTAACATCGATGTTAAAATCATTTTTGTTTTAACAATAAAAAGTTGTTTTTAATATCGATGTTTTCGGCAAAAACAAATATGTTTTAACAATATCCAAGTTGTATTTAACATCGATGTTTTTCTCCAAAACCTCAATGTTAATACATGTTTGTTTTTACAGAAAACATCGATGTTTTATAAAAATTAGGTATTACATCGATGTTTTTGACAAAAACATATATGTTTTAACATCAATGTTCTGGACAAAAACCTTCAATATATATGCTCTTAACATCGATGTTTTGGACGACATCAAATATATTTTAACATCGATGTTTTTGTCTAACAACGATGGTATTGTCCTAAACATCGATGAGGAAACATATTTGTATTTGCAGAAAACAAAACAACATCGATGTTAAAAAAAAAGTTGTTTTTAACATCGATATTTAAACAAAAACATCAATATATAGGCTATTAACATCGATGTTCTAACAATAAAAAGTTGTTTTAAACATCAATGTTTTAAATGAATTGTTTTTAACATCGAATTTTTACTATAACAAAGTTGTTTTTAACGTCGAAGTTATGAAAAAACAAACATGTTTTACATCGATGTTTTGGACAAAAAACATCGATGATAAAAACAACTTTGTTATGGTTAAAACATCGATGTTAAGAGCATATTTGTCTTTATACTCGTATATAACATCGATGTTAAAAAAAACTTGGTTATTGTTAAAACATCGATGTTATAAAATATTTGATGTTGTCTAAAACATTGATATGCTATTAACATCATATATTGATGTTTTTTGTCCCAAACTTCGATGTTAAAACATATTTGTTTTTGTCATTGATGTTAAAAACCACTTTTTATTGTTAAAACTTCGATGTTTTTAACATCGATGATAAGAGCATATAAATTGATGTTTTTTGTCCAAAACATCGATGTAAAACATGTTTGTTTTTTCATAACTTCGACGTTAAAAAAACTTTGTTATAGTAAAAATTCGATGTTAAAAACAATTAATTTAAAACATTGATGTTTAAAACAACTTTTTATTGTTTGCCTATCCAGGTATAATTAGGATAGGGATCTGTAACGAGTACCTGACATCGTACAGGCTCGGGACCTCCATTTTACGTCCTATCCGAGGGACGGCATAGCTAAGGATTTTTTACTCCCATTAAAAAATCCTAGGGCCACCGCTGGAATCGAACCCGCGATCTTTAGTATTGTAGGTTGCCATGCTAACCACAACACCACAGGTGAGCCCACGCCAGATATGAATAAGGCTGTCATCCGGGTATACTACATGGCAACAAATCTAGAAAGAGAAAAAACAGGATATCTTAACCGTATACAGAGATACTGGTGTGAGTCTTTCCCAGAAGTTAATGTAAGCACGCAGAGACTAAGTGATCAAGTTAGAACTATTCTAGCAAGACATTTTCTCTCTTCCAATGACCTTCATCAAATTAAAGGGGAGGTCCGCATCTTACTGACCACTGAAAATGATGTTGAAACAACAGCTAGAACAACGAATGCGGAGGCTATAAATAATGAGGAATCCGTCAATTCAGCACTACCTGATAAACAACAGGAATTTGACTTTGACCTTGAAAATAGACTACGGTAATCACTTCTGACTGAGCATATCATGTTAGAGGGAATACCGCTTTGGGAGCGACCAAAACTACCACGAATTCCATATAACAGGGCATATTAAAAATAATCAACATAATGAACAAGGTGCTTGTGGATCACTTAACCCTTATAGAAGGCTTTCAGGACATCCCTCATTGGTTGTATATTTCTCCCAAAACAGTTTTAATGGAGCTTGGCATTAAAATAGGAGATAAAAGCAGAAATGACCGTCCAGTGGCTTCTCCGAAGATACCGCAATGGAAACAACGACTACAATGGAAAATTAATACCTTGAGGAAAAACATTGGCGTAATCTCAAACTATGTTCATAATCCTCTAGCTGCACAAAACAAGACAAAAAGAAGATTGATGAAATAATTGTCCAAAACTTAGGAACTATTATGGAACATGAACTAGTCGATAGACTAACACTGTATCTAGACAACTCAAAACAAAAGCTGGCAGTTTATGCTAATCGATTGCGTAGATATAATGAGGCGGCTCTGCGTAGGGAGCAGAATCAAGTTTTCAAGGACAATGAACGCCAGTTTTATAGAAATCTTGGGCAAAATCGGAAGAAGCCGTGCAATTACCCTGAGGGCATCGAATTGTACTGGAAGGATATATGGGAATATCCAACATATCACCAAGACAATGCCTCTTGGATAGAGGAAGAGGTAAAAAGCTTCCAAGATACTTCTGAGATGCCTGATGTGACAATTACAAGAGATGATGTCATGGGTGCTGTCAAGAACCTGAAGAATTGGAGAGCGCCTGGTCCAGATGGAATTCAAAATTACTGGATTAAAAGATTTTGTAGTTTTCATGGATTGCTGGCCAATTGCTACTAGGATATACTGGACAACAAGCAAACGCCCCCTGCTGGTTTCTCGAGGGCATCACTTATATGCTTCCCAAGAAGGACGGCTTAAACTTACGTCCGGAAGATTTTAGACCAATAACTTGTCTAATTGGCCTTTATAAGATTCTTACTTCTATTCTGACTAGAAAGATATATGTGCACTTGGAATCAAGAAACATGATGCCAATAGAGCAGATAGGTTGCAAGAAGATGGCTAGAGGCTGCAAAGAGCTCTTATTAATTGACTCCTTCATTGCAGGACAAACTTCAAAAAGCCTGCGGAACCTTTCTATGGCTTGGATAGATTACAAGAAAGCTTTTGATTCTGTACCTCACAGTTGGCTACTAAAAGTATTGGACATGTATAAGGTTGAACCTAAAGTAAACAGACTACTTTCAAGTTTAATGGCTGGATGGTCAACTACGCTAAAAATTAGAGGAACTAGTATCAGCGACAAAATTAAAATCCTTAGAGGTATTTATCAGGGTGACTGTCTTAGCCCCTTATGGTTTTGTATGGTGTTGTTCCCTTTGAGCCAAATACTACGTAGGAATAAGGTGGGCTATAAGCTCAACATTAAGGAAAAAGCAAGCATGATAAATCACAGTTGGTATATGGATGACTGTTTAGTATTGGCCATCGGCTTCACGGTCTGACCAACACTAATTAGAATATGAAATAAAAAAAAAAAAGGGAAAAGGAAATGAATGCATGCTAATATATAGCAGAAAAGAATGGTAGTGGACTGTATAAAAGATATTAATTAAATTGCTGGAAACATAAAAGTTATATTTGTACAAATTAAAATTATTAAATACAGGTATTAGAAGCCAATTGAACGATGAGATGGTTGATGTGGATAATTTGAAGTTAAAGTTAAAATAATCTTCTTACTTGTGGTAGTTTTGAGAATACTTGCTAATTTTCGGTAAGAATGGCCATTCTTTATTACCCCTTGCCGCCTGCCCTGCGGCTGCCTGTCTGTTCTACTCTATCATTTTGTAGAGGAAATTAAGTTCATGAAAAACCAGAAGTACTTTTCAGTCTAAGTGCACTCACTGAACTCTACAGGTACTCTACAGGTCCTAAGCAGGAATTTTGCAGGTGAACTTTTACCTTTAGGGATTTAGTTCCCCAGTTTCTCCATAGATGGCGCTGGGGGCATCTTGGAAACAGCCAAAAATTCGTTCCATGAACAAAGCCGCCCACCTAAATTAAGCTTGGCTAATTTACTTGAAAACTCAGACTGATGTCCCTATAGTTTAACCAATAAATGATGATATACAAATATGAATACGTATCTCGTACATACATACGTACATATGAGGTTCAAAATGCATAACATAATAAGTATCATTTATAAATACATAATAAACAAAAAATATACTACTGGATCACATGATTGATAGGACATGTATTTTGTCGCCGAAGGCTCCATTCTCTGTAATGGATAATAAAGGGAAATAACTGAATTGTGAAAGATAAATTAAATGAGGAAACTTGTTTAAAAAAAAACAAAAACGAAACAAAACCAAAAGTGAAGATAAATAAGTGTAATGAGTGATAAATGAAATGTAAATGAAAAGGTTACTTCCACATGCGAATTATTATTCTGACGGCTCTGCCTCGTCAACGGAGAAGAAGGTTTCCGTTTTTCTCTTAAGGGTTTGAAATTGAAGAGAAAAGGACTGGAATTTTAAGCCTTTCGCAACATGTAATTAGCCTCTCTGAGATTGAGATACGAGTTTATGAATGAAAAATTTAGTTCGAGCTCCAGCCTACCAGGAAGCGCTAGGGTGTCTTTCACTCAATGTTTATTGTTCATTCATTCCGTTATATTTGTAAAGGTTATATATTTTGTCAGCTGTTCTTTTTAAATTACTAAAAAATTAAGCGAAAATAATTAGTTTCACCTTTTCTTTTAAAATAAATTAATGATTTTACATATCTGCAATCAATTAGAAAACCGACTGGATACTTTACAAAATTAATTTTCTCATAAGAAGGTTAATTGATTAACACATTACATTTAATCAATATCTAACATATACTTAAGTAAATTTAATGCAATATGAGTGAGCGAATAAAAACAGACATAAAACAAAAAAGAAGAGCTGAATAGACTGATTATAAACCGAAAATAACAAGTTTGAAGTGTTCTTATTGTATGTAACTATGAAAAATGGTTTTATTACTATGTATGATGAGCATTCCAGTTGACAAAATGATGAATTGACTCCAATAGTACAATTTTTTCAATAAGATTTTATCACCGCTCATAGTTCAGGATAAAAAGAAATATGATGAAAAATTATACCCTCATGATATTTTGGTTTTCACTTAGTAACAGTAGTAAGATTGGAGAAGTGCAGAGTTCGGCCAAATTAGGGTGGGGGGGGGTATATATTAAGGGAGGTTGAACTGGAAGAAAGGTCTTACAAAAAAAGTTTCTATGAATCTTCGTTATTTTCTAAACTTCTGGATCTAATGGGACCATCACAGTATTCGGCGCTTAAGTTGTACTCCAAATATAGTTTTTTAAACTAATAATCTAATAACTTATTATCTGCTGACTGCTTGGAATGGGCTTATAGGATTCATAATCACAGAAACCATCAAAAACGATGTATGACTCGACAAAGTTGCAGCAAAATTAATTGTTCATTCACCATTTTCAACACCCTATGAAGTATATTGGGTTCCTTATTTGGGCGGCCACTGCAGATCTCGAATCTTAATATTGATACAATGTTAAAATTTTTAAGAAAGTGCTAATTTTGTTCTATATTTCCTTTAATTTTAAAGTTTTTCTGTTATTAAAACTGCCACACAACTACCGGAGCGGAGCCGGGCACCCTAGCTAGTTATATTATATATATTATAATTATATTAAGAGTCACCTTTTCAATTTTATGAATACGCGTGGAAAATCAAGTGCGGGGCGTGCATTACACTCCTTTCAACACCCTGCCTACTTTGATTAGAAATGGACTTTTTTGTAAAAGACCAATGTTTCTTTGGGACGACATATAAAACTTAAAACTTTTTTTTCACAATTACAATAATTTCCTTTGCTGTATTTTTTTACTGCAATTGTCATTTACATACATACATCTGTGTTCCGAGAAGAGGTATCGAGTTTGCTCCGCTGTCACAGAACTCCAAGATGATGTAGGTACGTCACTGAACAGTCGAGAGTTTGGCCGTATTTTGAATATACATGATGATATAATGAAGATGTTTATATGGCCTATAGTAAGTTGGACCCTAATTTTTGAATTATGATCGCTTGAGTATTCTTTTGAAAACTAATGCGATGATATAAACTGCTCCGTTAGGGACCTTTTATATTTCTTTATTTAAATTTATCGTTGGAATGTAGTAATTAAACTAAATTGCATTTCCAAAAACAATATCATCGGATAGAAGTACTCGCGGCAAATAAGGGGCAGCCATAAAATTGATCGTTATCAAAACGGGGGCAGCCGCAAGGATAGAAGCGACAGCGTTTTGGGAGTCATTTTATGGTTAATTTATTATTACGAAGGATATTATTGTTCTCGATATAATACTACTGGTTTAATTCAATAATATTTCTTGGTCGAGTCAATTATGTTCGTCATCCCTTTCGATGAATTGTTGACTAAACTTGAGAGCGAAGTGGTACGAATAATATCCTTCTTAATAAACAATTATTCAGAAAATGAGTTTGCAGAAATCACTGAAGCTTCAATTCTAGCGGAGTAGCCTTTTTGACAGCAATCATTTTTATGGCTGCTATATTTTTGCTGCGTCGACTTTCATACAATGTGGTTTTTTTCTGAGAGATATTAACTTTAATTTGCCGTTAGTTTTATTGATGGATGAACATTGGCAAACATTGAAATTTGAATTTATTTTTTAAATGTCTGTAAAGACGATTTAATTATCATTATTAACACATTACTAATGGGAGAACGTTTCCTAGGAAAATTTTCATTTATTGGGGAATATAATATACAACATATACGTTAGTTATTGCGGTACTTGAGTGCATGGCCGCCTCGAATGCGAAAGACCAATAAACACATCCAACCCAGACTATAAGACTATAAAGTCTATTATCATTTCTGTTTCAATAAAATGCATTCATTCAACACTAGACTTAGGTTCTGAAAAGCGCACTCATACTTTCAGGAAACGCAAACACTTAATGACGTTTTGACTTTTGAAAATCTTGGCAACCTTCATAGAATATTTAAATTTCTTTCGATTTAATAAAGATCGATCAAGACTTCAAAATCCATAAAAATTGAAAACACAATCTGGCCCTTTAGTAACGATTTATTTTGCTACATTTCAGTTATTACATAGGAAACGATTGAGATTAACACATAGGCACACTATAGAGACTCGATATAGAAAATAGCAAATCCTAAGTGCCACCAGCTAGAGACGTTATCATAACGTAAAGTACATAACGTAAGTAATCATACAATTGCCCATCATATATGGAATTGAAGAACGTATTTATTGCATTTTCGAACCACGTTTGAACTTGGATAATAGTTATTTCTTTCTCATAATCAAGAATTCGTGTGAGGTTGCTAGTCCTCCATCGGGCGCCTCCCCAGGTGGCGGATAGGGGAACACCTTCCAGATATGGATGGTACCGGGGAAATAAAATAACCGGGGCGGACCAAAACTAGCAAGGGGTGGACGTGACTCCTCAGTCGAAGTGAAGACAACACGTCTAGAGGAAGAGAACCTCAATCACAAATCTCCTGGCCCTCCAGGTTGGGGGTTAGGAGTTGGGCTAGCGACCCGACCCTGCAAAACAAATTATAGCTATGAACCCTACACGAATAATCAGCCGGAATGATTTAATGGTACGACCCAGGCGCGGACTCGGAAAACGCATAAATCTCGGAACTTGGAATGTGAGAAGCCTCTTCCAGATCGGAGCGAGTAGAAACCTTGAGGAGGAACTTGCAAGGTATAAAATAGATATAGCGGCACTCCAGGAAATCCGATGGAAGGATAATGAGGTGATTAGCCTGAAGGACTATCTTCTCATTAACAGTGGGCACAAACGAAACCAAGTTGGGACAGGATTCATGATAAGCAATAAGATAAAACACTCCCTCCTGAAATATGAAACCATCAACCCACGGATCTGTGCAATCAGACTAAAGGGACTGTTCTTTAATATTTCCCTGATTAGCGTACATGCCCCTACTGAAGATGCAGACGACGAAACAAAGGACGCATTTTACGACGCCTTAGAAAGAACATATGATGCTTTGCCTGGGCACGATGTGAAAATTATACTTGGAGACCTCAATGCGAAGATAGGTAAGGAGGAACACTTCAGACCCACAATAGGACTACATAGCAAACATACAGAAACAAATGATAATGGATTCAGGTTAGTGGATTTTGCAATGGAAAGAAGCATGGTGGTAAGTAGTACACTCTTCCAGCACAAAGACATACACAAAGAAACTTGGATATCACCAGATGGCAGGACGAGAAATCAAATTGATCACGTCTTGATCCAATCGAGACACGCCACAGATATCGAAGACGTCCGAAGCTATAGAGGAGCAGTGTGTGGATCAGACCACCATTTAGTTAAAATTAAATATAAGCAAAAAATTGCACTGAGGGCTCGAGGAAGAGTTGAACGGCCTCCACCCAGATTTGATGTCGAACGGCTAAAGGACGAAGATACAAGACAAAGATTTGTCTCGAGAGTATCCGAACTACTTGGAAGCAATGAAGGAGATAATGATGTCAATTCAAGATGGGCACATCTCAAAGATGCCTTAAGCAGATCAGCAAGGGAGGAGCTTGGTGAAAAACCTAAACCAACAAGAAACAGCTGGTTCGACGAGGAATGCAGGGCAAAGCTCGAAGCAAAGAATGAGGCGAGACGTAGGATGCTTCAGCGCCATACCAGAAGTACAGCCAAGGAGTATAGTGACAAGCGAAAGGAAGCAAAGAAAATCTGTAGGCAGAAGAAAAGAAACTGGGAAGGAAAGAAACTGGAAGATATACAGAAAAATTTCGAAGAACATAATTCCAGGGGTTTTTTTCCGAGGCGTGAAACATGAAAAGGAAGGTTATAAACCACGCCTCAGCTTCTGTAAGAACAAAGATGGAAGCTTGGCGATGGGTAAAGAAGAAGTTGTCAGCAGATGGGCACAATATTTCAGAGAGATATTGAGTACACCAATGGCGACAGCGAGCAACTGGAAGCTGATCTCGACAGGATTCTGGAACTGCGGCCAGGGGAAGCAGATGAGGATGACGTCCCGCCGGACCTTGAAGAAATTACAGAAATTGTGAGTGACCTAAAACTTAATAAAGCGCCGGGAATAGACGGTATTGAAGCGGAGCTCCTTAAATACGGTGGGGACGATGTATGGCATCAACTCTACGAGCTCATATATGATGTTTGGACAGAAGAAAAAATCCCCGAGGACTGGAAAGTAGCTGTTATCTGTCCCATTTACAAGAAAGGCGACAAGCTTTGTTGCTCTAATTACAGGGGAATTTCGCTGCTGAGTGTGGCATACAAGGTGCTGTCTACGGCCATCAACCGAAGGCTTACTGCTCACATGGAAAGAGAAGTCGGGGAATACCAATGCGGCTTTAGAAAAGGGAGGTCTACAACGGATCACATCTTCACAATTCGCCAAGTGTTGGAGAAGACTATGGAGAACGATGTTGATCTGCACCACCTCTTCATCGACTTCAAACAGGCCTACGATTCGGTGGACCGAACGGTATTGCTCAGAGACCTCTTATCTCTAGGCGTCTCGCGGAAACTAACCAGGTTGGTACGGATGACAATGAAAGATGCGAGATGCCGGGTGAAGCTTCAGGGGGTACTATCCGACGAGTTTCAGATAAGGACAGGAATCATGCAAGGAGACACGAAGGCTACCACACTCTTTAATATGAGCTTGGAAAAAGCTGTCCGTGCCATCAGGACCAACCTGGGAGGAACAATATTTAACCGCCTAACACAGCAACTCGCATATGCAGATGATGTGGAGATAATGGCCAGATCCCTTCCAGCATTAGCAGGAGCTTTAGAAGAGTTCGAGGAGGCAGCTGCGGCTAGGGGACTTAGAATAAATGAGACGAAGTCGGCATACATGAAGAGCAGCAGACGTCACCCTTTGCAAGCCAATGAGACAATCAGTATCGGCACCCATAGGTTTCCAGTATGCAAGGAATTTAAGTACCTCGGTTCCTTGATGTCAGATAATAACAAAATCAAGGCTGAAATTGGCGCAAGAAAAGCTGCGGGAAACCGATGCTACTTTGCACTTCAGCGGGTACTGAAATTCCGAGGAATGTCTAGAAAGGCGAGAGAAGTGGTATACAAGACCATGATACGGCCTGTGGTAACCTACGGAAGCGAAACGTGGACAATAACGGCCGAACACGAAAGAATGCTTGGAGTCTGGGAGAGAAAGATCCTGCGCAAGATATACGGACCTATATGTGACGGAGGAGTCTGGAGAGCAAGGTATAACAGGGAACTCGCCGCACTATATAGAGAGGCTGACATTGTTAGCGTCATCAAGGCGTCTCGCATAAGATGGCTTGGCCATGTGGAGAGGATGCAGGAAGGAAGGGTACCCAGAAAAGTTCTGTACGGTCAGCCGGGAGGAGGAAGAAGGAGAGGAAGGCCACCACTACGATGGATAGACGACGTGGAGGCGGATTTGAGAAGGCTTGGAGTCGGGCGGTGGAGAGCTGCCGCAGCAGACCGAGAGAAGTGGCAAAAAATCGTAAAGGAGGCCCAGGTCCCCCGTGGACCGTAGCGCCGAGGAGTAAGTAAGTAAGTAATCAAGAATTCGACGCTTACCTGCCATTTTCATTTATACGCTTCAATAGTTGCAGAAACAAAATTAAAAACCGATAATAGTAATCCGGATAACATAACAAAAGTTTCACTCCAGAATATGTTTACACATCTTTATTTAAATATATTGTTGAAAATTTATCTAAGGTTATGTATAAGGTTTGTTCCAACAAGAACCTGAAACACGTCAATAGCTAACAACAGACTGTTTCCCCCCTACTCTTTTGATTCTGAATTTGATTGGTTGGTTTTTCCAACCGATTAATCGAAAATTGAAACATTATTAAGCATTGCTTAAAATCAACCAATCAAAGTTAGAAAAAAAAAGTGAGGAAAGTACATGAGCAGTTTGTTATATATTAACGTGTTTTAATTGTTTGTTGGAGCATACCTTATGTTATATATATGCCATATGTTTTTCCAATAAGTAAATATTTTGAGCGATAATTAAATAATTATTTTCATGTTTTTTCCCGATAACTTATTAAATAAATTAAGAACCCAAAAAAGAATTTAATGGGACCACATTTGGAAAATACTCTACAAGATGCAAAAGGTTTCGTTCCAATTGGTCCACCCACCTCGGAGTAATCGGTGGACATACATAGAAAAAAAAAAAAAAAAAAAAAGAAAGGCACATACGTATCGAATTGAGTAACCTCCTCTTTCGAAGTCGGTTAAAAAATTAAACTAAAAGTCTTGATTAAAGTTAGTTAATTAAAGTTTATTATTAGGTAAATTTCTAAATTTGTTTCGGTAAAACAGTGCCTCCTGTCACTCAAAATGTTTTTCAATTTAGAAAATGATCTTTCTACTTCTACACTCGTCAGAGGGCAGTTTTTGTAACAGCTCAGCAACTTGGGGTCTCTTTCATTTGTAGCAGAATCACCTTTCAGGCAATCATTAAAATGCTTTAATGACACATTGAAATTTTTCGTAAATGGCTATTCCTTTTTCGCTTTTTACTGCTTCCAACGATTTTCCAACGTCTTCGACGATTTTTATTTGTTCACATAGAGAAAGATTTTTCTTCTCCAGTTTTTTAATAGCAACCGGCAAACCTTCTAAATGGGATCGAATGAAAGCCAAGTCAGATACAATAGTTGAACTGTTCAAAATGGTTTTTAATTTAACAATCGATTGTGCATTTTCATCCATTTGAAATATCAATTCTTTAAACTTCAAAAATTAATCGGAATAGAACAGTGCCGCTTCAAGCCAAGTTCCCCATCGTGTGATCACAACTTCAGGTGGAAGAGGGCTATCCATTATGCTTTTATATTGGTACACGCGATGAGGAGCTTTGAGCAAAGCTTTTTTCCATTATTGATTAATTTATTTACATCAGGAAAAATGTCTCGAATTTTTTCCGCTACTCTGTTTAATCCATGAGCTACGCAAGTCACGTGGACCATTTTCGGGTAAAATATTTTCAAATGTTGCCCTGTTTTTATCATATATGGGGCCGCGTCTGTCACTAGAAGTAAAATACGGTCCTGAAATGTCGCATCCGAGAAATAATTAATTAGTCCATTGTTCACAAAACGAGAAACGGTTTCGTAGTTGGTCTTTATCTATTATCTGCTAATTTCTCTTTTATTTTTTCGACCGTTAAGTTAAAACATTCCTCTAGATAAGTTTTTCTGAGAGTGTTCTCGTCTGGAACAACTTGTTCTGTATATTTTTGTAAAAAATCTTTAAATGGTTTTAAATTTACTTTATTCAACGGTATGTTGGAAGCCACCATTGAGTAGCACAAATCAGTTAAAAATTCCTTTCGTTTATTTAACGAAGAGCAGCTTTCTGTAAATAATTTTTGAACAGAGGTTTTCTTCTGTTTTTTTGCATTAGATAACGCCAAATGAGAACCTGAGGAAAATAATCAATAATCAAGGACTATTGACAATATGATTTAAAAACAAAACAATAATAATAAGTAGGTACTTACTTGTGCTACAGTGGACATCAATTTGTGATTTCCTTTCACATCCGATTGGTTTGTCACACGATTTGCAAAACACACTGCTACCGTCACTTTTAAGTTCAGGATATTTTTCAACCCACCCAGCAATTTTTGAAGATTTTCTTCCTCCTACTCTCGTCATTTTCTCTCAAAACTTACACGACAGAAGCTAAACTGATACTGACAAATCTATACCCAAACAATTGAGAAACAAAATGTAATCATCCAGGAACAACTGATCCGGAGTTGGGTTCTTGGAAATTAGAGGGATGAGCTTGTTTACGTCTCGTAAGTTCCTTTTATTTTTTTCCAATGATCAATCGATAATTCCTTTCCGATGACATTTGTGTTGTGATTTGTATTAAAGAAAATTTAAATTTAAAATATTTTTTTTTTACAAATTAACAATTAATGCAACTTTGTACAAATTAATTTCAAAACATGCAATTTCGTGCAGTAAACCCTAAAACGTGCAATTTCGTGCTGTAACCCCCAAAACGTTCAATTTCATGCAGTATAAAACTTCATTAAAACATCCCATTAGGCTTAATTCGGATAAGTAACTTGAGTACGCTTTATTCCGACCTACCAATGAAAAGATGCAATTGCACGGAAATCCGAGCTCTACTAATAACCCAAGATGTTGTGTGTCCGTAAACATTAAAAACTAACAAACTCGAAGAAAAACAAACTTAAGCAGAAACGAATTCACGAGTTCTGAGGTGGCATAAATGAGGAATGGGCCTTTTTTGTTTTCCTATAATGTACCTTTGTTTTTGTTTATGTATATTGTAATTGTCTCTCGTTTCGCCTAAAACTAGGAAATGGCTAAATATGAAATATAAAAAAATCAAGTAAACATACAGCAGAAAAAAAGAAAAATAATCCGTCAAATCATAAAACACGTTGAGCTCACGCATGGGCAGTAAGCCTTTAATGGCAAACCAATGCTTTATAATTAAAGATGTTCAGTTCCTTTAATGGAAATTATTTGTTTTATATGACTATATGAAGTTTTCAACAACTACATAGAGATTTACTTCAACGACTTGGAGTATTATGCTAGCATTGCCTAATTATCATAAGTAAAAACTGGGCCGGCGAATCTTGGGGCGCCAGAGGTGGGGGTAGCTCACGCTATAGCCACGCCTCTTTTCTCCCTCTGCACTCCCCCGACTCCCTTGCCACACTGTTGGTAGACAAAACCCAAAGAAAACATAGGTTGGAAGAAACATTTTATGCAATATGTTTTTCACTATACCGGTATTTATAATGTTCTGAACAGAAATGTTAGAATTAAAATTTAACCATAAGTATACTAATTCATAATTCAAATAAAATACAAGGATAATAATAATAATAACTTTATTTACAATGATTCACAACTAGTTTTATATAATAAATATACAAATAATTTATTTTATTGCATTATTATTATACTTATAAACAAACGAAATACGTTACAACTATATTTATAATGACTTGCATCTAAATTGTACATATACTATTAATTTTAGATCATGTTTATGCTGAATTTCAGACTATAGATGTTAAAAAAATCAATTTTCTGGTAGAGGATAGATACCCTCCATGTCCGTTTGTTCCATTTCAGTTAAGCCCCAATCTTCATCACTATCAGAGTCTGAATCTGATAAACTTGAAATGGAGCTTTCTGTCACATTTACAATCATGGGCGGATCCAGCCGATCGTAAAGGGGGGGGCTGCAGTCCTAAAGGGGGGGGGGCTGCAGCCCCACAGCCCTTTATTTGGATCTGCTAATAAGCTTTTTTACCTTTATGTTCCTTTCCCACAACTAAAATTCAACTTGTTCTGCACATTATTTGTTCTTTAACTTGCTTCCTTACATTAAGGTGAAGTCAAATTCTATCTTTAAATGACGAAACATTTTCCAAAGGCAGGGGCTTTAGCCCCCCCCCCCCTGGATCCGCCAATGTTTACAATCGTTTCTTCAATTCGAACCTCTAAAATTCCTTCTTTTTTCCATGCCTCTTCGATGACCTTCCATGTGTGACTTACACAATTCCTCCATGTTTCGAGTGATATGTTTTCTATTGCCCCTTTAGTCAATTCTTCGACCTCATTAATGGAAAATGTGTTCCTTTTCGCAACGTATTCTTGCACCTGTGCCCATATATGTTCGATTGCACTGAAGCCACAGTGAAATGGTGGAATTCTGATCACAGTGTGGCCCTTTGATTTTTCATCCAACACATATTTTTTTCTCCCTTGGCTTGTGCAAGGAAACTAAATCTAAAAGTTCTCCTTTGAGCATGGTTGTACACCACTGTACGTTATTTTCAGTCAGTCAGTGTTGAATACTCGTATCTTGTTTCTTCCATGCTGTTGTCGGATTTCTAGAAAGCAGAAGCGAATGATATGGGACATTGTCCATAACTATTACACAATTGGCGGGGATATGTTCTAACATATTGGTAAACCAATTTTTAAACACTTCAGCATTCATTTCTTCGTGGTAATTGCCTGTTTTTTTAATATTTTTTTGGAACGAAACAATAGGCAGGTATTGGGAACAAACCCTTCAGCGCTACATGCATGAGCTAAAATTAGACGGCCACCTTTTCCCAACGACATCTTCCTGCTTGAACTCATAGTATCATCACTCCACGACTTAGAATCAGAGTGTCCAACGTTACCCACGCCTCATCAATAAAAATAACTTTTATTTGAATGTCACACTGCCGAATCTTTCTAAGAAATAAACATCTGGCAGCAACAATATCTTCACGTTCCATTAAATATTTTCTGTTATTTATTTTCCTCCACTTAAAGTTAATTTTCTGTAATATCACAGAGAGGCTTGTCTTTCCACCATCGAAGATACCATCTGTTTTAAGTGAAGTCAATAGTTTTTTCCTTGTGGGCCATTCTTTCCTGTAATAATAACCATAAATATGATTTTTTATGGCAACTTCGTCGAAAGAGTAGATACCTGATTTTGGGATTTTACGAACTCTGCATTTTCCTGGAGTCGTGACAGGCTCTCCAGAGCGGCGTTCCTTCAAGATTCTACTTACTGTATTCCGCCCAATTAATAAAGTATCTGCAACTCGTTCTAAAACCTTTGTTACATATTTCAAAGGCCCGTTATTGTCTTTTTCCTTTGAAAAGTAGGTGTGAAGACGGTGAAAAAACATGCGAGCTTGGGATTTCAGCACAAAATGTTTTTTCTTTTCGCTTCCTATCTCCATATGACTTAAACATAAAGCTTCTGCCATATTTTTTTCCGAAATGAACGTTATAAATGCAGAAATTATATTAAAACACAAGAACTATCGCGTAGTAGGTCTGATTTATATCGGAGAAGAGGGTGAGTAGTGGGGGTAGGTGGGGGTAGTTGGTCCCGCCCACGGTAGTTATATGGGGGTAAATCTAAGACCCAAGATTCGCCGGCCCAGGTATAATAATAATAATAACATTATTGTGTTGTCTCAGACATGGTCCCCGGGTACCCGATCCCCTGCAGCGCCTACTGTCACCTTCTCGTGGTGTCCCCTTGGGAGATGTTAATATATTAACAAAATTTAATGTACTTTAAAGAGCAAATACAAAAAAAAAAATCTGGTGCGGTCTGCGCATCACACAACTTTCACTTACCACATAAAAAGATTAAAGTTTAACATCTTTTCTATTTTATTATTGAATCAATTTTTTTTAGAAAACCGATTTTTCATAACTTTGAGCTATTAAAATTTGATTTTTCGATACACGTAAAGACTAATGTTTAATAAGCGTTTTGTAATTAATATGGTTTTAAACCTATAGGATGTTTGATAATAAAAGTGGACATGGGGTTGTTTATTTAACTCCGGGGTACATATATGTAGATATACCAGGTGTGTAAATATGAAACCGGAATTCGCCAATGATAGGAGTTAGCAGTCAATATAATCTTCTAACTAATCCGTCAGTGGTGTTATCTGCTTTTGCCTAAATGTAATGAAGAGATCCAATTGATACCAACATCAGTTTCATTCTATAACCGAGTTTTTAGTGGCGTTGAACATGTCGACTTTTGTGCCAACAAATCAAGATTTGCGGACAGCATTTATTTTCCGTTTCCTTCTGAAAAAAATTGGAGCATTATCACATAGGATGCTTGTTGAAGCTTACGGGGAGCATGCCCTAGGCAAATCTCAATGTTTCGATTGGTTCAAAAAATTTAAAGATGGATTTCGATAAAAGAAACAAAGACCGTGGAAAACCACAAAAAAAACCTTTGAAAACGCTGATTCGGAAGCGTTTGTTGGACAATTATTACATGTGACACCGTCTCCATTTGTTTGAAAGGCATGGAAAAGATCCAGAAGGTCGGAAAATGGGTACCTCACCAACTGAATGACAGGCAGCAGGAAGCTCGAAAAAATTCATGGCAAATGCTGCTCGCCAGGTACAGAAAAAAAGTCATTTCTTCATCAAATTGTGACTGGTGATGAAAAGTGAATTTACTTTGAGAATCCTAAGCGTAAAAAATCCTGGGTAACTCCTGGTGAACCATCGGCATCGGTTGGGGAGGAAGAAAATGCTCTGTGTCTGGTGTGATCAGATGGGTGTTACCTACTATGATCTGCTGAAACCTGGGGAAACAGTTAATACGGAACGCTACCTACAACAGATGATAAATTTGAGTAAAGATTTGCGCCAAAAAGTCCCAAATATCAAGAAAGGACACACAAAGTGATCTTGCTCCATGACAATGCCCCATCACATTCGGCTAAACGGACCAAGGAAACGATCCAAGTGTTTGGTTGGTAAATTCTTCCGCATGCGGCTTATTCACCAGATTTGGCCCCATCCGATTACCACCTATTTGCATCGATGGGACACGCACTAGCTGAGCAGCGCTTCACTTCTTATGAAAATGTACAAAATTGGTTAAGTGATTGGTTTGACTCAGAAGAGGAAGCATTATTTTGGCGGGGAATCCACAAATTGCCTGAATGATGGGAAAAATGCATAGATAGCGAAGGACAGTACTTCGAATAAAAAAGTTTGTATCATTTTTACACAATCAACTCTTATTTGCTATTTGAAAAATTCCGGTTTCATATTTACACACCTGGTTTATATATATAATGTAGAATAGCACTGAAATAATACCGCAGCATTGATTTATGCTCAAGTAGAATGAGTAAATATTTAATTATTGAATTCTGTGCTTTGGACTACCATTAATTAATAATAATTTGTTAATAAAAATAATTTTCCCGTTTATTTTCCTTGATGTTTAATCACCCAAAAAAACATTTTATAAAAAAATATTAAACCGACTTCGAAACCTAGGAGCCAGTAAAAATAAATTCACTGAAAAGTATGAAATAATTACGTTCTGATTTTTATGAATACACAGCAAAATTGAAAATGGTATAAACAGTGGAAAAGTGCAATAAGACAAATAATTTTATTTTGATTTGTACAAATACACACTAATTGTTAATAAAAATTATAAAATTTAAATATTAAATACTATGTTCAATACAACACAATCTTTTCGGAGGCGGCGCAAAATAGAAATAACATGTTACTGATACAATTCCATTAGTAGGCATTGAAATCAATAGCTGGGAAGAGATCCATTTAGAAGATTTTCATAATGTCTAGTGTAAAAAATTTTAAATTTTGCGCCGCCTCCGAAAAGATTGTGTTGTATTGAACATTGTGGTGGTCCCTGGTTGGGTCGGGGAAAACCCTCCCCCCCGCCCTTATCTATAGTCTTACCTAATAAAGATTTTTGGACTAATTACCTATGCGAGAGGTAACTAGTCGCGAAAAAAAAGCCGTATTAATTACGGTTTTTAAAATTTCAGTTGTCAATTCATTTGTTCATTTGTTGGGTGCATCTAAAAAATTAATATTAATTAAAATGCCCTACTGGAGAACTAGAACTTAAATACTCGAGAATGGAAAAACAGGCATGGTGAAAACGTCACAGTCTCTTTCCTTCCTTTCAGCATATAATGCTGTAATATATGCTAGCTATGGCATGCCAATTAATAACCATTGCTCTATAATAATTGTACCTGGGGTCACCTGTGGTGTTGTGGTTAGCATGGCAACCTACAATACTAAAGATCGCGGGTTCAATTCCAGCGGTGGCCCTAGGATTTTTTAATGGGAGTAAAAAATCCTTAGCTATGCCGTCCCTCGGATAGGACGTAAAATGGAGGTCCCGAGCCTGTACGATGTCAGGTACTCGTTAAAGATCCCTATCCTAATTATACCTGGATAGGCAAAATTTAGGACTCCCACTGTAGCATCGTCCGATTAGCCTAAGTAGCATAAAAATGGACGTTAAACAAACAAACAAACAATAATTGTACCTACTACGTGTTTTTACTTCTTACACTTGAGGTTTATATTAGGTTATATTGAAAGTTCTTTAGGGTAGAGTGAGAAAATTGGTTTTCCTTATAGACTATATATATGTAGATACGTGAATACAAATTGTCATTTTCCATTACTGTTTCCGACTTTATCTAATAAATATTATTCCTTAAATATTATTCCTAATAAATATTATGAATCAAATTCCCAGCTTTCCTTTCTGATAAGTAGGTCTTATAGACATAAAACTCTTCAAAACGTGTATAACCATAAATATATGTTTTACGTAGGGTAATTAAATATGAATTAATTGTTAGTAACTGAAATAATTGTTAATATTAGAGTAAGATCGAACGTGATAAGTGCAAGCGATAAAAACGATATAATAAGTTAACATAAAATTACTTTAATTAGATATAATCCATTTTGTGAAGTTCATAAGTATAACAAAATAATATAAAAAATATGTCAACGGTGTAAGAAGAAAATAATTGTTAATATTAGAATAAGATCGAACATGATAAGTGCCATCGATGAAAACGATATAATAAGTAAACATAAAATTACTTTAATTAGATATGATCCATTTTGTGAATTTCATAAGTATAACAAAATACTTTGCGGACCAACCCTTGATTTCATGATTTGTCCACCACCGATGCCGGTCCAGGACCGGCGTAAACAACCCCCGCTATTAGTCCGTGTCTGTTTGTTTACATCGCACCCTGGTGGTCCGTGTAGTTTTCTGCCAAATAGCACATTTTGTTTTAGGGGTAATAAAGTTGAATAAACGCTTATTTATACTCAAAAATCTGTATTTAATCAAATTAAAACATAACAATAAGTAATATAATTTAATTTATCGATAATTTTTAATAATATGGGGTACTTCTCAAAACTTTACCCAATAAGAAGAGCCGGACTTGTGGAGCATATCTTACATTAAATATTAGTTTCTCTCCTTTCATTTTTTAATTTAAAACTCCAAAAATAACCAAAACTTACAACTAAAATGATAAAAAAAAAATGATAAATTAAGAAATAACAACAAACTAAGAAGCATCAGAGTACTGTAGTTCACAGAACATTTACAGAGCATCTATTGGTTGTTGAGGGTACTATTTGGTACCAAAATGATCAGCTGATCATCTAGAATAGTGCTTTGTATTCAACTTATGCCAAGCAGGACTTGGCAAAAGTCTAGATGGACAAAAAATCGATGCCGGTGAAAAGCCGGCCTAGGACTTTTAGTGTTAAATATGTGTGCCGGTCCCAGCTCGTCAAAGGACCGGTAGGACTGGTGACGGATAGACATTCGCGGAACGTATGAATAAGAAGTTTATGCCGGTCCCAGGTCGGCATTGGCCCGCAAAGGGTTAATATTGGCTAAGCATTGTCTTTCAAGTTTTGGTTTTGCCATAAAAACATTTCATAAAAACATTCCGGCTAGGAACACACGACCTACGATCGACGCGCCTACATTCTGATTTAGCCCGGTCATTGTATGACACATTGCGAGGTAAATCGAAAGGGTGCCAAGCAAATATTTTAGGAAAACAAAGCTCGTCAAAGTTCTTTATGGTGTGCCAGGGAACAGGTTTTTTAAATTGCCCAGGAGCAATAATGTGTACCTTGTTTGTGTCTATCTCGTTCCTATTCAACAATAGTACTTCTTCTCCAATCTCATCATCACTATTATTGTCAATAGAAAGAGAATCATTATTAATATTTAAGTCATCAAATTATTCATTTCGTCATTTCTATCTACGATAAATTCTAACTGTTCGTGATAGTTCCTTTCACATTGTTGCAAATACTTCTCATCTATTTTAATCTCATTGTCTTTATATAGAGGAGTTTGCAATAAATATTTCAAAGCATCACAAACGACACCTGGCCTTATTGTTTCATACATGTAGTAAGTTTTATGAAGGATGTGCCTTTTCAGTTGTAACAGTATTGTGGCCATTTCATTAAACGATCTAGGCAAAGTATGTAAACATTCGTTTATATCAATCGGGATATTTACCACCGAACCTTTAAATTGAGGGTTAATAGCAAATGCTTTTAAAGGTCTCATCTGCATGAAAGGTATGTACGGACTACAGAGGCGTTCTTCTAATGCAGACAATTTTTTTATACAGTCCATTGCTGGTAGCCATTTTCGGAACTTGAAACTTTAATATATTCCTTTTAAAGGTTTTGCAAACAAAACGAGAAGAATAGTTATAAATATAACTATTAATCTTATCTTATATTAATAATCATTATCTTTTCTACGTTCCTTCATCATGGCCTTGTTCCTCTCATTCTCGCTCACTCTATTATCAACATTCGCTCTCCTTTCTTTCATTTTTGCCTTGTTTCTCTCATTCTCGCTCACTCTATTATTAACATTCGCTCTCCTTTCATTCATTTTCCCCTTATTTCTCTCACATTCATTCACTCTATATTCATTATTCACTCTACGTTATTTCTTCAATATCATATTTTTTTCACGCTCTCGTTCTCTGTATTCATCATTCGCTCCCCTTTCTTTCATTAAAGCCCTATTTCTCTCACTTTCACTCACTCTATATTCTACATTCGCTCTACGTTCTTTCATCACGGCCTTATTTATTACATTTTCCCTTTCCCTATATTTATCATCTTTTCTAAGTTCATTCATTTTTACCTTATTCCTATTATTTTCCTTTTCCTTATATTCTACAGAATGTCTCAAATTTTTCATGAAAATTTTTCTCTTTTTAATTCTCTGTAAGTAGACACTGGCCTTTCTTTTTGTGTTTCTAACCTTAGCTGTTACAGTATCGACAATATTACTACTAACGCTCAGACTCCCGTTAATGAGACCATCAGATTCAGGACAAACTATTATTTTTCACAAAGGCCAGACAATAACACTGAAAAATGCTTTATTTCATGTAACAAAAATATATCAAGGAAATAGTATATTTCGTACCAAGGGCCGAAAGTGGGCGTTTGCCGGCCCGAGATATTTTTTGACCGAGACGTAGTCGAGGTCATGAAAAGTTGGAGGGCCTGCAAAAGCACTTTGGCCCGAGGCAAGAACGCTATTTTTCACCATACTAAAATAAATATTAATACGATATAACATTAATCAAAAACAAGATTTTCTTTTGGTTAAGTGTACCTCTTTGTTAGAAGGTTATCTTGTGGTTATGGGGACATGATGAATGTTTAATGTATGGATTGTTTTACGTTATGTTATTATGTAAGTTAATAAAGAGAGATGAACATATGTGTTTGTTTTGCTTTGATAGGACCGAGAGATATACGAGTAAAACTTCATCATTCACATCTACAGGTTTTACATTTTCCATTTTTAACCAGTTCAAAAACTTTGTATACTCTTCGTCATACCTATCTTTTGATTTTGCTGGTAACAAATCTGCTATGATTTCTTTTGCTCTTCTATTTATAGATTCTGATATATTATTAGCCATAATTACTAAATAACTAAACAATAATACGAGCAAAACAAACTTATGTAATGTATATAATAAAATGAATGAATTAAAATAATAAACAGCTGATTTTGTGGCCCTAGGGCGAAATATTCATTTTCGGCCCTAGGGCGGCGAAGTGTAGCTTTCGGACCGCAAATTAGGTGTATAAAACAGGTGATTACATCGTAGTATGGTGAAAATATATTTTTATGCTAACAGCTGAGGCTAAAAATTTAACAAAAACAGTGTTGCCAGCAATAGTTCAAATTACTCCAATAAAATAAAATATTCAACGTCCCCCCTAAATTTGAACCCCAGACAACACAATAATTTTGGAAATTAATCCCAACCTCTCCCTCAGTTTCTCGAAACGTGGTCTTGATAAGCCCTTTGTGAAGATGTCTGCAACCTGTTCTCCACTTGGAATATACTGGACTTGCAGCTTGCCTTCCTGGTATCTCTCCCGCACGAACTTGTAACGAATGTCAATGTGCTTAGTACGACTATGAAATTCGGGATTTTTAATAAGCCGAATGGCACTCTGATTATCTATTACGAGAATTGGAACATCGCTGACACCAAGAAAAGAATCATACAAACGTGACAACCACATTGCTTCCTTTGCTCCCTGACTTGCGGCAATAAATTCTGCTTCCGTTGTAGAAAGCGCTATACATTTCTGCTTACTACTGCTCCAAGTAACAGCGCCCCCTCCATAACGAAAACATAGTCCAGTAATAGATCTTCTATCATCTGAATCTCCGGCATAACGGCATCCGTGTAAACTTGCAACTTGCACATAGAATCGGCTTGATAATGAATACTAAAATCTTGCGTTCCTTTAACATAACGAAGCAGACGTTTAGCCATATTCCAGTGTTTTACCTTGGGTTTATCCAACACCTGGGACAGCACACCAACAGCAAAGGAAATGTCGGGTCTTGTGGCAATGGACAAATATATCAGACTACCAACCAGCTCACGGTATGGAAAGGATTGATTTAAATCCTCATTGCAAATGTCCGTAAGCTGACAGGGATCCACAGGAGTCAGCACGGAGTTCGCTTCATCGATCCCAAATGGACTAATTGATAAGCTTTTCCGCATACATTTGCTGGCTTATGAAGACAGATCCATCTTGCAACTGATACAACTTCATACCTAAAAATCTATTTACTTTATAATTAATAGTTGCTTTAAATTCCTTCTGCAGTTTCAGAAAGAAGTCGTCTAAAACTTTTCGTTTTTTAGCTGCCACAAGTCCATCATCTACATACAAAATTAAACTCAAGGAGTGGTCTAATGAGATAAATAGACATGTATCTTCATCAGAGCAAACCAGACCACAATCCTCCAAAAAATCGACAAACCTTTTGTTCCACCTCCTAGAAGCCTGTTTAAGGCCATACAAACTTTTCTTCAGCAGACAAACTCGAGCTGAACCATCACTGAAACCCTTCGGTTGCCTCATATAAATTTCCTCATCTATGGGTGCATTTAGAAAAGCCGTTTTAATATCAAATTGGCCCAAATTAAATTTATTTAGTTTGACAATGCTCAAAAAGGCTCTAACGGTGTTCCATCTCACAACGGGAGAAAACGTCTCTCTGAAATCAACTCCGGGTTTTTGTGAAAAAACTCTAACAACTAACCTTGCTTTATGTCGTATTGTTCCATCAGCACTCTCTTTTCTCTTGAAAACCCAACGATTGTCAATAGCATTCCTCCCTTCAGGCAGGTCAACAAGGATCCACGTACCATTTTCTTCCAAAGACTCAAGCTCTTCACGAATAGCCTCTCTCCAATTTTGCTCTTCTTCAGATGCTAGTGCCTCTTCTAGCGTGACTGGTTCCTCACATGCGGCTAGCATAGCGTAATCCTCAAAACGAGTAGGTTTCTTCAGTGTATCCCTGTCTCTCAACTTTACTGAGCTTGGCACATCTGTCACGCCAAGATTATCTGCATTTGGACTAGATGCCACAACCTGCTTCACGTCATCAGATGATGGGACCACAACATACTCTTGATATTCATTACAATCTTGTGAATCCGGTTCTGCAACAAATTCTCCTGAAGAACATGAACTTACTCCTTCAATTTTGAAGACAATATCTCTGCCACTAATTATTTCATTCCTATGAGGAATCCAGACTCTAAATCCATCCTTGTCGTGACAATACCCTACTAAATGGCCCTTTTCACTTTTCTTATCCCATTTCTTCCTCCGCTGCTTTGGGACATGCACGAAGCACTCAGTGCCAAAAACCCTCAAATGATCGACAACTGCTCTTTTTCCGAACCACAATTCGTATGGCGACTTTCCATCCACAGGGGTAGGCCCTGTCCTGTTGATGACATATGTGGCTGTGTTAACGGCTTCGGCCCACAAGTGCTCTGGCATCGACTTGGCATGCAACATGCTGCGCGCAGCCTCTACTATGGTGCGATTTTCCCGTTCGGCACCACCACACTGTTCGGGAGTATATGGCATTGTCGCGCGATGCGATAAACCTTCATTTTCAATCATTTTTATTACCTCCTTATAATTAAATTCAGTTCCTCCATCTGTGAGTACCTCTTTTAATACGTGCCCACATGTCCGAACCTTCGCCATAAAAGCTTTTAATTTGTCTGCTACCTCACACTTACTTTTTAGAAAATAAACTCTTCTAAATTTACTGTAGTCGTCCTTGAAGACTATAAAGTAGCGGGATCCACCCAAAGATGTCACAGGCATAGGGCCACAAACGTCTGCATGCACTAATTCACCAGGCTTCTGGGGCTTTATAGTGCGCTGGCCAAAACTCAGTCTATGTTGTCTGCCATAAAGACATGCCTCACAAAAATAATCATCATCAACAAAATCTATACCTAGCCCTTTTAAAAAAACTTTTATATGTTTCTTATTTTGATGGCCCAAGCGCTCATGCCAAATCTGTAAACTATCAGACTTATGAACTAAATTTGCTTGAGGAGAAAATCTAGGCATAACGACTCTCATATTCATTCTAAAAATGCCTTGGCTTCTAGAGGCAGTGGCAGCTATGGCATTACCTCTGATAATAGTACATCCATTTGAGTCGAAAATCGCCTTTAGCCCTTTATTAACCAAAGACAAAATAGAAAAAAGATTCTTACCCAGGTCTGGAACTAGCCAAACATCATACATGGTGCCTTTCTCCCACCTTTCATCGACTTGCATTTCAATCAAAATATCTCCTTTACCAACAGCCATGACATGCTGCCTATTTCCAATAAGCACAGGCTGGAAAACTGAAAAAGATTGAAAATTAATAAAAAAATCTTTGTTCATTGTCATATGATGGCTCGCTCCAGAATCTGCCACCCACACATTACTTCTGGTGGCTATAACTTCAGAGACACCTGAGATACCCAGATATGCTGATTCTGCCCCACCCTGACTGATCTTTGCATCTTTACATTTTTTAATAGGACAAAATCTGGCTATATGTCCAAACTCGTTGCAGGTAAAACAACGTGGCCCCCTATTATTTTTTTTATAATCTTTGGAGATGTTCTTGTCTTTGGAAACGACTAAAGCCAAAGAATTTTTGGGACTCTCTCCCATACTACATCTCTCATTAAATCGCAACTCAACGGTACAAAGCCGTTCCCTAAGTAAATCAATGGTACGGTCTATCTTAGGGACAGATTCCCACGCATTGATAAACTCGAAATAACGAGCCGGCAGAGTATTGAGTACTCTGTTTATAAACAAAGAATCTGGAAGTTTCGCTTTATCTTCCTTCCAAGTCTCATCTTTCAATTCCTCCCACAATTTTTCTAGCCTAGCAATATGACTAGCAACACTATCGGTCGTATCCATCTCATTTATCCCGAAAAACTCATTAAATAAACGGTCCTGATGCTGTTCGGTACGCTGCTCGTAAATACTGAGCAGCTTGTCCCACATTTGTTTGGCAGTAGTACACATATTAATAAGTTTTCTTACCTCAGGAGCTACACTAGAAGCAATTAAACCCTGTGCATAGAATTCTATTTTGTTGTATGCGGCCAATTCCTTATTATACTTCTCCACATCTGCACTGGTAGCTCCCGAAGTCAGCTCATCAGGCTTCTTATGCATTCCTTCAACAGCCTGCATAACATTATTACATTGTAGTTGAATCCTTACCTGGAATTTCCAATCTTTCCAATTCGATTGGCCCAACAATTTATCAATAACAATTATAGCTCTTGAATCCATGTCTGGGCCCATAACCTATTAAAGTTTCACAAAGGCCAGACAATAACACTGAAAAATGCTTTATTTCATGTAACAAAAATATATCAAGGAAAATATATTTTTATGGTAACAGCTGAGGCTAAAAATTTAACAAAAACAGTGTTGCCAGCAATAGTTCAAATTACTCCAATAAAATAAAATATTCAACACAAACATTGAATTGTAATGGAACTATCGTGAATAGATCAAGAGCATTGGGATTACTGTTTGAGAAATTTATTTTTATTAATTCAATAATTTTTTGAAAATTGTTAAATATTCCTGCGAAAGTAACCCCTTTGGCATAATGTACACCTTTATCATCACAAGCATGAGGATCAAAAATTAACAAGGCCAACTGATTTCAGGCTACCAGTAAATATACCATAATTATATCTTTGAAAAAAAATTACTATGACCTCTTCTTAATTTATGTTAATGATTCCCTGCATATCAAAATCATTTAATACTAATAAAGGAGTAACCCTGACATCATCAATTATGATTTTATTTAAACAAACCTCATCTACACACAAATATGGCGGGTTTGGTACAACTCCATTGAAATTAACAATAGAAACTTCAAGCAAGCTATTTCCTAAATGTAATATTTTATCGATGGTGTCGGCACCCCAATCTAATATATTTGAAACCCATGAGAAATAAATTGCCATTACCGACATGTGCATGGGTGCACATGTGATGTGCACTGGGTATTACGTAATTCACCAAATATAATATCATTTTCACTAATATTTCCAGAAATAACCTTATCTGAAGATATAGGTATAATATTACTGACACATTCCTTTTTAATCTTAAAATTGTATTGCTTTTTATTTATTGATCTTTTACCACCCATTTTTAATTTAATCTTATGTATAATACTTGAATTATCACTAAAAACTTCACAGTTTAACAAAATCAAAATAAGCAAAGATAGAAATAAAGTTACAAAAAAAAAAACTCCTTTAGTATAATTAATAATAACTTTTCTAATAAAATAAAAACAAAATAAAATGGTTATTTAAACAATAACAAAAATAAACAATAACTATTGCAAACAATGGCAGTATTATCATAGACTCTTGTAGACGGAACACAAAAACATGTGGTTACACGACAACATTAAAATCAATTCTGATGAATTCAGAGTAGGAATGGGTCGGTGGAACTGGATCGGGAACGAGAACCTAATCTCGCTGTGGAACGGTATGGAACTGTTCCAATCGCTGGGATTTACCGATACGGGTGGATCGGTAAGGAGTGGGGAGCGCCTGGATCGGTAAGGAGTGGGGAGTGCCCGGATCGGTAAGGAGTGGGAAGTGCCCGGATCGGTAAGGAAAAGTTCCACTGTCTGCTCCACGAGCGTTCCAGTGACGGTTCCACGGACTGCTCCAGCTCCGGTTCCACTGTCTGCTCCACGAGCGTTCCAGTGACGGTTCCACGGACTGCTCCAGCTCCGGTTCCACTTTCTGCTCCACGAGCGTTCCAGCTCCGGTTCCACTGTCTGCTCCACCTCCGGTTCCACTTACTGCTCCACTATCTGCTCCAGTACTGCTCCAACGCCAGTTCCACTAACTGCTCCAACGCCGGTTCCATTACCTGCTCCAGGACTGTTTCATTAGCATTCCTCTCACGATACTCCCCGATCTTTAGGGAAGATGAGCCCTTTTTTTAGCAAAAGAAATTGTAAAATAAAACATATTATTTTCGGATTTAATTATAATTATTAAAGATCATAATATTGGCTTAGGCATTAATGTTGAAAATACCGCAGTATTGTAAAATAATTGGGTAATATAGTAAAACATGTATTAGAGGAAAGTAAAATTATGCAAAATACATACAAAAAATAAATTATTTTTAATATATGACAATACATGGTATAAGATTGATTTTAAAGCTAGATAAGAATCATTTAGACTAAACAATAAAATATACAGAGGAGGGTCAAAAACAACTTTATTTGCTGTGCAGTTGCTAAGAATTAAAAAATAATTTTCATTAAATAGGGGCCAGTCGCATTTTATTGAAATTAAAAAAAAAAAAATCATGAAGAAATTTTATACATTGAGAATGTAATAGAGAGGAAGTAAAACTTCCCTGCCTTAGTGAAATAATGTAAATTAGCCTGGCATTATAGAAGTATATTGGTGAAGGAGTTTAATACGAAATTCATATAATAGATTTGTAATAATTGTTAATTTATTTACCATCACTTTATGCTACTAAGATTGATCAGGCGATGCTACAAAGCTAAATTTTGCCTTTCCAGGTATAATTATGATAGAGATCTTTAAAAAGTGCCTGACATCGCACAGGCTTGGAGCTTTCATTTTACTTTACCTGCTAAGGACAACATGACCAAGGATTTTTTACTCCCTTTAAAAAATCCTAAGGCAACTTGGTGGGATGAGATCCTGTGACTTGCTATACTAATGAGATCCTGGGATTTGCTATACTAACTACTACACCACCAGTGACAGATGTATTGTATATATATATAAAATTCATTGATCTCAAAAATCTGTGTTGTGGTGAGATTAATTTATATTCTAATGATTATTAGAAAATGTGGGATTATTTTTATCTTCATTTTACCATTTTTGGCACTTTGTACATGGAAGTACAATGTTATGGTAAGGATATACATATATCTTTTTCAGGAAATTGTAAACAGTATCTTAAAATTAATAAGGGCAACTGACAGTCCTAATGACCTATGTCTCATCAATGTTGTTTGGTTATAGATTATATTTGAATGAGAAGAATATAAAATATTACAATTATTATTAAAGCATCATTTTAGAAAGAAGTTTCAACTAAATGATAATTGGATGCTATTAGACAACTAATCTCACCTATATTTTGAAACAAAATTTGCCTAATTCTAATTACAACTCTTATTTCCCAGTCCTTACCAACATTATTCAAAACAAATTCCAAACAAAACACCAATATCGGTCAATAATGCATATATTCCAAAGTAATGAATGTATAAAAAGGAGAAAGGCTTGATGGAAATAAAATATAACATTTTGAAAAAATTGTAAAAAAATAAAAAATTTTATTTATACAATTTTAAGTAATTTAAGTATACATATTAATACTTTAATGTATACAAACAAGTTTAAAAGATATATTAATTGATATAGAATTATTATTTACACATTATAAAATTACTGTTTATTTATTAAATATAATAATCTTCGTTGTTGTTGATGAACAGCAACATCCTTGCATTTTGTGGAGACAATTGGCTTGGTCTATTTGAAAGAAACATGCCTGCTTTTGAAAAGAGCTGTTGGCATGGAACAGATTTAGCTGTTACGCAAAGGTGTTCCTCTGCTACTAGTGAGAGCCATGGAAAGTCTTGCCGATTTGTATACCACCATCTTATTGGGTCTTCATGCAATAGAATGGGAGGATAGGATGGGAGGAAATTAAGTTTTTGGTAATTTAAAAATTCGAACCACTGCTTACTGTTAATGTTGAGAAAACAATAAAGTACTAAACAAATATTAAAAGTCGATATAAAATTTGCATTTTAAAGTTTTGACCTTGCCGATTTGGGAGTTTTTAACCAGTTCTATGTAGAGTATATATTATATTATTGAAAAACTTGTTCCTAACAAATTTAAATTGTTAAAAGGCCTCCCAATAATTAGCTCTACACCTAAATTTATGTATGTAGATATATAGCTCATAATAATTACACACAAAATTTTGTAAGCCAAATGAGCTGCTTGAATGTTGTAAACTATGGCAAAGGTACATTAAAAAATCACCAAGCACACCAAACATTATAAGAAAAGTATTCCTAAGTATAAAAATAAGACAGCATTAGTGTAACACTGTAAATAGAAAAAAAATTTTATAGATGATAATAATCAGAATCTTTTTTTTTTTTTGTTCGGTACTCCTTCCTGGCCATGTGTGGCATACGGGGGGGGGGGGGTTACTCTACAGGTGTAACCAACCTATCCTAACCATGGTGGGTAGGTCGAGATTTTATTCCAGAATCAATAGCTAATGAAAAAATAAAATTAGCTTTCAATTTTAAATTATACAAAAAGGTTTAACTAATCAACCTGGTCCCCCTGATCCCCCCCCCCCCCGGTCATCATTTTTGAGTTTTTCTATTTCCATGTGTAAAGCAATGGAACAGTGGAACTGTATCGGTAATCTGGAACTGTTCCATTCGTGGGACGGAACGGGTTGGAACAGCTCCATTAAGTATCGGGAACGGCCCATCCCTAATTCAGAGTGAACAACGAGGGTGAGTGAAGCGCCCCTAACGGAAAATACCATAAGTGATAAGACAAATGAATTAATTGAACATGTGATTGTATCCAGCACCTTATAATAATAACTTTTTGGTTACTGTTAATATTTTATGAAATAAAGTATTTTATAAATATTTAATTAATCCAAATTGCCGAATTTTAGGTCATAACACCAAGCAAAATAATTATTAATTTCTGTTGCTTCGTCAATAACAAAATAGATAATCTTTTTTTCTAACAAGGATAGTTAAATATCTATATCAATCTTATGTTCAAACAATTCTTATATATCCGGATTTTATTTCTGATCGTTACTAACTACTTTGATATGTTCAATAACAATAGGAGATTTCATGAAAATAACGGCACCAGAGATGATACAATTGAAAAGTCCTCAAGTGAAGCTTCTAATTTCAAAATGGGTTAATACTAGTGACCGACCGAAACTCAATTTTTGGCCGAAACCGAAACCGAAACCGAATTTCGGCCCCAGGTCTGGTTTCGGGCCGAAACCGAAACCGAAACCGAAACTTACCTATTTATATGAAAATGTATTTACTATATTATTATATTTGGTTAGGTGTGCGAAAGGAATCATCAAATAAAAAGAAGAAACAAACAAAAATAGATTATATTACACAAAATATTTATATATATACACGGAAAAAATGTTTATTTACAATAATGCTAATCAAAGCTAAAAAATTGTGATCAAAATAACATAATTAATAATCAAAATCAAATAATTTGATATTATATGCCAAGAAAAGCAGTTTCTCAGCATTTTCACCAATCAGATTGTTTCGGTGATCTGCATAAATTTGTCCAGCAGCACTGAACATTTGCTCGCTGGGAATGCTCGTTGGTGGTGCTAAAAGGTATTTCAATACCGCCTTTCTTAACAAAGGATATGGACTGGAGTTCCAATAAGAATAAATATCTGCATTCCGTTGTAAACGTGGTTCTGAAATATAGCATTGAATGGTTTCTTTAACCATGAGTAATTTTTTTTTATCTTTTGATTCTATTCTGTCATATGATTCAATATGGTCAGGGGAATTATCATGTGAATCCCACAGACTCTCTTTAGCTTTCTGAATAGTGGACTTCAGACAGATCATTTCTTTAAGTGGAGAGATATTGTCTTTTATCACACTTTTGTCGTTTTCACAGGTCTTGATTATGATGATAATGATATTATTTCTGTTATTGCAACGTCAACCTCATTCGAAGTAAGGTATTTTGATTTGAACCTTGGGTCCAATAGCGTTGCAGCTAACAGAAAAGGACGCCCTTTCACAAATGAAAATTTTTGTTCAATGTTTCGTGTAGCGATATTCTCATATTTGATATCATTAAGTTATCTCCTTCACTTCTCTCGAGACGTTTTCGATTTATTAAGTATAGAATAGGTATTATTATCGATACGCAAGCGTTATCAAACGATAACTCCAGAGTTGCTTCATAAAAGAATTTTAAAACACTTGTCAAGTTTTCTATTATTTCCCATTCTGAAGGGCAAAGGGTGGTAATCCCGCCATATTCAACACTGTACAAATTCACTGCCCTTTTTTGTTCGAAAAGCCTTTGTAACATTAAGTAGGTGCTATTCCATCTCACCTCCAAATCTTGGACCAATGAATGTTCCGGGAGTCCACATTGATTTTGACATTCTGTCAACTTTCTGGAGCCTGGCTCACTGAGGTGGAAGTGGCCTACTATTCCCCTACACTTTTTACTTTCACTTACCTATATATGAAATATATAGTAAGTGGAAGTATTGCGATCGTGAAAATTTTCGACCTCCGGTTTTCAACGGAAATACACGTTTTGGGGTCCCCTGAGTCCAAATGACCAAGTCCCGCGAAATGGTCTGTGTGTGTGTGTGTGTGTCTGTGTGTGTGTGTGTGTGTGTGTGTGTGAACAGACTAGCACAAAAACTATTAACCGTGCGGACCTGAAATTTGGTATTTAGTGTATTTATATGCCCGCGATGTGACAGCAAAAATTTCATCAAATTTGCTCAAAGGGAGGGGGTACTTTATTTAATAACTTTTTAAGTTTTTTTCGATTTTCTCAAAAACGGCTCTAACGATTTTGATTAAACTGAATATTATAACTATTTATATGCCCGAGGTATGACTGTAAAAATTTCATCAAAATTGATCAACCGGAGGGGGGACTTTACTTAATAAATTTTGTATCATTTTCACGCGTTTTTTTTTATTTACTCAAAAACAGTTTTATCGATTTTGATCAAACTTGGTATTTGATGTATTTATATTCCCGAGATATGACTGTAAAAATTTCATCAAAATTGATCGACCGGAGGGGGGACTTTACTTAATAAATTTTGTATCATTTTCACGTGTTTTTTTTATTTACTCAAAAACGGTTTTATCGATCTTGATCAAACTTGGTATTTGATGTATTTATATTCCCGAGATATGACTGTAAAAATTTCATCAAAATTGATCGACCGGAGGGGGGACTTTACTTAATAAATTTTGTATCATTTTCACGTGTTTTTTTTATTTACTCAAAAACGGTTTTATCGATCTTGATCAAACTTGGTATTTGATGTATTTACATGCCCGAGATATGACTGTAAAAATTTCATCAAAATTGATCTACAAGAGGGGGGACTTTACTTGATAAATTTTATATCATTTTCAGGTGTTTTTTTTTATTTACTCAAAAACGGTTTTAACGATTTTGATCAAACTTGGTATTTGATGTATGTATATGCCAAAGATGTGATAGCCAACATTTCATCAAAATTGGTCAAACGGAGGGGGCACTTTATTTCTTAATTTTTTTCCAATTTTTACCTTTTTGATCGATTATCTCAAAAACGGCTTTAAAGATTTTTATCAAATTCGTCATGTTAATGAAAATTAGTTTTTATTTAATATCAGGTAAGCTTTATCATTATTAAAATGTTCTGAGGGGGCTTAAATGGGGAAGGGGCCTTTTTTGTTTTCCTATAAAGTACCTTTGTTTTAGTTTATATTGAGAAATTAACTGTCTCTCATCACGCCTAAAAATAAGAAATGGCTAAATATGATATATGAAGAAAATCGAGTAAACATATACAGGAGAAAAAAAGATGAATATTTCGTCAACTCATAAAACATCTTGAGTTCACGCATGCGCCGAACGCCTTTAATGACAAACCAATGCGTTATAATTAAAGATGTTCTGTTCATTTGAGAAGTGGCAATTAACAAAACGCATTAATTTCTAACCTAAGTGAGTTGGTAAGTGAAAGTTGTGTGTTGCGCGCACGCACCAGATTTTTTATAACAGATTTGACATTTTCTTCAACAAATATGGAATTTTTTATCACCAACTGAAGGGTGTGTGACACACAACCTATTGATTCATAATGACCACGCATGGCACAAACCATGTTTGGTGCATTGTCGCGTATCACTATAAAAATTTTGCCCGCCATTCTGCCCAAATATTCTTCGTAGTACTTTATTTTCAAAGACCTTAAGGCGTTTCTCATCCCTTATTGAATGCGGCCATGTTTCACATCCGTAAAGTACCGTTGGAAGAATAATAGTTTTTTAAATCCTAATTTTTAAGTTTCGGGACAGAAGACGCGAGCTAAGCAATTTTGCGACGGAAAAGTAGCAAGTATTACCGACTTTAATCTAGCCTTAATTTCCTCATCGATTTCGTTTTTTCTAGTTACCATCGCCCTAAATATCTAAATTCCTCTACGGAATACGTACGTATCCCCTTCCCCTTCATGCTCTATGGTTTCCGTGTCCTCACCAAGCAATACCAAATCATCAGCATATCTGAGGACCGGTAAATTCCCTCCAAAATTCAAACCCTTTTCATTACCTATGTTATTTCTTTTTCGATCCCTTTTTTGAGAATCGGAATTCTTTCCACTCTTCGGGTATCTTTTGTTGTTCCCAGATCTTTTTAATCAAAAGAAGTATTTTTTAAATCCCAGCTTCCCCGAATGCCTTGATCAGTTCACTAGGAATAATATCTGTTCCCGCTGCTTTAAGAGCTTTTAATTTTCCAATGGCTATTTCAACTTTCTCTTTACTCAGTTCAGCTGTTAACGGTTAAGCACTCTGGTATTCCTGAGAGGAAGATATACTATTATTTGATGTCTACCGGATCGGCCAAGATATTGTTATTTTGATTCCTAATTCCAGTTTTAATCGGCCCCGACCGTTCACGAATTTTGTTTATGCATCCGTACATGGCTTGAAAGTTATTCTGGATTTTGTTACTTTCCATTGCTACTATTTTATTTTGAGATGCTTTTGCTTTTTAAATTTTAGTAATTTAGTAGTTTATTTTCTTAATGCTCGAAATTGGGCAAGATTGATTTTGTTAGGATTATTTAACGCTTCTAATTTAGCAGCTTTTCTTTTGTCGCACATGTTAACACAATCTTCAACGAACCAAGGTTTGTTCTTTTTATTTTCCCTTTTCCCAACAAGTTACGGACCTCTTTAATATTATCCCTGATACCTTCCCGTAACTTATCAATGTCTTCGTTATCCTCGTCAGAGGATTCCGAAGCCCCAAACCTATTTTTGACTTCCAGTTTGAATTGTTTACTACCTTCGGAATTTTTAACATCTCCACATTAAAATTATCATTCGCGGTAGTTTATCATAAACAGAGTTTTTCGTAAAATTCGAATTTAACTTCATCGTCACTATCTTCAGCAGGTGCGTGTATGTTGATCAACGCGATTTTTAACCACCGCCCCTGGAATATAGCTACCGATAACCTATCTCCGTAAAATCGAATGTTCTTCAACGCGAAAAATAAAACTATTTCTAATCAGAAATCCGGTGCCTAGACAATAATTTCCACTCCCTTGTTCCACAAAGTGTTCTTCCCTTCCTTTAGCGAGCCCTAGCCAGCGGACCTCTTGCAGCGCCACGATATCTAAACTATTCCCCATAACCTCATTCACGACCGATTTTAACGGATAATCAGCGTTTTACTTTAGGGAGATCCATGACTTTTGTGATGTGTGGTGAACTTACATGTGATTAGGGGGTTCAAACCTACGTCACACCCTCCAACAAGATTGGGGAACCGCTTTCATTGTTGGTCAGCAAGTCCAACGGACTTAGCCGGGTGGAACTTCCTAGGAATTTCCACC